>CM064507.1:21885368-22226270 GCA_032716605.1 Paralithodes platypus
TCGTGCTGTAGAGCGATCGTGACGTCCCAGAGACATACGAGATCACAAAAGAGTCATATTCTATCCTATTTATACGATAATGTGAGCTCTATAACTCTCTCCCAAAATCTGTCTTTACCTTATTATTTGACTTAAACTGTTTCAAGCTCTGTGTGTCCAGACATTTAAACTCTAATGTACACTGAGATACCATAGTCATATATACCACTCATATATATTCGTGGATTTTACCTATTTCTAATTATGGAAGTATATCTCTGGAAACCAATTTATGAATATAATTTTCTATAAATCAACTACTAAACCATATACCATTTCTTGACAAGCAAGTTCTATCCAAAAATCAATCCAGATAGTTATAATTGCATAAAGAAAAAACATATGGGTTCCACGAATTCTTATGAGTGGGCTAGAAACTATGGTATCCGAGTGTACCTTGAATTTGGATCTCTTATCACTTTTCCAACTTTGGGGGAGACACTTGTTACAGGCAACTTTGCCTTTTGTCTCCTTCATACACATTGGAAAAACAAAACAAATAACAAGTGCAACATAAATTTGTGACATCTATATACCTGGTACGAATGTGAGGTTCATTTCATGTTACAGAACATCACTCATAATGTTTAATAAATAAATTAGCTGCTACAATGACTATAGTTATTTAATCCGGGGAGGAAGGAGGAAAGTTTTTTTGTCAATCCAAGGTCGCAAAGGAGGGAATGAATGATTACAATTTTATGGGAATTTTTCAACTCATTCTTTTCATTGGAACTTGTTTTACTTCGGTCATGGCTGTGGATATGACGTTAGGGTGATAGATATTGAGCGGGAAAAGCCCAGCATGGCCATATTCTTTTCAATAGAAGACCCCGCACTGAAAGTGTTAATAGTTTATAGAAAAATTTATATTATTATTGAAAATGGTTTACAAGTTGGATATATTTTAATACATACAGTATATATCGATGCGAACCATTGGTTAATGAAAAAGGTAAAACAGATTTGTCACATGTGCTGTGTAATGTGGAAGGCCATACAGATTTGCTTATACGCCTCCTTCAGGGTGTGCGCGTGTATATATATATATATATATATATATATATATATATATATATATTATATATTGTACATTTCAGGAATAAGGAGCAAACTACAGCCTCACAATGAATACAAATATATATACTAGTCTCTCCAATAACAATCCCTGATGCGCAACATACAATTCTCCTAGAAGTACAAACGTTCCAGTTCTCTGGGACACAAGTATTGTGAGGTATGATTCCCGTTAATTAAAGTTAATGCACACCCTAGCCAACCCTAATATAGTACAATACGATGCATATGCAAGCAGAGACAGAACTATACTTCCTGTTGACAATCCAGTGAAGCCGTGTGATGCAAGCCTTCAGTGAAAGCCCAAGTCCTCAGAATAACCCACCTAGTCAGAATCAGGCCAGCAGAGATCATAGATAAGGGTTCAGATAAGTGTAGTAGTTACCAAGCGAGCTGAACCCGCGCCTCACTACTGCCCGACAACTAGAATAATGCAGAGTACAACCTGTAAGAGGTAATTTCTTAGTGAGAGCATATGGTGTATGTTGCTTCGCAAAATCTGAAATTGCCCTGGAGGAGGTTACTAGTTTCAATTGTCCCTATTTTGATTATTCTATATACAAATTAATTTCTGCTGGTAAATTTAAATACATATGTTGCATCTACCGTTCCCCAAATACTCCTCCAGAGCAAAGTCTTTTTGATTCTCTGTCCTCACAACTCAGTGTCCTCAACTTAAATGCTTCTTCTGAAATCACTGTGTTGGGTGATTTTAATGTCCATAATGTTGAATGGCTCACTCATTCAGCCAGGACTGATGATGCTGGTCTTGAATGTGAGCTATTTGCAGACTCATTTAATCTCATTCAACTAGTCAACCAACCCACCCGTGTACCAGATAATCCTAATCATAATTCCCACCTACTGGACTTATTTTTAACAACCAATTCAGAAAATTAAGATGTTACAGTGAGGTCCCCACTTGGATCTTCTGATCACTGTCTGATACAGGCCACCTGTCTATCACCTACCACACCTTCCCACTCTGAACCTGTTTTGGTGACTAAATGGCATTACGATAGGGCAGACTGGGAGGGTCTTCAAGGTTTCTTTATTGATATTCCCTGGACCTCTTTCTTTTCTAATGATGCACACTCCACCTTGAGCCACATACAAGATTTTGTAAACATTGGAATGGAAACTTTTATTCCTCATCAAAAGTACAGTAAAAGATCTAATTCACCTAAATGGTTTGACCATAATTGTGCTAGAGTAACTGAACAAAAAGCAATAGCCTACAATGCATACACAAGATAAAAAACACATGAAGCCTTTAATTACTTTAGAAACATCAGAAATCATGCCAAAACTGTATTAAACCTAACTAAATCAAACTTTCTCCATAAGCAGGCAAATAAACTTCTAAATAATCCAAATGATAACAAAATATTTTGGTCTACTCTTAACTCATTAAAATCCAACTTCACTACTGCTTCATCCATTCCACCATTAAAATCTCCGACTGGCAATCTTGTAAGTGACCCACGAGGTAAAGCTAACCTTCTTGCAGATATTTTCTCCACCAACTCAACCTTAGATGAAATAAATCAAGATGTCCCTGTACTTAATTTTAATTCACCTGAAATTCCCTCACTTAAGATCCACACCAGACATGTCAAAACTATTTTGCAGAATCTCTCAGTAGATAAGGCTCCTGGTCCAGATGAAATTCCTCCAATAGTACTTAAGAATTGCTCCTTGGTGCTCGCTCCTGTATTGGCAACATTTTTCCGTCTGTGTACTCATACCTCATGCTTCCCAGTACCCTGGAAAGAAGCAAACATCCATCCAGTTCCTAAAAAAGGTGCCTCTTCAGATCCATCAAACTACAGACCAATAGCTATAACTTCCACTCTTGGCAAAGTTTTTGAAATTATATTAAATAATCACATAATTAAGCATCTGGAGAATAATAAATTAATCAGTGATAGGCAATATGGTTTTAGACGATGTCGATCAACTGCAGACATTCTTTGCCTTCTTACGCATCAAATCAACCAAGCTACAGACCAACATGGTGAAACACATACAATAGCACTGGATATATCAAAGGCATTTGATAGAGTCTGGCATCAATCCTTATTGTCGAAGATGTCACACTACGGCCTTGCATCATTAGTTCCACTAATTTCTTCTTATCTTCATAACAGAAAATATGTGTAATGGTAGATGGCCTTTATTCTCAATTTCACTCAATAAATGCTGGTGTTCCCCAGGGATCAGTTTTGGCCCCAACTCTGTTCCTCATTCATATCAATGATCTCATATCTACCACTCATAATCCAATACATTCCTACGCAGATGACTCAACACTCCACAGTTCCTTCACATTTACCAATTCTTTCACCCAACCCGATCTTATAAATTCAAAAATAAACACTGCAATTTCTCTGAACCAGGACCTTTCTAGAATTAATGAATGGGGACAAGAGAATCTAGTTTCCTTTAATGCACAGAAAACCAAGTACATTCAATTTTCTAACCGACAGAATCTCACTGACTCCCATATATTTTTTAATGATGTAAATATTCCCACTTCCCCTAGTATTGACATTCTCGGTGTAACATTAACTACTAACTTGAGCTGGACACATTATGTTAGAGGCATTGCTAAGAATGCCTCTAAAAAACTGGGACTCCTGTACAGAGTTCGAGAATTCTTCACTGACGAGCAGTTGGCCGTAATATATAAAAGTCATGTGCGCTCTCAGATGGATTACTGTTCACCTCTGTGGGGTGGAAGTGGAGTGGTTGCATTGAGGCAGTTGGACAAAATTCAAAATAAAGCTATTAGATTAATCAATAACCCTGCAATCACACAGGACCTTCCTACATTAGCCATACGAAGAAACGTTGCATCCCTTGCATTATTCTACAGATATTTTCACAGCAATTGTTCCGAGGAACTTGCTTCAATTGTGCCGCCTCTCCACATCTTTCCCCGTAGAACTAGGGCAGCTGAGAGCGCCCATGAATTTACACTTTCTCCTCCACAATGCAGAACTTCTGCTTATCAGAATTCATTTATCCCCAGAGCTACTACTCTTTGGAATTCACTTCCCTCGAATTGCTTTCCACAAACTTACAATCAACAAATGTTTAAATCCAGTTGTTACAAATATTTTATGAATGGAGGATGCCTTTAGGCACATGGACCTTTTTGTTTTATCTGTGTTTTTCCTTCCTCCGTTCATTGTCTCTTAAAAAAAAAAAAAAAAAAAAAAAAAAATATCATCCTGTAATTATGAACGAGATCACAACCCTGCTTTCTCACTAAGAATCACCTTGTGCAAGTTAAAATGGTATAGGATCTAAATCACTGGAATGTTGGGTAAAAAGGGCAGAGCCACACGCCAGGAATGTGAGAAAGAGGCATCAAGAATTCAATCCCGATTTCCCCCTCTGATGGAAAAAAATGCGACAGGAAAGAGTCTTGTAGAAATTGTTCCTCTAACTCCCAATACCTATTGCTTAATAAGACTCCAAAATGGGCAGGGACAGCCAACACCAACGAGTTAGTCCGAGTGCAAATGAGTATAATAGAAAGGTGCTATAAAATAATGTAGTGCACAACAATTAACCAATTCAGAATACCCCTATAACTCTATATGGGAATGCATTACGTTAAGCAGTTAAATATCACTAAGAGGTAAAAGTTACAATCACCACAACAGTAGTAGTTGGGTGTTCACGGCAACTTAGCTTAGGTTTACGTTTACGTTCACGTAGTTGGACACGCAGAGGGCCGCTCTCGAGCACCATGAAATGCGGGGTTTATGCATTGGGATTAGTGGTTGGGGAAAAGATCAGGAGACGGATCAGGATTAGGGATGTAATGACTGGTGATCCTAGTTCTAAAATAATTAATCAAGATTGGGCTTTTAACTATATGAAATGCAAGGTGATTCCACTCTTGGATGCTACGAGGAAAAAATGATTGTCTAAATATGACTGTGCTTGCCTGATAGGTGGGGTATTTTAGGTTGTGGCTGTGTCTCGTAAATTGTATACTTGTAGGGTGCAAATATATCTTTATGTCTACTAAGTTGTTAATGATTTTATATAACATCTTTTGTCTGTGTATTTGTCTTCTTTTTGCAACGGGGTCTAGTCAAATATCTTGTTTGAGCAAAGTAACATACGTAGTGTGTCTGTAATCACGTTTGATCCATCTTGCAGCTTTGTTTTGTATGGCCTCCAGTTTATTTATGTTATTGTGAGTGTGTGGATCCCAGACGGTGTTGCAGTATTCTAAGTATGGCCTAAAGAGTGTTATAAATGCAAGAATTGTTATGGTTGCATTACACTTAGTGAGATTCCTGCTCAGAAAGCCCAGGGCCTTAATAGCCTTTGCTCTGATGCTGCTAACATGAGTGGTCCACCTCATGTCCGCTGAGATGTGGACCCCCAAATATTTGTGGGAGGGAACAGTATCTAGAAAACTGCTACATAGTTTGTAGGAAAATGGGATGGTTTTGTTCGAACGGGTGGAGCGGATATGGTGACATTTGTCAGGTCTATATGTCATCTACCACTTGGCTTCCATCTCATCGAGGGCAGTTAAGTCGTCCTATTAGTAATTGGTCAATAAACTAAGCTATCGTCTTCAAAAGTTTAGTAGTAGAAGTAAGCGATAGTGGAAAGTCATTTATGTAAGAAAGAAAAAGTAGAGGACCCAGCACAGTGCCTTGTGGGACCCCAGAAGTTACAGACATAGTAAAAGAATAATAACCCTCGACAACAACGTGTTGCTCCCGATTGGTCAAAAAAAGTCTTAATCAAGCGAAGAAGTGGTCCTCATATGCCATAATAATCTAACTTGGCTAACAGTCTTTGGTGGGGGACTTTGTTGAAGGCTTTGGAGAAGTCCAGTACTATGGCGTCTACTCGTCTAATTTTTGGGGTCGTCTAGGGTTTGGGAAATGCCATGTGTGGTCACAAGTAGTTGTGTCTCGCATGACCGTCTGGGTCGGAAGCGGTGCTGTGCATCAGTCAGTATGTTTTGCCTATCTAGATGATCCATTAAATGTCGGTGGATGATATGTTCAAACATTTTGCAAGGTACTGAGGTAATCTAAACAGGTCTATAGTTAACAGGGAGGGTTCTGTCTCCGTATTTGAAAATAGGTGTCACATTTGCCAATGGGGAAGTTCTCTGGTGTCAATGGTCTGTGAGAATATAACCTACAGGATAGGGGCAAAATTGGCTGCATTCCCCTTGAGTATCCTTCAGCTTATATTGTATTGTTTATTTATTTATTTGTTTTCTATGTGAATGAGGGAGACAACAGGTATAACTGCCTGCAGAGAGTGCCTCCCACAGATTTCAAAGAGTGACAGGGCCGAAATCAAGGGACGTTCGAGCTAAAATGCCTGGACACACGGAGTTTGAAGCAATTAAGTCATAGGAAGAGGGAAAGACTGATTCTGGGAGAGTTCCAGAGCTCAGCCGTTGAATAGAAGAAAGTCTGAGAATAGCGTTTCACTCTTGGGTTGGAGAGTTGCACAGAGTAGGGGTGGGATTGTGTTGCAAGGCGGGTACTACGTACCCTATGTCGAGGAGGTTGTATACACTGGGAAAGCTCCGAGGAACACTGATTATTGTAGTAGCGATAGAATAGCGAGAGAGATGCAACATTGCGGCGAAGAGAGAGAGATTGCAAAGAGTTGGGGAGTGGACGGGAGTTAATGATACGAAAGGCTTTCCTTTCTACTTTATCTAGGAGTGTGGTGTGAGAGGATCCTCCCCACACATGTGAACAATACTCAATACAAGGACGCACTGTGCCCCTGTACAGAGCAAGAAGCTGCACAGGGGTAAAGAACCCCTTGAGTCGGTTGAGCACACCCAGCTTCTGGGAGGCTGCCTTAGCGAGACTGGTAATATGGTCTTTCCAAGTGAGAGCAGAAGAAAAAGATACACCTAGAACATTGAGAGAAGATGAAGGGTTGATTTTTGTATTGTTGAAGAATAAGGGATAGTCCTCTGGAGGTTCCTGACGGGTAGTAAGATGGATACATTGAATTTTGGAAGCATTAAATGCAACAAGGTTTTCTCTACCCCAATTGGAAATAGTTGCTAGATCAGAAGATAAGTATTTTATGGCTTCATAACGTTTACTTTGGAGAGAATGCTGGCTGGGGCGTTCTGGAAAACTAATTGAGTGGTGTAAGGTAGAGTCGTCTGCATATGAATGGATGGGACTGGATATACAGTTGAGAAGATCATTTATAAAAATTAGAAAGAGAATAGGAGATAGGACAGAACCCTGAGGAACACCGGAGCTGATAGCATGAGTAAATGAGCGATGGCCGTCCACAACCGCAGGTATGGAACGGCCGGAAAGGAAATTAGAGACAAAGGCACAGATGGAGGGAAAGAAACCGAAGGAGGGCAGTTTGGAATTTAAAGATTTGTGCCAGACTCTATCGAAGGGCTTCGATATGTCTAGTGCAACAGAAAAAGTCTCACCGAAGTCTCGAATGTTGGATGACCAAGAGTTAGTAAGATATGAAAGAAGATCACCAGTAGAGCGACCCTTAAGGAAGCCATACTGGCGATCTGAGAGCAGATTATGAGAAGAGAAATGCTTAAGAATTTTGGAAGCAAGAATAGTTTCAAAAACTTTAGAGATACAAGAGATGAGAGCAATTGGACGATAGTTGGAGGGTTGAGAGCGGTCACCCTTCTTTGTGACAGGTTGAATAAGAGCAAACCTCCAGCAAGAAGGAAAGACATTAGAGGAGAGACAGAGACGAAAGAGTTTGCCTAGGCAGGGGGTCAGCACGTAAGCACAGTTTTTAAGAACAACAGGAGGATCACCGTCCGAACCGTACGCCTTCTTAGTATTAAGCCCAGAGAGGGTAGAAAGTACATCTTTAGAAGAGTCTGGTCCAGTCGCTTTGTTAACGTCTACCTCAGCTAAATGTTTCTCGATTCCATGGGTATGTATAGTCAGTGGAGGTATAGGTGGGAGTGGTGATGGTGACAGTTCCGTCAAATCTGATTGTTCTTGTGTAAAAACTGACTGGAACTGTGAATCAAGTGCACATGCTCTGTCCTGTGGAAGTGTGACCAGAGAATCGTAATATAAGAAAATAAGAACATAAGAAAATGGGAGTCTGCAGAAAGCCGATTGGCCTAAGCAAGGCAGATCCCTGTCCCACACAACCCCAATTACAAAGCCCAATTATAGGCTCAACACTCTAATACCCTGAGGATCATCTTACCAAAACGGTTAAAGATTAACGCAGGATTACGGGGGTCTGCAGAGCGCTGATTGGCCCAACCCTGCTGATCCCCCTTCACACCCAACCCTTCTCGTCCATATGCTTATCCAATTTTATCTTAAAGCTCCCTATCGTTTTTAATCCCACTATAGCACTTGGTAGTCCATTCCACCCATCTACAACTCTGTTACCAAACCAATATTTGCCTATATCTTTTCTGAAACGAAATTTATCTAATTTGAAACCATTGGTACGAGTTTTTTCGCTATCACTGAGCTTTAGTAGATTTGTCATGTCCCCTTTGTTAATCCCACTAACCCACTTGAACACCTCTATCATATCTCCTCTAACTCTGCATCTCTCTAACGAATGTAAGCCTAATTTCTTCAACCTTTCTTTATACGGAAGATTTCTAATATTATGGATAATTTTTGTCATTCTACGTTGTACTCTCTCCAATGAATCTATGTCCATTCTGTAATAAGGACACCAAAATTGAACAGCATAATCCATATTGGGGTCTCACTAATGACAAGTAAAGTTTTAAGATAACATCAGCAGTTCTGTTACTCACACTCCTAGAGATGAACCCGAGAATCCTGTTTGCCTTATTTCGAACGCTTATACACTGTTGTCTAGGCTTCAAATCATTGCTAACAAACACACCTAGATCTTTCTCACAATTCGAGTTTTCTAATTCCACATTAGCTAGTTTATATTTAACATTTGTATGCATCTTCCCTATCTTTAATACCTTGCATTTGTCAATGTTAAACTTCATCTGCCAATTTACTGACCATTCGTGTAAGGTATCTAGATCCCTTTGGAGGCACTCTATATCTCTATCTGAATCAATTGTTCTCCCCATTTTGGTATCGTCTGCAAATTTACTTATCCTACTAGTTATACCTAAATCAAGGTCATTTATGTATATAACAAACAACAGAGGACCTAATACAGATCCCTGGGGGACACCACTTTTGACTGCTCCCCATTCTGACTTCGTGCCATTTATGCTGACTCTCTGCTTCCTACCAATTAGCCATGACCTAATCCATCCCAACAACGCCCCACCTATTCCATGCGCCTCAACCTTTCTCATCAATCTCTCATGGGGGACTCTGTCGAAAGCTTTACTGAAATCTAAATATATTATATCATATGACTTGTCATTATCTACTGCTTCATATACCTCTGAGAAAAAACTAAGCAAATTAGTAAGGCAAGAACGTCCCTGAGTGAATCCATGCTGAGAAGAATTTATTAAATTAAATGTATCTAAGTGGTTTCTAATTTTAATAGCAATAATTGACTCTAGTAGTTTTCCTATGATTGATGTAAGACTAATGGGACGGTAATTGGATGCTATTGATTTGTCACCTTTTTTGAAGATCGGAACTACGTTTGCAAGCTTCCAAGCTTCTGGAACTATACCTGTCTCCAATGACTTGTTAAATAAAAATGTTAATGGGTAACTTAACTCATCCCTACATTCTTTTAATACTCTAGCATATACCTGTACCTCATCAGGACCAGGCGATTTATGAGGTTTCAGTCTGTCAATTTCCTTAAGCACATCATTTCTACTTATAGTAACCGTACTTAACCTATTTTCTATACTATCGCTATATACCTTACGGACTTCTGGAAACTGTGCCAAATTTTCATTAGTGAAAACGGAAAGAAATTGACTATTTAATGTACTGCACATTTCTAAATCATTTTCTGTCATTTCTCCTATCGAAGTTTTAATATAATAATGTTTGTTATAACACTCGAGTCATGTTTGTGTGCTTTAAAGAAGCTGTACAATATTGTTTTTGTTTTTGCATGTTGTTTGTGAGGATAGTGGTTGTTTATTTAGTTTCTGCTTGTTGAATTTATTTTTGTAATGTTAATTGCATGTGTTTGTAGTGTTCCCAGTGTTCTGTTTCGTTGTAACGTTTAGCTATCTTGTATGTTATTTACTATGTAGTTTTCGTAACTGTCTATTGAACCATGGTGGTGACTGGTTCCATGTAACTGTCTTCTTGGGTATGTGCTTCTCCAGTGTGTCATGTATAAAGTCACGAAGTCTTGTCAATTTAGTTCAACATAATTGGTCACTTGGTCGTTGTGGAGCAACGAGTCTCTAAATTCAGCTAAGTCTATCGAGATGGCTCCTACGTCTACTTTGTTGTATTGGTAGATTTTCCTGGGTAATTGTGTCTGGATGTTTGGTTTTGTGTTTGCGTCTACAAGTATCATGTCGTGGTCACTGTAATATTAGAGGTGTTATTTGTAAGGACATTTTTGCACAGTGGCAGTATCGTAACCAATGGAGTTATAGGTTTTGCCATCTGCATTTTAAAGTAAGCAGTATTGGGAAAAGCAAACTTCCAATGCACGTGGCTTACTGTAATGTGGTTACGGTAAGCAAATCCTGCCCCGCCTTCTCGAGGTAACTTTGTTAGTACACCATCCTAGTTTTAATCCCCCTTTTAATTTGTTTATCTTTTTATTCTTACTTGAAGGTGGAACTAAAAGGGAGGGCGGGTGTAGCCTACCATTGTTCAGCAGTACACTTTATTTTTATGTTAAATCCTTTTTACATTATAATTTGTATTGCCCACCCCCTATTAATTTGTATTGCCCACCCCCTATTAATTTGTCCCTCCACCTGTACTGTCTTGTACATTATTGTTTTTTTGTAGTTCCAGTTGCAAGGCAGAGATGTGTCATGTCAACTTGATTGTTCAATATATACATGGATGGAGTGATTAGAGAATGTAGGGTGGGATCAATGGGTATAGGAGCTAGGCTGGAATCAGAGGGAAGAGAGTGGAAGATTTTGCCATGCCTATATACGGACGATGCAGTCCTGTTGGCGGAAAATGTGGAAGATCTTCAGCTGAGCGGTCACTGACTTTGACAGGGTATGCGAAATGAGGAAGTTAAAGGTCAATGTAGCGAAATATAAGGTAATGGTGTTTGAGAGAAGAATGCATGAAGCCATAGGTTTTAAGACACAATATAGAATTATCAAAGAACATGAGCCAAGTTGTAAAATAATCATGAGAAATATAGTACTGGAAGAGGTTGAAAGTTTCAAGTACTTGGGAGCTGTTATATGCAACTATGGTAAAATGGAAGGGGGAAAGGTAATTAGAGAACTTGATAGTATTCTGATAGAACGAATGGTTAGTCAAGAAGTAAAACAGTAACTGAGAAACAGTGTGCTGCTCCCAACACTCTCGTATAAAAGTGAGACGTGGACAGCAAGTGACGAGAACCTCTCCAAACAGAGCGGTGGAGATGAGCTTCATCAGAATGGCAGCTGGCGTGAATAAGCTAGATGGGTCAAGTAATAGGGAAGTGTACGAGTCCTTTAGAATGGAAGATAAAGGTTTGGGCATTGAATGTGGAGAGGTTGAGTAGATATAGAGAAGTATTTTGAGGTGGTATGGTCATGTTCTACAGTACTTCACCACACTGAACATGCACACCACACTTCCTTCTCTCCCCAAGGGGGGGGGGGGGGGGGGGGGCACCCACCCGACCTTCCCCTGACGAACCCTGTAAATGCTCTGGACCACGGCCTGTCACTCTTACTATCAAGTTTTGCAAAATTCGTGGCCTTTTCTCTAATTTTATCTCTGTAGAACACCATCTCTCCTCCTACAAACCTAATCTTCTTTTCCTCACTGAAACTCAGGTGTCTAAAGCAACTGCCAGCAGCCCCTTCTCTGTATCCTCATACTTTCTTTATCCTAGTTTCAAAGCAAAAGGCAGATGTTGTGCATACGTGCACAACAAACTCACTTGCTCTCGTGTTCCCAATTTCGACTCCTCTGAATTCTCAACTTTATGACTCAAAGTATCCTGTCATTCTCATACTAAATATTTCTGTGTTGTCTGTCTTTCCCCTAACTCTACCGGCTTTCCGAAATTCTTTGACCATCTAAACTCTAGAGTGGAACACATTCTATCCATCTCTCCTTTCTCAGAAATCTCCATCTTAGGAGATTTCAATGTTCACCACCGCCAATGGCTCTCCTTTCATACTACTGACCAACCTGGTGACCAAGCCTACGTCTTTTCTATCCTAAATTACCTAGTGCAGTTGCTTCAGCAATCCACTCGTATTCCGGATCGCTTTTGAGATCGGCCCAACATTCTTGACTTGTTTCTAACTTCTAACCCTTTTTCTTATACTGTCAATCTTTTCTCTCCTTTGGGTTCCTCCAACCATAAACTTATCTCTGTCACCTGTCCTATCTCTCCAGTACGGCCACCCGATCCTCCCTGCCGACGGCGCTTGTGGCACTCTGGTGCTGCCGACTGGGAGACTCTTCGGAAGTATTTCTTTGATTTCCCATGGAAATATTTTTGCTTCCATGGCCGGGCACCCTCAAAGAGTGCTGAACACATTACCAAGGTAATCCTATTGGGTATGGAGGTGTATATTCCAATTTCTTTCTCTCAAACTAATGCAAAACAATCTTGGTTTACTCATGCTTGTTCTACTGCTGTCCGCAATAAGCAGGAAGCATTCAAACGGTACCGACGCCTTAAAACTAAAAAAACTCTTTCTTCCTGTTTCTGCCCGGAATCAAGTCAAATCTGTTCTTCGACTTGCCTAATACTCTTTCATCAATAATAAATGCACTGAACTATACAACGCTAGCTTTTCCCAAGCATTCTGGCATCTAGCCAAAAACCTCTCCAACAATTTTTCATAATTTTCATAAATGATCTCAACTGTACCTCCAGTCCTATCCATTCCTATGCAGACGATTCTACCTTACACAATTCATTTAGTTTTTCAGAACGCCCCAGCAAACAATCCCTCAAAGACAAACGTAATGAAGCAATAGAACACTTATGTTCTGATCTAATTACCATTTCCAATTGAAGCAGAGAAAACCTGGTTGCCTTTAATGCTTCCAAAACCCAATTTCTTCATCTATCTACCCGTCGTGAGCTCCCAGAGGACTATCCCTAATACTCCAACAATACAAAAATCTAAGCTTTATCTTCTTTCAGTATTCTAGGTGCCTCTTTCTCTTCTGCTCTCTCTCTTGGAAGGACCATATTACCAGTCTTGATAAGGCGGCCTCCCAGAAGCTGGGAATGCTCAAATGCCTCGAGGGGTTCTTTACCCCTGCAAAGCTTCTGGCTCTGTACAGGGGCACAGTGCATCCTTGTATTGAGTATTGTTCACATGTGTAGGGATGATCCTCTCACACAGCTGACAAAGTAGACAAAGTAGAGAGGAAAGCCTTTCGTTTAATTAATTCCCGTCCACTCACCGACTCTCTACAATCTCTCTCTCTTCGCCGCAATGTTGCATATCTCTCACTATTCTATCGCTACTACAATAATCTTTGTTGCTCAGAGCTCTCTCAGTGTATACCACCTCCTCTACTTAGGGTACGTAGTACCGTCTTGCAACACAATCCCACCCCTACTCTGTGCAACTCTCCATCTCAAGAGTAAAACGATACTCCCAATCTTTCTTCTAGTCAACAGCTGAGCTCTGGAACTCTCTCCCTGAATCCATCTTTCCCTCATCCTATGACCTAAATTGTTTCAAACTCTGTGTGTCCAGGCATTAGTCTAGAACCAACCCGATATGTTACCCATCGGTTTTAATGATAGTTAAGCCCATAGGTTTGGCATAACACTTAGTTCATTGCTATATATGTCATTACCGTCACAAATGCAATATAGGCTATGGGCACTAATATCTCTGTATTCAACAATATATGTATTACCGTACGGTATATAATATGAAATAAAGCTGGATTGATTGATTGATTGAATATACAAGCACTGTAAAAAACAAACATTAGACAAATGTAGCAGTGTGACAGTTGCGAGCCACACCAAAATTAATGATAGCTATAAGTTTGTCACAATACATACTTCATTGCAATGTATATACAGTATGTCATTACCATGTCAAATGCATTATATGGTCACCATATAAAAGCACTGCAAAATCGAAAAAATTGTAGTGCGAAACTCTAATTTGGCCCCCAAACTGTCAAAATAGATGTTGATTTCATTGAGTCATGGGGGTGAGGGGGCAGAGCCCCCTTCAATCCATTCTGTATCCCACGGCAACCATAATTAGATTCCTCCCCACTAGTGGGGTCGTATGTTAAGATTGCTGAATAATAGGTTACTCTTTCGGTATTCTGTAAACATTACTCTTAAAGGTGACGACTGTTACTATTACCAATTCGGTAAAGGTGTAAACTATTTTAAGTGGTTCCCGTTCATGGATGTGTATAATTTTCACAGGTATCATTGAAGGAGCCTTTTGAAAATTAAATTGGTTCTCACGCTCTAGGTCACTACTGTTACGTTCGTTTCTAAGTTGATTGGGTTGAGGATCCTCACCTCACGGTCTCATCCCCCCCCCCCCCACCCGGACTTATTGTTGTAACAGCGCATCTATAGTTGACTGTACACTTTAAACACATACATAAAATATGTAACATTAAGTACATTAAGTAGCATCTCAATATCAGTTACACATTTATATAAGTATAGAACTGTACATATAGTTGGTGTGATCCTACCATTAGATGATCACAACGTCACCATGTCACCTTTGAACTCCTTTGGTCTAAACTTTAAACGAAAGCATAGTTCACTCGGCTCTTGCAACATGACTCGCAGACCATTGCCGATACACCCAAAGAGATTGCTAGCAACTAATTGTCACACATAGTATCACACGACACTGCCATGCCCGCTCCTCAGCTCCCAGGTGGGGTAGCAAACACTGCCCACCAGTAGCAGTACAGTCAGTCTCATAGGAAGGTCGATACCTTCATCATGCTGGGTATTAACCCTTTATTGGCGGCGCGCATCATATGTCGAGTGAAAGAAATTTGGACTATGTGGCGGCTCACACCATAAGTCGTGTGGCAATTTCAGTACGTAATGTTGCTGAGAGAGAGAGACAAGTGGTGGCAGGAGAGTAGCGAGCGTATGACTGCTCCAGACCACCGCGGTGGACCAACTGACATGAATCCCACCCTCCTCCACCCTCTCACACTCGCTACATAGTGAAATGTATGGGGAAAGTACGGAATTACATGGTTTTTGCACTCGTGTTGTGCGGTTGTTGCAAGAAAACTAGCGGTCATACAAGGATCGTTGTGGTGTCATTGGAAAGCTCTGTTTATGCCCTTTCAGGGATAGATACTTGTTTTATGCTCTGGGTCTTATTTAGGCATGAAAATGATCACGTAAACAGCCCTATTTTGGGTAAAAACACCCCGCTGGTGGCTACATATTATTTACCGCCTAGGCCGCTCTTTAGGTGTTAATTAGTGTCCGCGTACAGTGACGATACTTCAACGATATGATAAGTGTGTGACATCATTAGGATCGAATACCTGCTAATATAATGATTTTCTTCTTTCAGGAATAAGATAAATACAGGAAATGTAGCTCAGTCCTAGTTGCTTCTAGTATAGTAGACTCAGCATTCCTCAAAGTGCTTCTACAACATTTAAAAGTAGAGACAGTATACCATATACTTCTTGCAATACTTCTACAGAGTGGTTATTCTCTACAGTGCTCCCTTACAGCAGTAGAATCTACAGTATAATCTAAGTGCTATCAAATCTATATTTTGTTGGTATTAAAATAGAAAATAACCTTAGCAGTGCTTCCTTTAAAATTACACCTCTTCGTAAATCCATTATAGAATATTGTTGCAGCAGCCTACGGCCCTATAAATATTATACTGTGATTCAGAGCTAAGACCAACAAAATAACCTATACATAAGTGGTGGCAGCGGTGAGATTCGTTTTCTCAAGTAAAATAAAACAAAAGTAGACCTCTGAGGAGACAGTGAAGAAACCATATATATATATATATATATATATATTAGCAAGGAGAGGTGTGGGAGAGTGGTCTTACCACTGGACTGGTAATCCAATGGACCCGGGTTCGAATCCCAATATGTCAATGGGAACATATTATTGGGATGGAATTTGTGCTGTACCTAGTATCAGTGCATTACCACAGCACACCGAAATGCCAAAAAAAAAAACTCATAGTTCCCTGATTAAATAGCATTGTATGAATATTCCCATATTCAAAAATATGCTACAGGGGGCAATGCCTAGTGAGTTAATTGCTCAATAGGTGGCGTTCTGAGAGTGAGGGTCCGAGTGTGGGGGATGAGACTGTGAAGCGCAGAGGCGAGGCGGCTTCAGAGATGGAATTGCTTCATGCCGTGAAGCTTCGCATGTCTCACTCCCTAGACTGGAGCAAGACCTCACGGGCCTCACGCTGTTCAGCGGTTGAGTATAAAGCCTATCAGCCTATGCCCGAGAGGGAGTAGCTGGAATAAAGAAAACAAAAAAAAAAAAGCAACAGGATTGCCGAACACAGGGGTCGATCATACCGCACACATTTTCCCATATCAAAACCTTAATTTTCGGCTATCAGAAATCATAGTGAATCTTCAGGCTATGCTAAAAATAGTTCCATAAACTGTTCCATATCATTCATTACAACAGACGACATGTCCAGGGTAACAGCTGAGTCTCTCCTCACCCACCATCACCAACCATCCCTATACACCCACGAGTCCTCCTCTCCTTTACTATGTTTTTAGTAATTGGTATGTTATTCACTAAAATGTAGCTAATCTATATATATATTTTTTGTCTTTATTCAAATGTTATTAATTTATTATTCTCATAATTTAAATTTCTGTATTTTATCCCTGTTTTCTACCTTCCTTCACCCAGTTTCTTGGTACTTTATAGTAATTTAACCTACTTTTACAAATTATATATTTGATTACAAAGTTTTTAATTTAGTTCTTTTTAAATCCTTTTTAGGCTTGAAAATGACACACGTTGGTGTCGAAACGTCGCACATGTTCTAGAAAAATAAAGATGTTCCTTTACGCTTTGGTATTGCTCTTCATTGTACGCCTACGATTCCCTGCCGGAGAGTCAATTGCCTCTATATATATATATATATATATATATATATATATATATATATATATATATATATATATATATATATATATATATATATATATATATAGTGAGTAGAACATCAGCAGGTGACCTAGGACACCGTAATTTCCATAGGATAAGGATAAGGATGGAAAAGACGCCAGGAAACATCTTGAACTTTATTTTCGAATTTTCGGTACCTCACGGAGCCATCTTCAGGAGCAATACAGAACCTAAAATAGAGTATACACTCTAGAATCATACAAAAGAACGGGTTCTAAAAAATGTAATAATTATATATAAAGAAAACGAACAATCGAAGTGTATAGTGAAACTAATCAATGCATATTTAAAACAATTGAGTTTACATATTAAGAACTTGTCTATGCAAATAAGGTAAATATAAATTAAACAATAATACGCTAAGATTGAACACCAACCAATCAGAGAAGGCAAATTTACTAAAGAGAGATTCCCGGTTTAAATCTAAAACAACAAAAAAGTACTTTACTCAGATACTTGTCCACGAAACAAAAGGGTTTCAGCAATACTATTCTACATGAAACCACAATAAAAGTTATCAAAATAACGGTAAACAAAAATTACTATATATACTAATAGAAATGTCTACACAATATATATATATATATGTTAGTAAAGCCAGGTAATACATTTTCTTTAATACATACGAGGTTGAAAGAAATGGCAATTTCTGCGTTGGAAATTTTATTATTCAAAGTTTCCAGGTCTCTGATGAGTTTTCGCTGGGTGGCAGGAAGTAGATGAATGAGATTAGCAAAATTCATGGTGGTACAGGGTTACATTAATGTACATGATGATACAGGATATACGACGCGTTTCACTGGACAACCAGCATTATCAAGTAAGGATAGAATGATATAAAAGGTAAACAGGAAGGGTATATATAGAGGGTGGAGGATCAGAGGAGGTGAAAATCAGGGGGCAAAAGTCTGCTATTGGTGGAGGGGTATTCAAGGAGTGTAAAAGAGAGGACCGTGTCACGCATGCGCACTGGATGCGGGAAGGTGGTGGTCGGTTGGCGGGGTCGAAGCTGATTGGCTGCGTGTCGAGGGGCGTGGCCTAAGTTGCGTAGTACGTGTGGCGCCGGCAGAAGACGAAGATGAAGGAGGTAGCGCGGGGGACTGCGTCAAGGGCACCGGGGGGCGAGGGGGGGCGTTAGGTCCTGTAGGATAGTGCCTTTTGGCAGAAGGAAGGATCTGAAGGTCCAGAGTTTGGTTGTTGATGTTAGGATGTAAGGCTTGGATATATAACGTTTCGAGTATAGGTAATCTCCTTGGGTCACTTTCTTTATCCAGTATGGTGGTGTGTTTCTCTAACTCGTTGCGTGTGAGGTGGGGGTGTTTAGGGGTGAGATAGTGGTCTTTGATGGCTCCAGCCTGAAGGTGAAGAGTTAACCGACGTGAAAGACGAGTCTGCGTCATGCCAATATAGGAATGAGGTCCACAGTCCTCATAATTACAGGTATATTGGTAAATGACGTGATCGTCGGTCATTGGGCTCTTTATCTTGGTGGAAGCAGGTTTGTTGCGGAGAACGAGGTTGGAGGTCTTGGGGGATTTGTAATAAATGATTAATTTGATTTTGTTTTCCGGGTTGGTTGGGTGGACATGCTTGGAGATTATTTCTTTTAAGACGGCCTCGTCATTTTTGTGTTCAGAGGACATAAAATTGCGGTAGAAGATCTTAATTTCATTGGGGGGGTCAATGTTGGGCGGGCTTTGGGTGTACCATTTTTCAAGATGGTGGTTGATGGTGCTGGAGATGTTGGAGTTGGAGTATCCGTTATTCACTAAAACTTGGGATAGTCTTTCTAGTTCCTGGTGGGTGTCGGCCCCGGTAGAGCAGTGCGTGAGGGCTCTCCTTACATAAGCGGAGATGGAGGATAGAAGATAATGGCGGGGGCATTCACTATCACCGTTGAGGCATTGTCCTGTGATAGTTGGTTTAGTGTAGACGGTGGTTTTGAAACCATGGTCATTCAGAGCTACGAGGATGTCGAGGAAGGGGAGTTGTCCATTATTTGATTGTTCAAAGGTGAAGTTAAGTCCGGAGGAGGTCATGAAGCGATGCTGGAGTTCCTGTAGTTCGTGGAGGTCCTTGATTTGCACGAAGATGTCATCCACGTATCTACAGTAGACGGCGGGTCGTTGGGCAGCTAGGAGCTCTTCCTCGATGGTACCCATAAAAAAGTTCTCAAAAAGAACTCCTAGGGGGCTGCCCATCGCCACACCATCTATCTGCTTGTACATGTTGCCCCGGGGGCAAAGGAAGGGGGCCTCCTTGGTACATAGCCAATATATACATAGTACATAGCCATAGTACATAGCCATATATATATATATATATATATATATATATATATATATATATACTATAAAGCAACTAGGACATACATAAATGAGCATATAGAAAGTAATATTCAACTAAAAAACAATGGGAAAGATAGTGTATCACGAAGGGAAGGTCATTGGTCAGCAAGCAGCCACAACACAGCTGACTTCTGACTCCCACCTAGCCTCTCGCTCCCTTAATCTCCACCATCTTCCACCACTAGGCCGCGTCTCACACAATACGTTAGCCGCCGACCACAGCCGATCTTTTCAAAATATTTGAATTTTTCCGGGATCGTTTGACATCGTCTGTGATCGTGTAAAAAGATCGCCTCGTATCGTATCGTGGTAGGCGAGGGGTGGTCGAGTGGCGCGGAAATGGTCGGCGGTGATCGGCCAAAAAAATAGTGGCTGCACTAAATTATGGCTGATAATCGGCAGAAAACAGGTAAAAAACCGTTAAATTTTATCGTGTATATGTTGTGCAACGAGCGAATGTGAATCCTGCGGATATCTTCATTGTCATATCTCTGATCGATGGTTGATTGTGTATGATTTTAGTCTACATAATTATTATATGTGTGTGAGTAGTTTGTGTGTGTGTTTGTGTGTGTATGTGTGTGTGTGCGTGTGTGTTTGTGTGTGTGTGTGTGTGCGTTTCCGTGTTTGGTTGTGTATTATTTAGTTTATATATATATATATATAGTGTGTGTGTGTGTGTGTGTGCGTGTTTGGTTGTGTATTATTTAGTTTATATATATATTGTGTGTGTGTGTGCGTGTTTGCTTGTGTATTATTTAGTTTATATATATATTGTGTGTGTGTGTGTTTGCGTGTTTGGTTGTGTATTATTTAGTTTATATATATTTTGTGTGTGTGTGCGTTTGCGTGTTTGGTTGTATATTATTTAGTTTATATATATTGTGTGTGTGTGTCTGTGTGTATTATTTTAGTCTATATACTGTATTGTATGCCTGCGAGTAGTTCTCTCTCACTCACTCTCACTCACTCTCTCTCTCTCTCTCTGCGTGCGTGTGTGTGTGTGTGTAGCCTATAGTTAACATAAACATCTACAAGTTTACCAAAATACATCCACTTGTAAACTAATGATATACTGCATCAAAGTCAGTGTATACCAGATCGTGTAATGGTATAGGTATACATTCACCTATCGACTGACTCTTAACTACAGCGTATTATTATTATTATTATAGTTTTATTCAAGTATATTGGGGTTTGTAATTGATGATTAATGTTAAGAACGGGGTGTTATTTATAAATATATATATATATACATAGGGAGGTTCCTTTGCCGTGTCAATATCGTGTGTGGCGTACAACGGTCGTATTTATCGTTCAAGGTACGTGCGTCTGTTGTGCTGTAAACGTATGGTTGTCGACCAAAGGCGGCAGTATCGTGTTCTTAACGTGCTTTAACCCTTAACCATCGGCGCTCGACATCTGTCGAGTTAAAGAAAACGTGCCCATATGCGGGCCTCGGCATATGTCGAGTGCAATTTTGAGCTCGTAATGTGCTTCGAGAGAGAGCTGAGCGGTGCGAGGAGCATAGATTACTTCCTGACCGCTCGCCACCACCGCCGTGGGTCGACTGAAATTTATTACACCCTCCTCCACCCTCTCTCACTCGCTACACAGGGAATTATGTAAGGAAATTACCTTATTTTAGGGTTTTTACACTCGTGTTGCACGATCGTTGCAAGAGAACCAGTGGTCGTAGAAGGATGGTTCGGGTGTCATTGGAAAGCTCCGTTTATGCCCTTTCAGGGATAGATAGTTGTATTACGCTCTGGGTCTTGTTTATGCATGAAAAAGAGCACGGAAACAACCCCATTTAGGGTAAAACCACCCGCTTGGCGGGTAGTAGAAGTTACCGACCCACCTCTTTGTGTGTTAAATGTATGACGAACGTGTGATAGCCGAGTGAGTAGCGTCGCCGGTCAGCGATTTATTCTACAACGGTCATGTTGCCGGCGTGTATGACGTTTGTGTGACGTGTGTGTGTTGAGTGACTTTCGAGGGTTTGTTGTACAGCAATCGTGTGCCTGCGAGGATCGTGCAGTGATCCAGTGATTCGATTACAATCGGCGAAAAAGTGCAAGTCGTCCTCTGTCGGCAGCTGTCGAGCGGTGGCCGTACTGTGTGAGACGCGGCCTTAATACTCCAACAACCCTTTCTCCCTCAAGACGATCCCGCCAAGACAAGGACGTCATCAAGGTGGGCGGAGCAACAGGGGGATGCACGAGCAGTGACGTGGCTGGGGTATGACGTGTCTAGCGTGATTGTCCGAAGAGTGACGCACTCGCGGAGTTTAGCCACACAAATTTCACGGGACAGCAGCAAAAAATGTCAACCCCCTACAATCAACAAGGGCCCTTGACTTAACCTTCAAGCAAGAAGACTTCAGCAAGCCTTCAGTTAGGTTAGTCAGGAGTATAAACTACAAAGACACTACAATTATTACACTAGTGATTAGTACTAGTTCTACACAACACAGCAATGACCAGTGCAAACTAGATATTTGGGCATTAACATTTGATTTACTTCGCTAGTATTGAAGTGTGACTGAGTGCCCCCTATTATTGCTTTACAGTAAATTCAAGGTGTTATTTCGCTTCACAAATTTTGATTTGCACTAAAGAAAATAATACTTACTTCTTGCCAATATTTTGGTCTCTTCTCAACAAAGACATAAATATTTACAAGCCTTACAGTAAAAATATTAAAAAAAAAGTGGGGGAGTATCACTTTACGTAAGAAATACTCACTCTTCCACAGTGAGACATAATTTGAGCTTAATGAATGATACTATTGAATCCTTATTTGTAGAGATTGGAAGTAATGAGACAACAAAGAACAATACTATTGTTGGCATTATATACCGACCACCAAATGCATGTATAGAATCATTTTTAAACTCCCTTAATGATATACTGTTTGAACTTCAACAACAAAATACATCTGTTTATATAATGTGAGATTTTAATTTTAATCTATTGAAATCAAAACATCATAAACAAACATCAACTTTTATCGAGACTGTTCTCATACTAATTTTTACCTATGATAAATAAACCGACAAGGATTAAAAATGGTTCTGAAACTCTTAAAGATAACATATTCTGTAATAATACTTATGACTAATGCTTGCTTAAAGGTATCTTATGTACAGACATATCATATCATTTTCCTATTATTTGTATAAACAACGATAATACAAATCAGAATGATGATAAGTATATAACAAAAAGTGTTTCATAAGAGATTCTGCGAATATGTTAATGAATGTTTCCCTGTTGTGAGAATGAAACTAGGATATCGAAACAGAAAAACATGGTTAACATCAGGATTGAAAGATTCCATCAACACAAAAAACAAATTGTATGTAATACCAATAAAGAATCCAACAGTGCAGAATACAAATAGATATATTTGCTATAAAAGGCCCTCACAAAGTTTGTTGTGTAGATCAGAGCGAAATCACTATCACAAATTATTTCAAAAGAACATAGGAAACATGAACAAATCATGGGATCTTATTGAAGAAGTTATCAAGGAAACATGAACAAATCATGGGATCTTATTGAAGAAGTTATCAAGGAAAGTCAAAAGACTTCTCAGCGGCAGAGTAAGTTTGTAGTAAATGGTAAAGTTGAAACAGATAAGAATATTATAACGAACGGTTTTAATATTTTTGTTTTGCAGATATTGGATCAAGAATGAATGATTCTATGCCATCCACCCATAACGACTTTTTTCACTATATGCTGCCACCATATACAAATTCAATATTTATTCAGCCAACTAACAATAATTATGAGGTTAATGAAATGATTACTTCTCTAATGAAGATCGGGATGCAGTAAATGCAGATGTCATTAAGCAGGGGAGTCCAATATTTATTGATGTTCTTGTACATTTATTTAACTTATCTCTAACTCAAGGTGTTTTTCCCTCTGATTTAAAACTTGCTAAAGTTATTGCTCTATTCAAGAGTGGAGATTCAATGCAACTAACTAACTGTCGACCAGTATCACTTTTTTCAATATTTTCTAAGCTTTTTGAACGCATAATGTATAAACCAGTCATGTCTTTCATAAATAAGAATAATTTGCTATGTAAATATCCGTTTGGCTTTCGTGAGGGTTTTGGAACAAATTTAACTCTAATTAAATTGTTGGTTAATATTTCAAGAGAATTGGATTCAGGTAATTATGTTTTAGGGGTATTTCTTGATCTTAGTAAAGCCTTTGATACAGTTAATCATGAGATTATTTTTTTTTTTTTTATAATTATGGTATTAGGGGGGTTGCTTATGAATGGGTCAAAAGCTACTTGAATAATATACCTCATTTTACATAATTCAATGACAAAGACTCGGATATCTGTTACTTAAAAAATGGAGTGTCATAGTGTTCTATTCTTGGCCCATTGCTGTTTTGTTTTTTATATTAATGATATGGTCAATGTTTTTTCTTCATTATTACCAATAATATCAGCTAATGATACCAACATATTTCTTAGTGGGAAAAATAATGATGTATAAGTTAATTTAATAAATAATTAAATTAAAGCAATATTGAAGTGGGTTAGAATTAACAAATTCTCATTAAATGTGTCAAAAACACATTACATGATTTATAGTACAAAAGGGAAAGCAACATGAACGGACCTTTATGTAGAAATATACAACAACAAATTAGATAGAGTAGGTTGAACACAATTCTTAGGGGTCACTATTGATTCTAAGCTGTCTTGGAATGATCATATAAGAAATATAAAAGGTAAATTGCAAAGGGTATTGGGATATTGTGTAAAGCTAGAAAATCATTAAACATTTCGACTTTAGTAACACTATATAATATATTTTTGTCCATATCTTACTTATGGCATAGAAGCATGGGGTTCAGCAGGCGATTGTTATGTTAAAAACATTATCACGATACAGAAATGGGTGATTAGAATTATAGCGTCTGAAAAGTATAGGGACCATACTGCACCACTATCTAAGACATTGAAGATATTGCCTTTTTTCAAAATTATATGAATATTGTATAACTATAACTATGTTCAAATTTATGAAAAAGATGTTGCCTGCAGATCTAAATTATACGTTCTGTACAAATGAAGAAGTTCATCAGTATATAACAATACAGAGGGCCAATTACATGTACCAGTAGGCAGAACGTCAATGATATATAAAACATTTAGGTATAAGGGAATCATTGTTTGGAATAAATTATCAGAAAAAAGTATATCATCAATGTTCATTGTTTTCTTTCAAGCGTAATCTTAAAAAACTATCTTTTGATAACTAAATTATTAATTTATTTTTACATGATGGCTATGTAATTCTTGTATTTTTATGTAACTTAGCGCTATAAATATTTTTTTATTCATATTCATTATGTTTGTATTAATTCATATTCATAATTATTATTATTCATTACCGGTACTATAACCACACTAACTTTTCGCACCACCAATCATGGTATGTATGTATAGAATGAAAGGACATATATAGGCTACCAATAGGTATCAGTCTTCTTAGACATGAACAATGTGACTATTTGATTTGTATAATTGATATATTGTATATTATTGTATATGTAAATATGTTCATGTCAATACACTGTTTTGAATTGAATTAAATAGAATGTGTGGGGAGGATTCTCTCACACAGCACTCTTAGACAAAGTAGAAAAGAAAGGCTTTCGTATAATTAACTCACGTCCATTCACCGTTGCTCTGCAATCGGTCTCTCTTCGCCGCAATGTTGCATCTCTATCACTATTCTACCGCTAGTACATTAATCAGTGTTCCTAGGAGCTCTCTCAGTGTATACGACCTCCTCTACGTAGGGTACGTAGTTCCCGTTTTGCAACACAATCTCACCCCTACTCTGTGCAACTCTCCAGCCCAAGAGTAAAACGATACTCCCAATATTTCTTCTATTTAACAGTTGAGCTCTGGAACTCTCTCCCTGAATCCATCTTTCCCTCATAATATGAATAAATTGCTTCAAACTCTGTGGGTCAATAAATTTTGGCTCGAACATTCCTTGATCTTTCAACCCTGGGGGAGGCACTCATCACAGGCAGTTCTGCCTTCTGTCTCCCTCATCCACTTATAACACAAAAATAATATTGTCACATCATGGTGCTGATCGCGCAAAAATCCCTGATCCTTTCTACCCTTGTGCATTGCTGTGTGGTGACCCTGCTAGTTCTCGATGTGATTTACGTTTAAGTTTACGTTGAGGGTCCCGCAGAGGGCCGCTCTCGGGCAGCATGATATGCGGGGGTTATGCATAGGACTATTGGTTGGGGACAGGATCAGGATTAGGGATGTAATGATTGGTGATGCTAGTTATAAAAGAATCAAGAGTGGGGCTATTAACTACATGAAATGGGAGGTGGTTCCACTCTTGGATGCTGCAGGAAAAAGAATGATTGTCTAAAGATGTCCGTGCTTGCCTGATACGTGTGGTATTTAAGGTTGAGGTCGGGTCTCGTAAATCGTATACTTGGAGAGTGTAAATATATATCTTTTTCTATGTCTACTAAGTTGATAGTGATATTATATAAAATATGTTGTCTGTGTATTTATCTTTTTGTTGCAAGTGGGTCTAGTCTAGTGTCTTGTTTGACCAAAGTGACAGATGTAGTGTGTCTGTAATAACTTCTGATCCACCTTGCAGCTTTGTTTTGTATGACCTCTAGTTTATTTATGTTGTTGTGAGTGAGTGGATCCCAGACAGTGTCGCATTATTCTAAGTGTGGCCAAACAAGTGTTTTAAATGCTCGAATTTTGAAGTTTGCGTTACACTTAGTGAGATTCCTGCGCAGGAAATCCAGGGCCTTATTAGCCTTTGCTCTAATGCTGATAACGTGAGTGGTCCACCTCATGTCCGCTGAGATGTGGACCCTCAAATATTTGTGGGAGGGAACAGTATCTAAAAAAGTACTATGGAGTTTTTAGGAAAATGGGAAGGTTTTGTTCGAACTGGTGAAACGGACATGGTGACATTTGTCAGGTCTAAATGTCATCTACCACTTGGCTTCCCACTATTCAAGCGCAGTTAAGTCATCCTGTAGTCGAAGGCAATCGTCCCTATTAGCAATTGGTCTATAAACTAAGCTATCATTTGCAAAAAGTCTAGTAGTAGAAGAAAGCGATAGGTTTTTGTTTTTTGTTTTTTCTATGTGAGAGAGGGAGGCAAAAGGCAGAACTGCCTATAGCGAGTGCCTCCCCCATAGTTGAAAGAGTGACAGAGCCAAAATCAAGGGACGTTCGAGCCAAAATACCTGGACACACAGAGTTTGAAGCAATTTAAGTCATAGGAAGAGGGAAAGGCTGATTCTGGGAGAGAGTTCCAGAGCTCAGCTGTTGAATAGAAGAAAAGTGGGAGGTCATTTATGTAAGAAAGGAAAAGTAGGGGACCCAGCACAGTGCCTAGTGGGACCCCAGAAGTTACAGACACAGTGGAAGAATGAGAACTTTTGAGAACAACGCGTTGATCCCGATTGGTCAATAAAATTCTTGATCCAGTGAAGAAGTGGTCCTCGGATGCCATAGTAATCTAGCTTAGCTAACAGTTTTTGGTGAGGGACTTTGTCGAAGGCTTTGGCAAAGTCTAGTACTATGACATCTACTTGTCGAACTTTGGAGTCGTTAAGGGTTTGGGAAATATCATGTGCAGTCACAAGTAGTTGTGTCGCACATGACCGTTTGGGCCGAAAGCCGTGCTGTGCGTCAGTCAGTATATTTTGCCTATCTAGATGGTCCATTAAATGTCGGTGGATGATATGTTCTAAAATTTTGCAAGGAACTGAGGTAATCGAAACAAGTCTATAGTTAACAGGGAGGGTTCTGTTTCCGGATTTGAAAATAGATGTCACGTTTGCCAATAGCCAGTCATGGGGAAGTTTCCTGGTGTCAATGGTCTGTGAGAATATAACCTGCAGGATAGGGACAAGAAAAGCAGCATTCACCTTGAGTATTTTGCAGGGTATATTGTCTGGTCAATTCAATTTCAATTCAAAAAAGTGTATTGTCACAAAGTACATCATAGTTACATTCCACATAGTTATACAAACAATATATACAATGAGACAATTGGGAACTGATGTCAAACGGCATATATGTCCCACAGCAATAAATTACTAAAATATAAATTGGTCACCAAAAGAAAGACTGGTGCTCAAGAAAGAGAACCTCAATACTAACAGAAACATTACTACCAACTTGTTCGTTCATGCTCAAGAGTATCTTAAACATTATTTATTTATATTTATCTACTCATTATATATTCCTTTATTTGCCTTTTAAATATTTCAAAACTACAATTTAGATTGATTGTATCCATTACACTATTCCATACAAATACACCTTTATGCCTAAAAGTTCTTTTCCTTAAATTTTATTTTGCTCTGGGAATATGTAGCTTGTGACTCCGTCTGGTTAAATGTTGATGTATATTAGAATTTGATGCGAACATATCTTTACAGAAGCTTGGCGTAAGATCTTTCATTATCTTAAACATAAGTTTAGCTACTGAATCAACATAAATATCTTTAAATGGTAATAGCTTTAAGGATTTAAATATTGGTGCAGTATGTTCTCTAAAGTTGGCTTATATAATTATTCTTATTGTTCTTTTCTGTAAAGTTATTATAGGTCAGGGGTCGGCAACCTGCGGCTCAGGAGCCGCATGCGGCTCTTTCAGGACACTTGTGTGGCTCCAGAAGCTTCAGAAATAATATTTTTTCCTTCCAAATGAAGGCATCATATAACACATTCAAGGCGACATTAGATTTGTTTATTCAACTTCGAAAAGATGTATAGGTATCAACCGTTATGAACTCTAGAAATGTGACACATCTTTCCTAAGCTTGTGAATTAAGTAATACCCCATTCTTAACATTAATTATCAATTACAAACCCCAATGCACTTGAATAAACTAATGAAAGCATATGGTCCTCCCGGATATTGAACAATATTACTATAATTTGTTTAGTTCAGAAGTAGGGTACTGTATATTTCGGTTGATGAGACCAATTTTGTTGTATTGATGCTCCGACAGTACACCATTTTTCTTAAACTTTTGAAAAATGGCTCTTCTAGCTTTAAGGGTTGCTGACCACTGTTATAGAGTTTATATTACATTCATATGCATTACCCCAAACTTCTACCCCATAGGTCATATAGGGGTACCGGTATACAAAAGAATTATACATGGTCACTAATGTAGATAAATTAAATAACTTTCTAGCTTTACATATTATACCTATGCCATTTGAAATTTTACTTTTTAAGTATTTAACATGTTCCTTCCATGATAATTTGTCATCTATAATTACTCCTAAGAATTTTAGGTGTTCTACTTTTTGTAATGGTTTACCGTTTATACAGACGTTTACTTTGGGTTTTAATCGTTTCCGTTTCATTGAAAATATCATATAATGCATTTTGTCTACATTTAAAGATAATGTATTAGAAAAAGTCCATTCTAAAAAGTTTGTTCATCTCCAAAATCATCATATCTATAACATTATCTATATTATCCGCTTCCAAAAATATGTTTGTGGCATCCGCAAATAAAATTGGAAATATGTTATGTTACGACCGGGACTACGAATAAAACAAGGGCACTCAATGATTGGACTAGTAATAGGGCACTATGCAACAATGGTACACTAAATCCAAACCCTCGAACTTATATGCCGGCGAACAAAAACACCTATACCCTCCAGGGTTAATCTGCGATAGCGGGGTATCCTTAACTGGGCATAAATGTACTCTACTTCAGGATAACCTGCACTGGTATTGCTTGATAACAAACAAGATGCAAGTTACGTTAAAATGCATAAAAAGGAATCTATGGAAAGTGTTACGACCGGGACTACGAATAAAACAAGGACACTTAATGATTGGACTAGTAATAGGGCACTATGCAACAATGGTACGCTAGATCCAAACCCTCGAACTTATATGCCGGCGAACAAAAACACCTATACCCTCCAGGGTTAATCTGCGATAGCGGGGTATCCTTAACTGGGCATAAATGTACTCTACTTCAGGCTAACCTGCACTGGTATAGCCTGATAACAAACAAGATGCAAGTTATGTTAAAATGCATACAAAAGGAATCTATGGAAAGATCAATTAAATCACTGCAAGATTTAATACAATAAAAAGATGCTTCAATACAGTTACTCTAAACAACAATAAACTCTTCACTCCTATCTGAAAGAAAGTGAAGTATAGTCCTACAGCACAGACCTGGAAACTTCTGAAGAAAGTCTGATGCTCATAAGATGCTCGTATCTTAAACTATATAAAGGCAGGAGGCAGGACACCACACGTGTAAATTGAATACACTAAAAGATAGGACATATAATGTTAACTGACACGAGAATACTATAAATGTGCAACGGTAGCAATGCTCGACACTAAAAGAAGTACTTCCTCATCAACGAAACAGTCTGCTATGGTTGTGCGGCTCAGCAACAACCTAGACTAATAAATGCTGTGAATAATAATGCGCACATATCATATCCTTAAGACTGCATTCTTTAAGTTACGTTAATTGACCAGGGGGCTCTCTTGATAGATCCAGATCACAAGTATCTGGTTCTATCCTGGCAACCCTCTAAAGACAAGCAAAGAGGCAGCAAAGTGTGGAACTGGTACAGGCCAAAACCCTCAGTCAACACAATGCTGCACTCGCAAAGGACGCAACCGAAAAGACAACCCAGGCTACCACAGGACCGGTCGAAGTCGTGTAGGTATAAGCAAACCGTACACACATCGGAGATAACGACTACAGTTACCTTATCCCAGTCTAGCATTAAATAAAAGAGCAAAAACACTAAATCAATAATGGAGACACACAAAGTTCTTAACCTATACTAACTAAGAACCCTCAAACCTATTCTAAGTACATGTAAATATCTCTGAGGACGGCGCGTGCAATACAATGGGCCGGCTATGAAAACCGTATGCAGAACCCAAGGGGAGTGTTGTGCAGTTAATAAAGGTTAGTGTATGGAAAGAGAGAATCGAGTGAGAGCAACAGTGATAAAGGTGGTGATCGGGAGAGAGTATACAAAGGGATGTTAGAAGCACGCGCGCCAAGCCTGTCCTGACGAGGACAGCTCCTGGGGACCCTCATGGAGGAGGTGAGTTACACAGGAGCCCGCAAAGGCGCGATGGACGGCCAATCACGGGCCGAGGCGTCACAAGACAGCAGGCGCCACAGGACACAGCCAGACACTACCTCCTTGCTCTGAAAGTCTTTCTCATTCCCATGCTGGTACTATTATCACTACTGTTGATATAAAATGTAACCCGTTGTCACAGACGAAAACAAAGACCACCAATGGACTGTCTGTGACAATGCGATTACTAGGAAAGAAAGAACAACATTCTCTGATAACTGTAGCCCATTTCGATGTCCCTGGCGAGCGCTAGTGGCCAACGGGAGGCGATTCTGCCAACGCTGGTAGACGTCACAGTTAGGAGACATATTCGCTATATCATTTACATATATCAAATATAAAAATGGACCCAAGACTGAACCTTGTGGAACTCCACACTTTATATTACCATAAGTAGAATTCTGACCATAATAATTTACCTATTGAGTTCTATTATCCAAATAACTTCTTATCCAATCCAAAGCAACCCCCCTAATCTCGTAGATACTTAATTTCCTAAGCAAAATGTCAAGGTTTACAGTATCAAAGGCCTTACTGAAATCTAAAAATACCCCTACTACATTTTTTCCTGAATCAAGAGCTTCTGAAATCTTGTCAATTAACATTATTAAGGCTAAGTTAGTATTAAATCCTTTTCTAAATCCAACTTGGTAATTATAAAGTTAATTATGTTTGTTAATAAATTATATCAAACGAGTATACATTATTTGTTCAAAGATTTTTGAGAATAGAGGTAATATTGATACCGGACGGTAATTATTTACAAGTGATGCATCATTATTCTTATACAGAGGTATTACTTTAGCAATTTTAAGTTGATTTAGGAAAATACCTTCAGTCAAAGACATGTTTATTAGAGAAGTTAGGGTGCCAATAAAGTAGGGAAATGTCTCCTTGATAACAGTGGCACTCAACCCATCCCATCCTGGATTGTTTTCTTCATATTCCAAATTATACGTTTTACTTCATCACAACTGGTTGGTTTTACAAACATTGTATTAGGGTTACTTGTAGGCATGAATGAAGACAAACTTCTTTGGATAATTATTTGGTAATGACTGGCTAATTTTAGTACCAATATTTATATAAAAATCATTAAAGGCATTAGCAATATGTTTAGCATCGCTTATCTTATGTCCATTTATATTAAATTCAGTGCTTTTCCTCGATTTGTTTTTTTTATTGATAACTTCTTTAACCAATTCCAAAGATTTTCTTAAATTGCCTACATTACGTTTGAATAGTTCATCATAATGTTTCCTTTCTGCATTTCGTAATAATTTGTTCAAAATTCTTTTATATTCTGAATACAGCCCTTTGTTTTCCAGTGCAGAATATTTTATAGAATTATATACAGTTAATTAATACAGTTGTGTGGGTGAGAATGAAAGTAGGAATACAAACGTGGGTGATTGTATGCGTGTATGCCCCGACAGAGGATATACTTGAAAGAAAGAAAGAGGAGTTCTGGATGAATGTGGAGGCGTGCCTGGAGAAGTTTGACAAGAATGAAAGAATATTTCTGATTGGGGATATGAATGGTAAGGTGGGTGATAGGAAAGTTGAGGGAGTGGTGGGAGGGTGGGGGGTACCATCAGAGGTGAATGGGAATGGTAGTGCACTTGTGGACGTATGTGTGGGGAGGAGGCTGTGGATAGCCAACACCTTCTTCCGGCACAGAATGATCCACAGGTACACGTGGAAACGGATGTTGACGATGAAGGATAAGACAGTGGTGGAACGAAAGTCATTGATTGATTATGTATGTGTGGATGAACGAATGAAGAAATCTGTGATGGATGCTAGGGTGTATAGGGGTATTGGAGGGGGTCTGTCTGATCATTATGTAGTGGTAGCTAAGGTTAGGATACAAAAGAAGTGGGTGAGGAGAGCGGGAGGGAGGCGAGAGGAGGGTGGAATGGTGAGGAGGGTGGAGAGGTTGCAGGAGGAGGAAGTCAGGGAGGAGTACAGGAGAGCAGTGGAAAGACGACTAGGTGGGTTCGACCTGGAAGTTATGGAGGAAGTGGAGGAGATGAGCAAGGTGTTTAAGGATGAAATCTGTGCAGCATGTGAGGAGGTGTGTGGAGTGAGGAGAAGAGGGAGGGGAGTGAAAGGTACAGCATGGTGGACAGAAGAGGTAAGAATAGCTGTGGAAGAAAAGAAGAAAGCATATAGAGAGTGTTGGGTAGTAGAGGGAATGAAGATTCCGAGAGACAGAAACGAGCGAGGTACGTGGAGAGTAAGAGGGTGGTGAAGAGAGTAGTGAAGGAAAGTAAGAGAAGAGTAGATGAGGAATTTGGAAGGAATCTGAGTGTAAAATGGAGGGAGAGTAAGAAACTGTTCTGGAAAGAAGTCAAGAAAGTTAGGGAAGGTAGCAAGGGAAACAGTAAGGGTGTGAAAGATAAGAATGAGATAATGCTAGCCGAGAAGCAAGAGAGAGTCGAAAGATGGAGGGAGTACTTCAGTGAGTTGCTAAATGAAAGGAATGAAGAGCCAGCAAACATAGCTGGATATGGTATGGGAGGGAGAAGAAGAGAAGTAGTGGAGGAGGAGGTGGGGATCAGGAGGTCAAAAGTGTGGGAAGCCATGAAAAGAGTGAAGTTGGGGAAAGCACCAGGAACAGATGGAGTGTGTGGGGAAATGTTGAGGTATGGTAGTGAGATAGTGATAGAATGGGTATGGAAAATGTGCAAACTAGCATGGGAGAAGGGGAGTGCACCCGATGACTGGAAGACTGGCATAATAGTCCCCCTATATAAGGGCAAAGGGGAAAGAGGAGTGTGTGGTAACCACCGAGGAATATGTCTTCTAAGCGTAGTAGGGAAGGTATACAGTAGGGTAGTGATTGAGAGAGTGAGAGTGAGAACGGAGAAATGGATAGGCGACGAGCAGGGAGGTTTTAGGAAGGGAAGAGGATGTGTAGATCAGATTTTTACCCTGAATTGTGTTGTGGAGAAGTATCTGGAGAAGAAACAAAAGGTGTATGTTGCCTTTATGGACTTGGAGAAGGCCTATGACAGAGTGGATAGAGAAGGTTTGTGGAAAGTACTTAGAATATACGGAGTAGAGGGCAAGTTGCTGAAAGCAGTGAAGAGCATGTATGAGGGTGCAAAGGCGGCAGTACGTGTGGAGAGTGAGCAGAGCGAGTTCTTTGACCTGAATGTTGGTTTGAAACAGGGGTGTGTGATGTCCCCGTGGTTGTTTACTGTATATATGATTGGAGTTATGAAAGAAATACTATCAAGAGCAGTGGATGTTGGTGTATCGCTGAAAAGGGAGGGAATTGAGTGGAAGCTACCTATACTGCTGTTTGCGGATGATACAGTTCTGATGAGTGATAATGAATGGGAGTTGCAGGGTCTGGTAAATGAGTTTGGAACAGTGTGCGAAAAACGGAATTTGAAGGTAAATACGGGGAAGAGCAAGGTTATGGTCTTCGAAAGGGGTGAAGTCACAGAGTGTGAGGTGAAGCTGAACGGTCAGGCTATGGAGATCGTCAACTCTTTTAAGTATCTGGGCAGTGTGTTGAGTAAAGATGGGACTATGGATGAAGAGGTGGCAGAGGAGCTCCAACAGGGGAAGAGGGTTGTAGGAACGCTAAAAGCAGTAACAAGAAATAGGGTGGTCAGTATGGAAGTGAAGAAGTCCTTGCATGACAGTGTGGTAATCCCGACACTGACTTACGGAAGCGAAGCATGGACGTTGGTTGAGAGACTCAGACCAAGAGTGAGAGCAGTGGAAATGAATTACTTAAGGAGTGCGTGCGGAGTTACATGGAGGGATAGACAGACTAATGAGGAAGTAAGAAGGAGGTGTGGTGTGGAGGTAGATGTGCTGGAAAGTGTGAAAAGGAACAACTTGAGATGGTTAGGCCATATGGAACGTATGGAAAGTGAGAGAATGACTAAGAGGGTGTACGAGAGCGAGGTGGAGGGACAGAGGGGGAGAGGTAGACCGAATATGAGGTGGAAGGATGGAGTGAGGAACTACATGAACGAAGGCGGTGCTGGTTGGGGGGAGGGGCGTCGACTGACTGGGGACAGAGGTGCATGGGGGCGGTTCGTTCGTGGCCACTCCTTCGGGGATCACGGCGTCAGGCAATAGATAGATAGATATACAGTTAATTTTTAAATTTATAGAATGTTTAAGACCGGAGGTAAGCCAATTCTTTCTGTTACGATATGATAGTTTTATTCTTTTAAGTGGAACCACTCCTCATATAGTTTGGTAAATGTTGAATGAAATTTGTCAAAAGCATCCTGACAACTACTCTCACCAATAATGTTTGTCCAATCAGTACTACATAATATTCCTTTGGGGTCCAGCCGCTTTGTTAATGTCTACTTCAGATAAAAGTTTCTCGATTCCACGGGTATGTATAGTCAGTGGAGGTAAAGGTGTGTGTGGTGATGGTGACAGTTCAGGCAAGTTTGCTTGTTTTTTGTAAAAACTAACTGGAAATGTGAATTAAGTGCATATGCTTTGTCCTGTGGAAGTGTGACCAGAGAATCATAATGTAATAATGTTGTTATACCAGTCGAGTCTTGTGTGCGCGCTTTGAAGAAGCTGTAAAATGTTTTGTTGTTTTGCATGTTTGTGAGGAAAGTGGTTGTGTAGTTAGTTTCTGCTTGGTTAATTTATTTTTGTAATGTTTTTTGTGTGTTTTTGTAATGTTCCCAGTGTTTTGTATTGTTCTAACGTTCAGCTGTCTTGTATGCTTTTATCTTTTGTATATGTAGTTTTCTTAACTGTCTATGAACCATGGTGGTAACTGGTTCTGTGTAACTGTCTTTTTGGGTATGTGCGTGTCCATTGTGTCATATATAAAGTCGCGAAGTCTGGTCCGATTTAGCTCAACATAATTGGCCATTGGGTCGTTGCTGAGGAATGTGTCTCTAAAGTCAGCTAAGTCTACCGAGATGGCTCTCATATAAGCTCTGTTGTATTGGTAGATTTTCCTGGGTAATTGTTTCTGGATGTTTGGTTTTACGTTTGCGTCTACAAGTATCATGTCGTGGTCAGTAAGCCCTGGTAAAACCTGTGTTCGTGTAATAAAAGAGGCATTGTTCTTAGGAACAAGTCTAATATGTTGGATGTGACCCTGTGTCTTATGTTAGGGTTGTTCCATGTTACGCTACTTTGTGTATGTGTTGGTTCAAGTACTGTTTGTAAGAGTGAATTGGTGTTGAATATATCAATGAATTTTTCATGTAATGATCTCCTGTCATTCTGTGGTAGCATTATATTTCCTTCATGGGCCCCATTCTCCGGTGTCGCGTTAGCTGTCCAATCCGGTAAGTTGAAGTCTCCAGCCAGCCATAATATGTTCTTGGAGGGATCAATTTTAGATAAAGATTCATCAAGGGACTGCAGGTAATCTACGTTACTGTTAGGGGGCCCAGTAAAATGATCCTATGTAAAGTGTCCGGCAGCCCTGTTTCTGTGTTTTAATCCATAAAATGTCTAAGTCTGCGCTAAGTTCGGTGGCTGGTGTTACGACTAGCCCCAGCTTCGTTGCTATCAGGACTCCACCGTGGTCTCCGTTCTGTCTGTCTTCTCTATGTAAGGTCATGGTATAGGGACTGTCTGTCGGGAAGACTTCACTCTCCGAAAAGTCAGGGTTGAGCCAAGTCTCTGACCCTATAACAATGTCAGGATTGTAAGTCTCAAGGGTATGGTGAAAATCAGCTCGTTTGTTGATGATGCTACGGAAGTTTATGATGAGGGTTCTAAAGGTGGAAGGCTCCCTGTTAGGGTCCAGGCTCCAGCATAGTGGCTTCTATTCATAATTTTGTTCACCAACCCACCAATTAACTTACAAATAAACCTAATTAATGAAATCAATGAAAGTAATGAATACATGTGGTACTCCATTTAATTTATCCAGTCGCCTAAAGTCACTTGGAATGGGCATTTCATGTAGCTCGGCAAAGCACATGATATTGGATGCGAGCAGAGAATATCTCTGACCACACCAACATCATGACGCAATAATTCAGTTGTTACTTTTTGACAGAGAATGCATTTTGTTCAGTCAGTTACACCTGGAGTTTCCTTGAAGGGATTGACTGATGTAAATCCACAAGCTGAAAACTTGTTAACATGATTAGTTCCCACCACCAGTTAATTGTACACAAAACATGCAGTAGGCAATAACCTCCATCAGTTCTCACTCACAACACCTGTCATGAAAATTGTATTATTTAGTCATTATATTATGTTATATCATAATATATTCTTTGCATTTTAATCTAATTTCAGAGTTATGAAGACAAAATTATACAGGATCTCTAGAAGAGCTTGAAATCCTGCCCATATATCCGCAAATTCCGAAATTTCTATGCTATTTTCCATAAGTGAAATTCTCCTGACCACAATTGTATTAATCCTGGGTTTCTTGGGTCTTATTTTCTGCTATTGATTATTGAAAACTTCGAATATAATACAGATTTCTCAATGTGAGAAATGGATATTGGCGAGTATTGGCGGCCATTTTGTTTAAATGGCCGCCATGGCCACCATAGGCCATTTTCCAGGTGGCTGCACTTCTAGAAATATTATCTTGGTTATGGTCTACACTCATGCCAATGTTCATGCTTGTACGTCAAAAGGCGCAATTCCTAGACATTGTTGCACATATCTGCCTCACTACTAGTGTCATGGATCATTATTCGGGGATGACGGCGTCAGGCAATAGATAGATAGATAGAACTACATATATAACAATATCTCTAGTAAAGTCAATATTACTCCTTTACAATAGGTTATTGTGTTATGCATCTATACTCCTATGCCCATTAGCTCATCAACCATGGATTTTCTTGGAATATAATTGAGACACCCGCCCTTCCTATTCACCTCCTCCGACACGACAACCAGATAATTTATTGTTGCATTACCCAGGTTGTTTCTAGTTTTAGTCTTGATAAGCGAAAGCTTAGAGAACATCCTTTCTGCATCAGTATTGGAATGTTGGAAGGCACAATAACTCGCTGGCAAACTGTGACAGGGTAGCGAAGCGTTTTGTTCCATCATTATCTCTGACGTCTTACAATTTAGCAAAAAATTCCATTACATTTTGAGTGTTCTTTACATCTACAGGTAATTCAGTTAGTTTATCGCTCTCCACTCATCATCAAGTGTTAGGATATTGAATGATTCTCCAATCCTTGGTACAAGGTAAACACAGTCGTGTAAGGTAGTCAAGGCCAGTCTAGACTGAAGTAGAAGGGGTAGTTAACTTGTGCAAAATTGATAAGTGTAAAACTCACTATATTTATAGTAAATAAGAGTACTTATAATTCATAGTTATAAATAAATATTTTATATATAGACTATTATATTGTTTGGGTTTTATAATATACCTGTATGTTTGTAAGCATTACCTAGTATTCATTATTCCTAAATGGCAGACCCCATATATGCGTAATAAACACCAGTAGCCTTCATTTCAGCATTGGTATATTGATCATATTTATCAATAGCAGCAGTGTTTTTGGTTTTGGTTACTCATGTACAACACGGTAAGCATAATGTGTAGTACAACTACTATTACTACTATTAGTACTGGTACTACTGGTAGTAGTATAATAATAATAATAATAATAGTTCTTAAAGCTAGTGCATGCTAAGCTAGCTAAGGATAGCTCAATAAGGCCGATTAGGCGTATTTCCATTGGGGTCCTGTACTACTACCCCATCCCTTTGCTCATGAGGGATGGTAACGACTCAGTGCTTGTTAAAAATCTTTAATGCGCCGAGCGTGGGCGCGAACCCGGGCCTTCTGGGTGGAAGTCCGAGATGCTAGTCACTACACCAAGCGAGCCGCTTGTATATTATTATATTATTACTACTAATATTACTTAATAAGACCATTATATATATTAAAATGAAAAATATATAATAAAATAATAATAAGAACAATAAAAATAATGCTATAATAATAATAATAATAATACAAATAATAATAATATTAACAATAACAATAATAATTAAAGTTGCAAGCAACGTTATGCGGGGTTCGAGCGGTGTTGCACGCAGGGTATTGTGTTGGATACAAGGGCTGTGCCACATATATCAAAATATCATGTATCTCATCGGGCAGGGAGAAAGTACAGAAGGAATATAGTGTAGCCATTTTGGCTATGGCCACTTAGACCATTAAGGAGTGTGACCATTTTGGTTAAAGCTATTAATCCTGTACGAGTTGTTGTTGTTGTTGTTGTTCCCTAAGCTGCCTGGCCGAACAGCCCCGAGTCCCTGAGGAAGGCCATGGCCACGATCGGGCTTTCCCACAGAGCTCTCATTGAGTGTAGATTCTGTTGTTGGCGTAAGTGGTTGTGTGAAATGCAGTCTTCTATTATGTTTTTAATGGTATGGGGTGCTGCGTTACATCCCGGGCAGGCATCGACAACGGAGTCATCCAGTCTCTTCTGATAGCTCAGGAGAGCTGGATGGTGTCCGCATCTCAGCCTGGCCAGGTGGACTCTGTCCTCGCGAGGAAGGGAGGATTCGGAAGGATGGATTTCGGGAGGTCGTGCTTGCAGCTGCGTGTTGTCTGTGGATGGATCGGCGAGAGATATGAGTATGGATGTGCTTCTGGAAGGTGGTTCGGGGTGGGAGAGAGGACAGTAATTGTGTGTGATACCGTGTGCTGGGTGTTGTTTTGATATTTCTTGGTGTCTGTGGGTGTGTTGCCATGTAGTTTAGTGGGTGGTCTTGGTTCGTGGAGGCTACTGCCAGGAATTGAGTGCCTCTCATGATCACTGATCTTATGTATTGTTTATATACTGTGGTGGTAGTTTCTTTGTTGTGTCCAAATTTTGTGTGAGCAAGTGACCTGAGGGCGTTAAGTCTGGGTGTCATTTCTTTTTAATGTTTGTGGTGTGCTGTTTGAATGTCATATGAGTATCATATGTTACACCTAGGATTTTGTGTGTGTGTGTATGTGTTAGGGGTGTGTTGTTTATGGTGAGTTGAGGGATGTATTTGTGTTCTCCTGTCCAGCTTGTGAGCAGGGTTGCGGTGGATTTGGCTGGGGGTAGATTAAGTCTGTTTGTAGTGCACCAGCCATGTAGTGTGTTGAGATAGGGTTGAAGGAGATCTGTTGCTCTTTTTGGGTCATGGTGTGTGCATGTGAGTGTTATGTCATCTGCATAGGAGGCTAAGTTTATTTGGGGCGTATTGGGTGTAGTTATATCGTGCATGTACAGATTGAAGAGTGCGGGCGATAGGACGGATCCTTGTAGGACTCCGTTTGGAAAGTTTCTGATTTTAGATGACTGACCGTCAAAAGATACGTGTGCACATCTGCCTGCTAGGAAGTTGGCCAGCCACCTTTTTGTGTTGTTGTGCATGTTTGTGTTGTAGATTTTGTTTGTTAGGTTGTGGCGGGGGATGGCATCGAAGGCTTTACTAATGTCGAGTGTGGCTAATAGTAATCTGTGTGGTGGTCTAGCTGAGTTGATGCCGTCAAAAGCTCTTTGTGTAAGGTCTGTGAGAAGAGTGTTTGTGGAGTGCAGTGGCCTAAAGCCATGTTGTGTTGGAGCTAGGGGTAGGTCGGGTGTAATTAGTTGTAACACTAGGCATTCCATGACTTTGGAGGGGGAGCAAAGGAGTGTGATGGGGCGGTGCAAGGAGAGTAGCGTGGGGTCTTTGTTGGGTTTGGGGAATGTGGTGATGAGACCATGCTTCCAAATGTCTGGTATTGTGTTGTGTGAATAACTGTAATTTGATATGTTAGTGAGTGCTTGTATGTCTTGTGGTCCCAGGTGTCTGAGGTGTATGTTGCTTATGTTGTCTAGGCCACAAGCGGGTGAGTGCTTGAGATTGTTGATGATATGCTTTGTCTGGTGATTGATGAAGGGTGTATAGTCAGGGTCTGTGGGGAATTGTCTCTTACGTCGGATGACACGTCGGTCGTCTTTGTGAGGTTTTAGGTGACTGACATGTGAGAAGTGATTGATGAGAGTGTTTGCTTGTTGTTTACATGAAGGAGTAGAGTCTGTTGTTGTGATTGCAGCATGTGATTGTGTTGTGTTGCTGTTGGAAAGTGTGATGCTGTTTAGTGCTTTGTAGAGTTTTTTGTGGTTTGTTTTGTGATCAAGTGTTTGTAGGAAGTTATTCCAATTTAGTTTTTGTTGTTCTTGTATTTTGTTGTTAGTTTGGGTGTTGAGTGCTTGGATTTGTTGTGTGATGTCTTGTGTGTGGGGTGCTGGGGAGTGTTTCAGTATGTTGTGTTGTCTGATGAGGTTTTTAATTTCTGGTGTGAAGTTGGGGTTGTGTCTTTTTCTGTTACCTCTTGGAATGTGTTTCTTGTCAGTGTTTTGGATAGTTTTATTGAGTATGTGTACAGCATTGTTGATGTTAGTGATGGGTGTACTGTTTAGAGTTGTGAAGTGTTGTTCTGTCTCATTTGTGAATGCTTCCCAGTTAGGTCTTTTATAATTGGTGTATGTGTGTTTGTGGTTAGCTGGGGTGAGTCTGGTTTTGGTGGTGATAATGATCGGGAGGTGGTCAGAGCCTAAGGTTCTGACCACCCTCCAGGATGTTGTGGGGGCGAGTTCTGGGGAGCAAAAGGTGATGTCTGGAGATGATGGGTTATAGAGGGCTTGGTGAGGAATATGGGTATGTTGATGGATGTCGTTAAGGATGATGAGGTTAACAGTTTGGTTTTGTAGTACCAGCCCTCTGTCTGTGTCGGGGTTGTCGACAAACCAGGCCGACGTCTTGGCGTTGAAGTCACCACCCAGGATGATGTGTGGGGTGTTTGTGATGTGTTGTAAGTGTGGTCTGTATTCATTTGGTACTGTAGGGGATGTATGTGTTTATGATGGTTATGTTGGAGTTGTTGCCAGTGCGTATTTTAATTAATTGTATTTCTGTTGTGTTATCATTTGGGGGGAGGAGGGATTTGGTTTGTACACTGGTAACTATGTATGATATTTCTTTGTGTACCAGGGTGATGAGTCCACCGCCTCCGCCGACAGCCCGGTCTTGTCTGATGGTGGTGAAATCATGAAATGTGGGTGTTTTTTGTGTTGTGCGGAGTTTTGTTTCTTGTAAGATGGCAATGTGTATGTTGTGTTGTTTGATGAAATGTGAGAGTTTCTTTGTGTTGATGCCATCTATGTTCAATTGGAGAATGTTAATGTTATGTGCACGATGTATGTTGGGTGCTGCTGCACGAGGATGGGGGGGGGGTGAGGGAGGGGGTGGGGGTGGGGGTGAGGGAGGGGCTGGGGGTTGGGATGGGTGAGGTGGGGGTGGGGATTGGGGAGCAGATGGGGGTTGGAATGGATTAGGATGGGGTGTGGTATGTTGAGTTGAGGATGTGGATGGTATGGGAAGGTTAGGTGGGTTAGGGAGGAGAGGTGGACAGGTTTTAGGGGGGGGGGGGAGTGGATAATATGGGAAGGTTAGGTGGGTTGGGGAGGAGAGGTGGACGGGTTTTAGGCGAGGGATTTGACTGGGAGAGGGAGGGGCATGAGGAACAGGTCCAGGTGTTTGTGTAGTGTTTCTTGGAGGCAAGTGTTGTGCAGGTGAAGTGGGTCCAGTTCCTGCATGAATTGCAGAGAACTGAACCATTAGTGTGGCGACTCGAAGCGATGGGTTTTGAGCAAGTTGGACATATGTATGTGTAGGTGGGTCCTGGGTTGCTCTCAATGTCTCCGGCTAGAAGAAGTCTTCGAGAAATGACAGCCGGAGAGTCATTTCTCGGTGTAGGAAAAACTGTGTGTGGTGTGAGGTGTGGAAATTCCCGGCGCGACCGAAGCCGCTCCAAGGACTCCTGTACGAGTAGGCATAATTGCCCGAAATTGCCTTCATTCCCTGTTCATTTTCATGCATAAGCAAAAGCCAGAGCGTAATACAATTATGTATTCGTGAAAGTACGGTAATAGCTTTCAAATTACTCCTGAATCATCCCTGTACGACGTCTGGTTTTCTTGTAAGGATCTTGCAAACGAAGGGCAAAATTGCTAAAAATTACCAAATCCGATAGGCCTAGGCGAAATCGCTAATAATTACCAATTATTTTCTGTTTTCGCTATGTGTGATGCTGCACATAAGTGAACTCTCTCTCACACAAACCTCAGTGTTGTGGCGGGGCCTGTAGGCTCCGGCTGACGTCCATCCGTGCTGCTTGCAAAAGCTGGCCTGGCTCACAGGCTACAAAATAGCCGGAAAATCGTCTCGGTCATATGAGGGGCCCCGCGGGAATTGGGTTAAGAAGTGTGGTTGTTTTGATTATTTGATAGGGTCACCATAAGGGTAATGGTGTGGCATTTGTTCTGCACAGAAGCTTGGCCTTTTTGGTTGGGGCTTCTTAGGAATGTGACCTTTTTCGCTAGCCATGGAGAAACTGCAGAGGTACAAATTATTATAAGCAACCTCATGTTAAAAATATTGTATTGATTGTATGCGTGTATGCCCCGACAGAGGATATACTTGAAAGAAAGAAAGAGGAGTTCTGGATGAATGTGGAGGCGTGCCTGGAGAACTTTGACAAGAACGAAAGAATATTTCTGATTGGGGATATGAATGGTAAGGTGGGTGATAGGAAAGTTGAGGGAGTGGTGGGAGGGTGGGGGGTACCATCAGAGGTGAATGGAAATGGTAGTGCACTTGTGGACGTATGTGTGGGGAGGAGGCTGTGGATAGCCAACACCTTCTTCCGACACAGAATGATCCACAGGTACACGTGGAAACGGATGTTGACGATGAAGGATAAGACAGTGGTGGAACGAAAGTCATTGATTGATTATGTATGTGTGGATGAACGAATGAAGAAATCTGTGATGGATGCTAGGGTGTATAGGGGTATTGGAGGGGGTCTGTCTGATCATTATGTAGTGGTAGCTAAGGTTAGGATACAAAAGAAGTGGGTGAGGAGAGCTGGAGGGAGGCGAGAGGAAGGTGGAATGGTGAGGAGGGTGAAGAGGTTGCAGGAGGAGGAAGTCAGGGAGGAGTACAGGAGAGCAGTGGAAAGACGACTAGGTGGGTTCGACCTGGAAGTTATGGAGGAAGTGGAGGAGATGAGCAAGGTGTTTAAGGATGAGATCTGTGCAGCATGTGAGGAGGTGTGTGGAGTGAGTAGAAGAGGGAGGGGAGTGAAAGGTACAGCATGGTGGACAGAAGAGGTAAGAATAGCTGTGGAAAAAAAGAAGAAAGCATATAGAGAGTGGTTGGGTAGTAGAGGGAATGAAGATTCCGAGAGACAGAAACGAGCACCTGAGTGTAAAATGGAGGGAGAGTAAGAAACTGTTCTGGGAAGAAGTCAAGAAAGTTAGGGAAGGTAGCAAGGGAAACAGTAAGGGTGTGAAAGATAAGAATGGGAGAATGCTAGCCGAGAAGCATGAGAGAGTCGAAAGATGGAGGGAGTACTTCAGTGAGTTGCTAAATGTAAGGAATGAAGAGCCAGCAAACATAGCTGGATATGGTATGGGAGGGAGAAGAAGAGAAGTAGTGGAGGAGGAGGTGGGGATCAAGAGGTCAGAAGTGTGGGAAGCCATGAAAAGAGTAAAGTTGAGGAAAGCACCAGGAACAGATGGAGTGTGTGGGGAAATGTTGAGGTATGGTGGTGAGATAGTGATAGAATGGGTATGGAAAATGTGCAAACTAGCATGGGAGAAGGGGAGTGCACCCGATGACTGGAAGACTGGCATAATAGTCCCCCTATATAAGGGCAAAGGGGAAAGAGGAGTGTGTGGTAACCACCGAGGAATATGTCTTCTAAGCGTAGTAGGGAAGGTATACAGTAGGGTACCGGTAGTGATTGAGAGAGTGAGAGTGAGAACGGAGAAATGGATAGGCGACGAGCAGGGAGGTTTTAGGAAGGGAAGAGGATGTGTAGATCAGATTTTTACCCTGAATTGTGTTGTGGAGAAGTATCTGGAGAAGAAACAAAAGGTGTATGTTGCCTTTATGGACTTGGAGAAGGCCTATGACAGAGTGGATAGAGAAGGTTTGTGGAAAGTACTTAGAATATACGGAGTAGAGGGCAAGTTGCTGAAAGCAGTGAAGAGCATGTATGAGGGTGTAAAGGCGGCAGTACGTGTGGAGAGTGAGCAGAGCGAGTTCTTTGACCTGAATGTTGGTTTGAAACAGGGGTGTGACGGTGGGTGATGTCCCCGTGGTTGTTTACTGTATATATGGATGGAGTCATAAAAGAAATACTATCAAGAGCAGTGGATGTTGGTGTATCGCTGAAAAGGGAGGGAATTGAGTGGAAGCTACCTATACTGCTGTTTGCGGATGATACAGTTCTGATGAGTGATAATGAATGGGAGTTGCAGGGTCTGGTAAATGAGTTTGGAACAGTGTGCGAAAAACGGAATTTGAAGGTAAATGCGGGGAAGAGCAAGGTTATGGTCTTCGAAAGGGGTGAAGTCACAGAGTGTGAGGTGAAGCTGAACGGTCAGGCTATGGAGATCGTCAACTCTTTTAAGTATCTGGGCAGTGTGTTGAGTAAAGATGGGACTATGGATGAAGAAGTGCGGGAGAGGGTACAACAGGGGAAGAGGGTTGTAGGAATGCTAAAAGCAGTAACAAGAAATAGGGTGGTCACTATGGAAGTGAAGAAGTCCTTGCATGACAGTGTGGTAATCCCGACACTGACTTACGGAAGCGAAGCATGGACGTTGGTTGAGAGACTCAGACCAAGAGTGAGAGCAGTGGAAATGAATTACTTAAGGAGTGCGTGCGGAGTTACATGGAGGGATAGACAGACTAATGAGGAAGTAAGAAGGAGGTGTGGTGTGGAGGTAGATGTGCTGGAAAGTGTGAAAAGGAACAACTTGAGATGGTTCGGCCATATGGAACGTATGGAAAGCGAGAGAATGACTAAGAGGGTGTATGAGAGCGTGGAGGGACAGAGAGGGAGAGATAGACCGAATGAGAGGTGGAAGGCTGGAGTGAGGAAGTACATGAACGAAGGCGGTGCTGGTTGGGGGGAGGGGCGTCGACTGACTGGGGACAGAGGTGCATGGGGGCGGTTCGTTCTTGGCCACCCCTTCGGGGATCACAGTGACCGTCAGGCAATAGATGATAGATAGATGTTAAAAATATCTTATATATTTTTGTTTAGCTTTACTTGGCATTCCTCTTCCTCTATGTATCTAGCAATTTAACCCCCTCAAACTCCTTATGATTTTTGTGCTAATGTAGTTAGTATTTGGTGTAATTTCACATATTTCAGCTAAATCTGGAGAGCACATGCAATTTATTTGTGCATGTTCAGTAAGTATTGCTGAGGAAAGGGTTAACGTATTCATCTTTTGGGGTATTTATTCTATGTTTTTATCCTGTTTTTGTGATTGATTGAGTTTTGTGCTAATGTAGTTGGTATTTGGTATAATTTTACATATTTTAGATAAATCAGAAGACCACATGCAATATATTTGGGCATTTTCAGTTAGTATTGCTGGGGAAACGGTTATCATACAGTATTCATCATAGGAAGGGAATAGGATGTGTAGCTCAGATCTTTGCCCTGAAATATGTTGTGGAGAAATATCTTGAGAAGGGACAAAAGTTGTATGCTGCCTTCATGGACTTGGAGAAGGCCTATGACAGAGTTGATAGAGAAGGTACCGGTATGTAGAAATTAGTTGGAATATACGGAGCAGATAGCAAGTTGCTGAAAGCAGTGAAAAGCATGTATGAGGGTGCAAAGGTGTCAGTATGTGTTGAGAATGAACAGAGCGAGTTCTTTGATCTGAATTTTGGGTTAAAGAAAGGGTGTGTGATGTCCCCGTGGTTGTTCAATATATACTGAACTGTATATGGATGGAGTCATAAAAGAAATGCAAGGATGAGCAGTGGATGTTGGTGTACCACTAATAAGGGAAGGCAACGAGTGGAATGACAGAGTTGATAGAGAAGGTATGTGGAAAGTACTGTACTGAGAATATATGGAGTAGATGGCAAGTTGCTGAAAGCAGTGAAGAGTATGTATGAGAGTGCAAAGGTATCAGTACGTGTGAAGAATGAACAGAGGGAGTTCTTTGATCTGAATGTTTGGTAAAGCAAGGGTGTGTGATGTCCAGATGGTTGTTCTATATATACAGTACAGTACTCCCTCGAATTTTGCGAGAATATGGTCGACATTGCAGGCCGCAAAATTCAAAATTGCAAATTTCAAATAACTAACCTTATAGGATTAATTGAATATGGTCGACATCTCATCATCGAGGGCCTATTTTTTGGTGATTTTCGTCCTTGTTTGTACACACATTATGACACATACACTTAATTATACATCCTACAATAAAGAAAAACACAGAAATACAGATTCAGGGGACCCAGGGCCCAGGGAACACTTCAATTTTGCCCAAGGAAGTCGAGTATGCGAGAGCGTGAGGAGCGTGGGAGAATCTATAAACAGTAAACAATGGGCGGCAGGGCGGCATGACGTCACGATCCTGCTACTCCCCCCCGAAAGCTAATGCGGAAACACCGTATCATTTGGAGCCACCCGCAAAACTCAAGTAATAACGCACATATCAAGTCCAGCAAAAAAGTAAATTCTTGGGTCCCGTTCGCAAAATCGAAATTTCGCAAATTTGAAAGACGCAAAATTCGAGGGACTACTGTATATGGATGGAGTCATAAAAGAAATACAAGGAAGAGCAGTGGATGTTTGTGTACTGCTGTTTGCTGATGATATGAATGAGAGTTGCAGGGTCTGGTAAATATTTTTGGAACAGTGTGCGAAAAATGGAATCTGAAGGTAAATGCGGGGAAGAGCAAGGTTATGGTCTTCAAAAGGGGTGAAGCCACAGAGTGTGAGGTGAAGTTGAATGGTCAGGCTATGGAGATTGTCAGCTCATTTAAGTATCTTGGCAGTGTACAGAGTAAAGATGGGAGTATGGATGAAGAAGTGTGGGAGAGGGTGCAACAGGGGAAGAGGGTTGTAGGAATGCTGAAAGCAGTAACATGAAATAGGGTGGTCAGCATGGAACTGAAGAAGTCATTGCATGACAGTGTGGTAATCCCGACACTGACTTACGGAAGCGAAGCATGGACGTTGTTGGAGAGATTCAAACCAAGAGTGAAAGGGATGGAAATGAGTTACTTGAGAAGTGTGTGCAGAGTTACATGGAGGGATAGACAGACGAATGAGGAAGTACGAGAGAGGTGTGGTGTGAATGTACTGGAAAGTGCGAAAAAGAACACCTTGAGATGGTTCGGCCATGTGGAACGTATGGGAAGCGAGAGAATGACTAAGAGCGTGTACGAGTGAGGTGGAAGGACAGAGGGAGAATAAACCGAGAGAGAGGTGGAAGGATGGAGTTAAGAAGTATATGCGTGAAAGCGGTGCTGGATGGGAGGAGGGGCGTCGACTGACTGGGGACAGAGGTGCATAGGGGTGTTTCGTTCGTGGCCAATCCTTCGGGGATCAAGGCGTTCGTAAATAGATAGATAGATAAATTCATCTTTAGGGCTATTTCTTACATTTTCTTTATCCTGTTAGTGTACTTTATTTAATTTGTTGGTAATTTAGTTGGTAATTGGTGTAATTTTACATATTTCAGATAAAGGATGTCAACAGAATAACAAATGATCAGCTGAAGAGACGTTTAGGTATAAAGAGTATTAGCGAGGAGATGCGTACAAGTAAACGGGGATGGTATGGACATGTGGAGAGAATGGATGAACAAAATTGGGTGAAAAGATGCAGGTCTGCGATTGTGGAGGGAGCTGCACCAAGGGGTGGACCGAGTAAGACCTGGGATCGGACTATACGTGCCGATCTCAAATCCAAAAACTTGACAAGTAAAGCATCCCTTAACAGGGTTGCCTGGAACGCCGCCATTAGGAAAAGAGACTGAAACTTCACATCTGTGTGGAGCACTCAGTCTTAAAATGTTATGTACGTATGTATGTATAAATCTGAAGAGCACATGCAATCTATTTAGGCATTTTCAGTCAGTATTGCTGGGTAAAGGGTTAACATATTAATCTTTTGGAGTATTTCTTCCATTTATTTATCCTGTTAGTGAGTTTTATTGATTTCAGTGCTACTGTAGTGGTATTTGGTGTAATTTTACATATTAAGATAAATCTGAAGAGGACATGCAATATATTTGGGCATTTTCAGTCAGTATTGCTGGGGAAACGGTTAGCATACTGTAGTCATCTTAGGAAGGGAAGAGGATGTGTAGCTCAGATTTTTGCCCGGAAATGTGTTGTGGAGAAATATCTGGAGAAGCGACAAAAGTTGTATGCTGCATTTATGGAGTTGGAGAAGGCCTATGACAGAATTGATAGAGAAGGTATGTGGAAAGTACCGGTACCGGTACTGAAAATATACGGAGTAGATGGCAAGTTGCTGAAAGCAATTAAGAGCATGTATGAGGGTGCAAAGGTGTCAGTATGTGTGGATAATTAACAGAGCGAGTTCTTTAATCTGAATGTTGGGTTAAAGCAAGGGTGTATGTGATGTCCCGATGGTTGTTCAATATATACCAGTACAGTATATGGATGGAGTCATGAAAGAAATACAAGGAAGAGCAGCGGATGTTGGTGTACCGCTGATAAGGGAAGGAAACGAGTGGAAGTTGCCTCAACAGTACAGTACCGGTACTACTGTTGCTGACAACACAGTTCTGATGAACGATAGTGAATGGGAGTTGCAGGGTCAGGTAAATATGTTTGGAACAGTGTGTGAAAAACGGAATCTGGAGGTAAATGCTAGGAAGAGCAATATTATGGTCATTGAAAGGGGTGCAACCATAGAGTGTGAAGTGAGGTTGAACGGCTATGAAGAATGTCAGCTCATTTAAGTATTTGGGCAGTGTGTTGAGTAAAGATGTGAGTAGGCCTATGGATGAAGAAGTGTGGGAGAAAGTGTAACAGGGGAAGAGCGTTGTAGGAACTCTGAAAGCAGTAAGAAGAAATAGGGTGATCAGCATGGAAGTAAAGAAGTCCTTGCATGACAGTGTGGTAATCCCGACATTGACTTATGGGAGGGAAGCATGGACGTTTCTGACTGGGATTGATCATTGATAATCATCGGTTATGCTAGTTGGAAAATTAGTGGGGTAGAATGTAGAGTTCGGGTGTACCGCCAGCCTTGTTTACACTACGCGGAGCGGCGGCGGATGCTGGCCATCATGTTCCCGTCTATTTGACTGCTTTTGGATACAATAATAGGTTGATGGGGGTCACCCCCCCATGACATATTGTCATCATAATATATATTGCCAGCAGGAGGCAAATAACCGAAAAAAACGCCTTCAAAATAGACGCGAACTAAAGGCTGGTTCACACATAGCCGAGTCGGTGCGCGAGTCCAACACGAGTGATGAAATTTTGCTATTCAGCAATGACTCGTCGATACTCCTCAACACTCGTATAGACTCGTGCTACGCTCGTGTATACTCGACACACTCGTGGGTACTCGCCACGGAGTCCAAAAATTTCATGCATGCATGACATTTTTGGGTCCCATGGCGAGTACCCATGAGTGTGGCCTAAATACGTGTAGACTCGTGTACATACGTATTAACTCGTGTTTGACTCTGAATAACTCTTCGTTATTCGTGTTAACTCGTGTTGACTCGTGTAAACCCGTGTAACACTCTTTGGTGATTCGTCGCTTTTCGTCATCATTTCGACGTTGACGAAGCAACACGTGTCTACACGCAACAACACGTATGTAACACACATGCAACACGTATCAACAAGAGTAGAAAGCACGAATGTGAGTGCCATAATTTGGTGCCCCCATGATGCCAGAGTTTACACGATTCAAACACAAGTGAAAACACGAGTAAACAAGAGTAAACACGATCCACTGAGAATAAAACACGAGTGTAACACGAAAAAGCAAGTGTCATTTGAAATACCGTTATTTCAAAAATGTAGGAAGAATCAACGAGAGTTTACACGGATGTAACACGAGTCAACACGTGTGCAACAGAGATCCAACGAGAGTCAACGCGTTGTCTTTCGTGTTGATCCGTATAAAAATCGTGTTGATCCGTGTAACAATCGCGTTGACTCGTCCATACTCTTTGTTTACGTGCCCTGGAATGTGGCCATTATTTTTCAAATTTTTGACACTCGTGTTGGGTTCATGTTACACTCGTTTTGACTCTCAGTTACTCGTACAGACTCTTGCATGAACACGTGTTGACTCGTATTGAATCGAGTTAACTCGTGTTACACTCTCCTTGACTCGGGAACAATTGCTACTCGCGGCCGACTCAGCCTCCAGCGACGGCGATAATCGACGAGTGTGACTCGTGTTGGACTCGCGCACCAACTCGGCTATGTGTGAACCAGCCTTTAACCACGGTGATCGACATATGTAAACATTACGGCGTCGGTGTCGGCGTCGGACACTTGCGATAATGTTCCCGTCTATTTTGAATGCCATTGGATACAATAATATGTTGAGGGGGGGCTTTGCCCCCATGACGTGTTGTCATCATCATATATATTGCCAGTAGGGGGCAAACAACCAAAAAAATTGCCGCAAAGCCCTCCCCTCAACATATTATTGTATCCAATGGCAGTCAAAATAGACGGGAACATGATGGCAAGCTTCCGTCGCCGCTCTGCGCAGTGTAAACAATGGTGGCGGTACGCCCGAACTCTACATTCTACCCGGCTAGGCCTATATTATAGGCTACAATAAATAAGTAGGCTAGGCTATTTTTTCTATAGGCTATGCCTAGTCTAATATTACAATTTAAGGTAGCATTCAAGTTGACTACAGCAGGACTTACCCTTGACCAGGTATAGGCTATCCTAGTGTTTAATAGGCCTATACTTTTTTTTTTTTTTTTTTTTAACCTGTTGAGACCCAGCGTCGCACATGTTGCGTCGGCAGTCTTTGATCACCAACTCCCAGCGACGCATCACGTGCGTCCGACATATAAAAAACACTTACGTGGCTCGTTAGGTAGGAAATAGCGGGAGAATAGGAGGGGGAGGTACCGTAGTGTGTGGGGGAGCCGGGCCAGTAGGTGTGAGCGGGCCGAGACAGCCGCGCGGCTGGTGGTGGTGGGCTTAGTGGGGATAGTTTACACCCCTAGTTTACCGCCACTTTGAACCTTCATTACTCCGGTCGTATGGGAGCTAGAGGCTTGAGATTTATGTGAGATACTCCTTAGGATGTATGCCGTACAATGCCATACTCAGTTTTTACCCTAGTGCTCCCGGGCGGGTGGTCATGCGGGGGAGACGAACTATTGAAACCCCCCCCCCCCCCCGCCCCCCAAATGACCGAAATGAGTTTTTTTTTATTTGTGTGTTCATTTCTCACCATTCTCTTCCATTTTGGCTCAACAAATTTTTTTGAAGCTCCCCCCCCCCCCCACCCACCGGCCCCCCCCCCCAAAAACAAAATGTCAGAGGTGATTTTTTTTTGTTTTTTTTTCATTTCTCATCCTTGTCTTCCATTTTAGCAAACAAAAAAAATATGTGAAAATGGCTTGGGACTGGGGTGAACAAAATATTATAACTAGCCGGGGCTCAACGGGTTAAGAGACAATGAACGGAGGAAGGAAAAACACAGATAAAACAAAAAGGTCCATGTGCCTAAAGGCATCCTCCATTCATAAAATGTTTGTAACAACTGGATTTAAACATTTGTAGATTGTAAGTTTGTGGAAAGCAATTCGAGGGAAGTGAATTCCAAAGAGTAGTAGCTCTGGGGATAAATTAATTCTGATATGCAGAAGTTCTGCATTGTGGAGAAAGTGTAAATTCATGGGCGCTCTCAGCTGCCCTAGTTCTACGGGGAAAGATGTGGAGAGGCGGCACAATTGAAGCAAGTTCCTCGGAACAATTGCTGTGAAAATATCTGTAGAATACGCAAGGGATGCAACGTTTCTTCGTATGGATAATGTAGGAAGGTCCTGTGTGATTGCAGGGTTATTGATTAATCTAATAGCTTTATTTTGATTTTGTCCAACTGCCTCAATGCAACCACTCCACTTCCACCCCACAGAGGTGAACAGTAATCCATCTGAGAACGCACATGACTTTTATATATTACGGCCAACTGCTCGTCAGTGAAGAATTCTCGAACTCTGTACAGGAGTCCCAGTTTTTTAGAGGCATTCTTAGCAATGCTTCTAACATAATGTGTCCAGCTCAAGTTAGTAGTTAATGTTACACCGAGAATGTCAATACTAGGGGAAGTGGGAATATTTACATCATTACAAAATATAAGGGAGTCAGTGAGATTCTGTCGGTTAGAAAATTGAATGTACTTGGTTTTCTGTGCATTAAAGGAAACTAGATTCTTTTGTCCCCATCCATTAATTCTAGAAAGATCCTGGTTCAGAGAAATTGCAGTGTTTATTTTTGAATTTGTAAGATCGGGTTGGGTGAAAGAATTGGTAAATGTGAAGGAACTGTGGAGTGTTGAGTCATCTGCGTAGGAATGTATTGGATTATGAGTGGTAGATATGAGATCATTGATATGAATGAAAGGACATTAGCCTAGTCTAACCTAACAACCTTACCTAACCTATTATAGTAGGCTATTATGGGTGGGGGCCCCCACACCCCAATTTTTGGTGTATTTGTCTATTTTGTCTGTGAAGTGGGAATTTTTTCAATTTGTCGATAACGAAAATCCTCCATGCGGACTATAGCTTATGAAGAAAAATATGGCGAATCTATTGTTGCCTATTATCTCTAATAAATTGTTTCTCATAATGCTGCAGTAGTGTCGTTTAAAATACCAACCATTTAATTGTGTGCCTTTAAAATGACCTAAATTAGGCTATAGGCTACTGGAAGATTAGAAGAATCTTTAAGAAAGACTAGGTTAGGGTTATTGTCGTGCCAAAGCTAGATTATAGCCTAAATATAAAAGGAAGTGAATAAAATTAAATATGCCGAAAAAAATCGACGTCATAATAGATGCGAAGTTAACCGCGACAATCGCCCTATGTAAACATGACGACCGTACACCCGGTAACTACATCCATCCCATTAAAAGTTACTGTGGGACATCAAATATGTTGAGGGGGTCTCTGCGGCTCTGCCCCCCCACGTCGGCCCATCACGTATTATGATGTACGGTAAGTCATCATCATCTGTGCTAATTCATAGGATCCCCAATTAAGGACAAAGTCAATCAACAGACGAACTAAGCTCCCAAATTACAATAACATAGCGGCCCGCCGTTTATGGGCGACTTTTTACACGTCATTTTAAATGTTACTTTCCTGCCCTGGTCTAGGCCTAATAGATTTTTCCAAAGAATCAAACTTAAATTAAAAGGAAGTAGCCTAGCCTACAGTTTATAGGAAGGCTATTCCAACATGCATTCCAGAACTTAGACTAGTCTAGGCCTAGGCTATATGAAAATTTGTGGGTGGTCTGCCAAAAAAGAATCACTAGGCCTATTAGGCTATGGGTAGGCTAGTATGGGGTGCATTTTGCAAATTTTCTGAACTCTTAGGCCTAGGCTAGGCTAAATTAAAACTCACAAAATCTGAGTAAAACCAGCACTAGAATTTTGTCTTGTCTTGTCTTGGGGCAACCTCAGGCGAATACTCGCCCACTCCGGCCCTACCGTAGTCGCGGAGATCCTATGTCACAATTAAATTAGTTTATAGTTGAGGTTAAAATTCACCACCGTGTCACTTTCATTCTAGGTCATTCGTAGAACCGTAACACTGTAAAGGCAACAACCCAATAGCAGGTCATCAGGTGGTGAACCAGAGACCTACAAACCACGGTACTAGGGCCAGAGCAATGTCCAGACCGAGGTGCCCTTATCAACCAACCCCAGACAATCCAGTAGGAGCTGTCGGAAGGAATTACCATCTTTGAAGACAGAAAGGGACGCCCATCCACATGCTCAGTGACGGGACGAGGCGAGGCTTAGGAGACATATGTAGGACGACCAGATGTAGGATGTGGAGGGGAAGAGGTACCGTACGACGATACATGGGATGCGGAGACTGCGGAGGGAAGAGCTTGTCAATGTCATACGGTTCCTCAGGACCTCAACAATAACCGGGGGGCGGCCGGTGCGGGCAATGGTCGATCGCCGTAGTTAATATAAGTTCGCAGTCACGGTGATCCTATGTCACAATTAAATTAGTTTATAGTTAAGGTTAAAATTCACCACCATGTCACTTTCATTCTAGGTCATTCGTAGAACCGTAACACTGTAAAGGCAACAACCCAATAGCAGGTCATCAGGTGGTGAACCAGAGACCTACAAACCACGGTACTAGGGCCAGAGCAATGTCTTGAAGCGAGGTGCCCTTATCAACCAACCCCAGACAATCCAGTAGGAGCTGTCGGAAGGAATCCATCTTTGAAGCCAGAAAGGGACGCCCATCCACATGCTCAGTGACGGGACGAGGCGAGGCTTAGGAGGCATATATAGAACGACCAGATGTAGGATGTGGAGGGGAAGGGGTACCGTACGACGATACATGGGATGCGGAGACAGCGGAGGGAAGAGCTCGTCAAAGTCATACGGTTCCTCAGGACCTCAACAATAACCGGGGGACGGCCGGTGCAGGCAATGGTCGATTGCCGTAGTTAATATAAGTTCGCGTCTATTTTGACGGCGATTTTTGTTGTAGATAGGCTAGGCCTAGGCTATTTGCCCCCTGCTGGCAATATATATGATGATGACAATATGTCATGGGGGGCGATTGACCCCCTCAACATATTATTGTATCCAACGATCTCTAACCTCTGTATCTCAAAAAGGGCTAGAGCAAATTGGCTGTAAATTTCCACATCTAGGCTATTCCTTGACAGATTTGCTCCCTCCAATTAATATTTATTAGCATAAATTCAGCCTAGTTTAGCCTATAAAACAAAAACTAACATTTGTTTAGCCTAGGCCTACATATAAAAAGAAAAACCCACTCGTACTGCAATTATAAGCATAAATATGAGTATCTAAGTTACAAAGCAAATGTTTTTGTATAGCCTAAAATAAACCATAAAATTGTCATCTTTCAACTGTTGAGGTCATAAATATAAAAAAATATAATACATTAGGAAAAAATGCGTTAAGAGTTGTGTTAGCGGGTCTATCGTCCCCTTTATTTACGTAGTCGCACGCTCGCAGTTACATTCGCGTCTAATTTGACTGTGGTTATTTGCCCCTGCTGGTGATATAGATGATGATGACAATAAGTCATAGGGGGATAAAGCCCCTTCAACCCATTATTGTATCTCACGACCAGGCGTTGGGTAAATTGTTTTGTTACCGGCCGGCGGATTGAGGGTGGCTTTACCAAGTTTACCCCAGCAGTTAAATTAGAAGCGAATGTAGGCCTAACTGCGAGCGTGCGACTAGGCTATATAAACAAACCTTTTGGTATGCCCACAACTGCAACTCTTACCAAAACTGCAATTAGCCTATTTTTGTTTTGTTTTTTCAGTCTAGGCTAAATTGGTGAGGCTAGGCTAAATTATTTAGCTGCAATTAGCCTAGCCTATTTTTGTTTGTTCTTTCAGTCTAGGCTAAATTGTGGTAGGCTAGGTTAAATTCTTTAACATGTGTACTATTGTGTAGGCCTGTGCTTTCCAATAGAAGTAAAAATATGTAGCATAGCCTAATGCAATTTTACTAAAACCCAAGCCTACCTGAATATAGCCCTATGCAGAGCTCAAAAGCAAAAAAAAAAAAAATATGTTGAGCAGTGAAATAAAATTGAGCTAGGCCTAGGCCTGGTTTCTCATAGGCCTAATAACCTAATGAAGTATACTATAGCCTAACCTAATTTAAGTTATTTCACAAAATACTAATAGGCCTACCCAGCCCTCCTCATGCATTATTTTCCATTGTAAAATAAGTTTGTGATACACTACGAAAGATTATTCAACATGGAATTTGAATGGAATAGAGAAGCTTAGCAACGAAAAGCCAATACTCCCCCTCCCTGTGATTGTGCCAGCTTTTGTAAGCAGTGCAATAACTTAATGAAGGACAGAAAAGCTGCAGGATGCTCTGGCATTCTAGCCGAGATGATTAAGGCCTCAGGTGAGAAAGGAGTAGGTTTGTTCAATGAGCTAATTAACTTCATCATCAGAGAGGAAGTAATCTCTGATGAATGGCACAAAAGTATATTATAACTGTATACGAGCAAAGGGGACTCATTGGATAGGGAAAATTATAGGGGCCTGAAAATACTTGATCAAGTCATGAAGGTCTGTGAGAAAGTCTTTGAAGGTATGATATTGACGATATGCAGTTTGGTTTCATGCTAGGACACGGCACAATCCAAGTCATGAAGGTATTTGTGTGATAATGAAGATGTATGAGGACTCACAAACGGCAGTGAGGGTGAAAGATGTACCGGTACTGAGTGATGAGTTTTCAGTTCGCGTCGGAGTCCACCAGGGCTCTGTGTTAATGAAGCCCTTTCCTCTTTTTTGTTTATGGTTCTGGAGGCACTATCTGGTGATTTCAGAGTTGGGCTCCCCTGGGAACTGCTATAAGGGTCCTGAAAATGCTTGACTAAGTCATGAAGGTCTGTGAGAGAGTCTTAGAAGGTATGATAAGGGAAAGATACTGTATGTACTGTATGTACTTAAAAGATAGGGATCTGATGTTGTGTTTGCAGTCCGGGAGAAGGCCTTTGATAAGGTGGCCAGAGAAGTTGTGCAGTAGGCTAGGAGAAAACTTGGTGTTGAGGAGTGGCTGGTGCATGTGATAATGAAGATGTACGAGGACTCACGAACGGTAGTGAGGGTGAAAGGTGTACAGCTGAGTGAGGGACATATACAGTACTTCTTGTTGAGGATATAGGGTAGTGAAGCTGTGAAGCTTATGTCACCCTATCCGGGCGGAAAGGACCCCAGGGTGGAGAGGTTTCACAGGGAGGACGGGGACATCGTAGATTTCAGGGGAGGGCACCCATGCCCCGCAGTCGACGGAGACGCCCCGCCAACCTCAGGAACTTCTTCGTTAGCAGGAGGACCTTGGATTGACATATACAGTACGGTACTAGATATTTGGTAAGGGTTAGCTTTATATCCCATGTACTGGTTACTAGGGACATATACTAGGTGTTAGGTGGAGGTTAGTTTTGTATTCAAAGTACTAGGGACATATACTAGGTGTTACGTGAGGGTACTGAGTGATGAGTTTTCAGTTCGCGTCGGAGTCCAACAGGGAAGTGTGTTAATTAAGCCCTCTCCTCTTTTTTATGGTTCTGGAGGCACTATCTAGTGATTTCAGAGTTAGGCTCCCCTTGCAACTGCTATAAGAGGCCTGAAAATGCTTGGCCAAGTCATGAAGGTCTGTGAGTGTGAGAGAGTCTTTGAAGGTATGATAACTTCATAGTCAGGCAGCTGCAGGAAAGCTATCTAAGAGGTGTTTTTCCGGTCCCGTCTCAATACCACCGTCGCAAGATCTACCCGAAAAACTGTTTTTCTGGTCCCGTCGCAAGCCCACCTTTAGAAAGTGAGACACCAATATTCTCTTGCGACAGCAAGAGAGCTCCGGAGCTGGGTTGATGGCAAGCTGAAACATCTCACTCAACTTACTGTTTCTCCATTCTAATTTATTTCGGTATATTTGTTTATCCAAACATTATGTTATAATTTACTTGCCTATTATTAGGAAGTAGAGTAATAAGAGCCCACAGTAACGTATATCCAATTGTTGATAATAAATTAATGTGGGACAGTACGCTTGGTTAAATTTTGTCCACGAAACAACAACAAACCCCAGCTTTGACTAGGCCTAGCCGCCTAGGCTATGCTATTTACCGATTGTTTTTTCATATCAGAATTGCATTTATATAATCCTTATGATAATTAAATTGGCGGTGAATGTTATTCCGATGAAATTGAAGTTGTATAAATAGCCTATATATTTGTAAGATGTGTGCTGGCTGGGAGCAAGCCTGTGTTGTTTTTCCTGTCCTGTGATGATCTTGCGACGGCTCGGTTGAGACGGTGGTCTTGCGACGTGCCCGGAAAATCACGTCTCTACTGAAAGTAAGAAGTTGCGCAGTAGGCTAGGAGAAAATTTGGCGTAGAGGAGTGGCTGGTGCGTGTGATAATGAAGATGTATGAAGACTCACGAACGGTAGTGAGGGTGAAAGGTGTACTGAGTGAGGGACATATGCTAGGTGAAGGTTAGTTTTGTATCCCACGTACTGGGTACTAGGGACATATACTAGGTGTTATGTAAGGGTTAGTATTGTATCCCAAATACTAGGTACTAGGGACATATACTAGGTGTTACGTGAGGGTTAGCTTGGTATCCCACGTATTGGGTACTAGGGACATATACTAGGTGTTACGTGAGGGTTAGTTTTGTATCCAACGTACTGGGTCTAGGGGGCGGCAGCCTCCACCCATAATACTAGGATAGGTTAGGTAAGGTTGTTAGGTTAGGCTAATGGGGATGGATGTAGTTTCCGAGTGTATGGTCATCATGTTTACATTTGTCGATCGCCATTGTTAACCTGCCCTTCCCTACCTATCATGTGTTGATTGGTTGTCCATCTTGATCTAATTCTTCAGGCCAGCCCTATTAGAGTATTTTGGGGGAACTCAGTGGTGTGGTTAAACTATTTTTAATATATATTTGTTTAAATATGTAAGATATGCAATAAATTATGTAAAATATATTGTTTTTACTTTATACCTATACATATAATTGTCATTATTAAGGAAATTCCATTGAGTATTTACATCGCTAGGCCTAGCTTCCTTATTTCTATTAATTTCCTCCAGTTCACAATGAAACCTATTGCTAATTTCCTTGTTCTTCAGCAGCCGCAGCGGTGTCGGCGTTGGACGCTTGGGATAATGTTCCTGTCTATTTTGAATGCCATTCGATACAATAATATGTTGAAAGCCCCCCTCACCCCCCCATGACATGTTATCATCATATATATTGCCAGTAGGGGGCAAACAACCACAAAAATTGCCGCAAAGCCCTTCCCTCAACATATTATTGTATCCAATGGCAGTCAAAATAGACGGGAACATGATCGCAAGCGTCCACCGCCGCCGCCGCCGCCGTCATGTTTACTGTTTACATGGTCGATCGCCGCAGTTTGGTTAGGCCTATTTGCCCCCCTCAACATATTATTGTATCCAACGGCATTCAAAATGGACGGGAACATGATGGCAAGCTTTCGTCGCCGCTCCACCGCCATGTTTACATGTGTCGATCGCCGTGGTTAAGTTCGCGTCTATTTTGACGGCGATTTTTTTCGGTTATTTGCCCCCTGCTGGCAATATATAAGATGATGACAATATGTCATGAGGGGGGGGGGCCTCAACAATGACCTCTAACCTCTGTATATCAAATAGGGCTAGAGCAAATTGGCTGCAAATTTCCACATCTAGGCTATTCCTTGACTGACTCTTCCCAAATGGTCGACATATAATCCAGTCACATATTAGCTTGATCACTCTAGGCCTAGTTGATTTTTAGTTACAGAGGTTATAGCCTAGGTCATGATTTCTTGCCTACTTACAGCGAATAGACTAGGCCTATTGTAGATTGGTAAAATATTTGCTTAACCCGGGAGCTGCGGGGAGACTCTTAAGAGTTCCCCCGGCGCACTGCGGGGAGACTCTTAAGAGCAGAGAATTTGAACACGTACCAAAACCGCGCGTTTATAGCCAGGCGGCTGAAAATTGGTGTGGGTATAGTACTACATGTCAACTCTCGATACCACCCCGCCAAACGCTCGCCCCGCACTCGTGCAAGCACCACCGCGCCAGTAACCACGCACTAGTCATGGAGCCTACACGTCCCTCACGCTCGCTCCCTGATGACACAACCAGCCCTCCTTCTGGTGGTGTTAGCCGCCGTGGAAGGCAGAGGGTGGCTGCCAAAGACCCTAGCTACCAGTACGACACGCCCTACAGCTCAGAGGACGAATCACCAGCACCAAAAGCACGTAAAACACGTGCAAGCAGGGCAATGGCACAGAGGTCATTGGTCTTTCGGGACACTGCCACCACGACCCAGGCCACTGCAACAACCACTACCACCACCACTGCCACCACTGCCACCCCTGCCACCCCTGCCACCGGTACCAGCGACGCAGGAGGCCGCCCTAGGGCTGCATTACCTGCGGGGGCAGGAAAAATGAAAGGCACGGGCGTAGGGAAAAGAACCCGTACGCCAGCCACAGTGCCCCTACCACCACCAACACCACCAGCCGCCCCTGGCCCGGCTGCCCCTGCCGCCCTTGCTGCCCCTGCCGCCCCTGCCGCCCCTGCTGCCCCTGCCGCCCCTGCCGCCCCTGCCCAAGGAACAGGGAAGGGGAAGGGGAAAGGGAGAGGGAGAGCGACTGGGAAAGCGACTGCTGGCCCTGGTGTCCCTGCCGGCCCTGCTGCCCCTGCCGCCCCTGCCGCCCCTGCTGCCCCTGCCGCCCCTGCCGCCCCTGCCCAAGGAACAGGGAAGGGGAAGGGGAAAGGGAGAGGGAAAGCGACTGGGAAAGCGACTGCTGGCCCTGGTGTCCCTGCCTGCCCTGCTGCCCCTGCCGCCCCTGCCGCCCCTGCCGCCCCTGCCCAAGGAACAGGGAAGGGGAAGGGGAAAGCGACTGGGAAAGCGACTGCTGGCCCTGGTGTCCCTGCCGGCCCTGCTGCCCCTGCCGCCCATGCCGCCCCTGCCCAAGGAACAGAGAGAAGGGCGACAGGCACCACCATCATCTTGCCATCAAGGCCACGCACCACTGCTGCCCCTGCCGCCGCCGCCCCTGCCGCCGCCGCCGCCCCTGCCGCCGCCCCTGCCACCACCTCTGCTGTCCCTGTCCATAAGACTCCCGCACGTGCCAAAGTGACCCGGAAAACTCTTACACCATCTAAGTATGCCGCCCTGCTGTTTGATGGTGATTCGCAGGACATTGGCAGCCCGGGTTTCGACGACGAAGCCCTAGCACGGGACCAAGGGTGGGGGGATTTGGGAGTGGACAGTGGGAGTGAGTCCGACGTCGGTGACGAAAACGAGGAAGGGCATCGTCTGTCAAGTGAAGAGGAGGGTAATGATGATGAAGTGCTGTATCGCGACCATGGAAGCGATATTTCAGACGCAGAAGCAGACGCAGACGACATTCCGATCCCTGGCATGCCTTCGTTCGATTGGTCTGACGGGGTCAATTTTGTACCTGACGTGCCCCAGTTGAATCCTGGGACGTCAGGAACAACTGACGACTGGCCCTGTGATGATCAAGCGAACGAAAGCGACTTCTTCCTCGCTTTTTTCGACATGGAGGTAATGACGTACATCGTTGCCCAAACAAACGCCTACTACAGGTGGGTGTTTGGCAGATTGGACGTCCTTTCTCCAAAAGCGAGAATACGAGGCTGGGTGGATACGACTGTGGAAGAATTTCTGACGTTCTTTGCCTTGTTGTTCCTCATGCCTCTGATCAAGAAGCATGTGTTGCAACACTATTGGAAGCACGACCCTCTCATCGCCACCCCAACTTTCAATAAGTTCATGACTCGTGACAGATTTTTGTTGCTGCTAAGATTTATGCACTTTGCAGACAACGAAAATCCTAACAGGATTGACAGGATATGGAAAGTTCGGGATGTGTTCACCATGTTGTTGGAGAGGTATAGGAAATACTTTTACCCCTTCCTCAATTTGGTGATTGATGAGTCGCTCGTGCTCTTCAAAGGACGTCTTGTTTTCAAGCAGTATATCCCCTTGAAGAGGCATAGGTTCGGAATCAAGCTCTTCGTGTTGTGCGACTGTGAAACTGGAATAGTGCTTGACATGATCGTGTATACAGGAACTGACATTGACGTACCGAAAGCCGCTGCCAATGACCCCATGGGCATGTCAGGTGCCATCGTCAGGAAAATGTTGGCACCTTACCTGGGCAAAGGCCACATCATCTACACTGACAACTGGTATACTTCTCCTGCTCTCTGCCAGTTTCTTTATGACAACCAAACGGGGTCATGTGGGACTGTCAGAAAGACAAGAAAGTTTATGCCAAAGTTCACAGGTGATGTCATTCCTCTCACAGATGCCTCCTCCAGTGACACACCTTCAGAAGACGACCTGGCCCAGGAACACCGCGAGAGGCATGTGCGAAGAAGGCGACGAAAGGGGCAGAAATACAAGCAGCTCGAGAAGTGTGGGAAACTGATAGCCCTGAAGTGGAAGGATAAGCGAGACGTCCACCTGCTTTCCACCGTCCACACAGGTGCCCAGGTGGATTCTGGCAAAATCCACTACCGAACCAGGAAGACAATCTACAAGCCCGACATGGTAGTGGACTACACCAAAAACATGCGCCTGGTGGACAAGTCTGACTGTCAGCTGTCAGGCGTTGAGTGTCTGAGGAAGACTGTGAAGTGGTATCACAAGCTCTTCCTCCACCTAGTTGACATAACGATGCTGAACGCCTACAACTTGTGGTTGGTGAAGAAGGATATGGCCCCAAACCAGAAGCTGAAATTCCGGGAGTTCGTGTACAACGTCTCCTACCAACTCCTGGAGAAGTATGGCACCACCACTCACAGACGTACGGCATGGCGTGGGGATCACGTTCCTGACCGCATCCAGCTGGGTGTCGAAAGACACTACACAACCAACACCGAGCTGATTGGCACTCGTCACAGGCAGGTGCAGTGCACCGTCTGCAGCTCCAGTGTGAGGAAACCCCATGTAACCAAAAGAGTCACCTCAATGTGCGCCGAGTGCAAAGTTGCACTCTGCCTGGGTGACTGCTTCAGGGACTACCACACCTTCAAGAACTACTGAGTGTCGGCCCCTGCCCTGCCCTGCCCTGGACTCGCCCCGTGCCCTGCCCTGGACTCGCGCCCTACCTTACCTGACCTGACCTAATTGATCACGCTACCTCATAATGTAACATATATATTATATAATGTATAAGTTCCAAAGATGTCCCTGTGATATAGCTTTTACATTATATAATTGTATGTTTCATTATTTAGTTTATAAGTTTCAAAGATTTACATGTAATATGCCTTATTTTTTTAGTATATCAATATATATGTTTGTTATTAGCCTAAGTAATGTGTATATAATTATTTTCTTACCTCAAATGAATTGTACAAAAATAAATATGTTTCAATAAATCATGTCAAACCTACTATGATAATAAAATAAAACAATAAAAAAAGAAAAAAAGAAAACAAGGTCATGTCATTGTATTCTTACAATATGATATATTCTATGAATATTTCATATTGTTTGAATACAATGGCATGATCTTGTAAAAAAAAAAAATTATAATTTTTTTTCTAGACAATATAAAACCTTCCCCATAACCCCCTCCTGGATTCGATCCCACTACCCTACGACACTTTGAGTTTTCCAGTCCGCGACCTTACCAACCATGCCACAGGAGCTCATACCAAATATCACTCAAAACTTCGTGTCTACAATCGAAATGACAATATACAAAAAAAAATGAATTATCCCACCAATTTACGTTTGTAAATTGATGGGATTATCAATTATATCATGCCAAGGTTTATAATAGTTTGTCTCTGTCAAGAATTAGTAATTATATAACTTTATTCTGTCAAAAATTGCCCAAACACTCAGCAAAATTGCACCTCTCAGTGTGACTCCACTCATTTTCACACGGTCAGGCGGTCACAAGGTGACCCTTGCCGCTCCTTGATTCTCCAGCTACAGCAGCTCTGTCTGGGAACAAAATTGGTATAAATACAATAATGGATAAAATACTCTTCACAAATACATTTGTATTGTATAATATTGTAAATAAAAATGAATAATAACTGTGTGGGTGTCGAAAATTGCTCAACCAGCTTTCTTATGTCTCGCCTACGCGCGTATATTGGATTATACATAGTCATGACTGTCATACAAATAATTGCAGTAGGTCTCGAATATACATTTAGATTGCATATTACTTCGAAATAAATAAGTAAACGTTTTTCTGGTGGCAATCTACCCTTTCGCAGGTGTAAGGAGACTCCAGTCTATATTTAGCCCTCTATCACAACAGGCAATCTGCCTGTGTTGACTCAGCACCGTCGCTGGTGGTCTATAAATATAGTACTTTATTTACAGTCAATGGCCTACATGTTTCTGTGGTACTTCACATGTGTCTAAAATGCAATGTCTGCTTGCATAAAAATGCAATTCTGAAGTCCATTTATATGTACGACATACGCATGTCTCAGTTTCTCTCTCTCTCTCTCTCTCCATTCCTGACTCATGTTATTGTAGACCTGTTGATGGCAACGAACACCAGCCATCTGGTAGACATAAGGGTCAAAATACCAAACATCAATACGCCTGGGGCGCCTCCACAATTATCACTAAGCTGGTTATCTATCTAGAGATCTGCCTGACTTCCATCTCTCCACGACTCACTCACTCACTGCACCCCTGCATGCCTCCCTCCCACCCACCCACCCCCAACCCGCCCTTTCAGGCTTCCGTCTGCTAAAAACACATTCACAATTTGCGTAAATATCGCATCAATTGGGCTATATGCGGTATATTCCTTGTTATATGGGACGCCTACATATGTACACGTCTTTATTATAGCATGAGAGTGCTCTAAATACAAGATTGACGTGATATTTATGGCGTAACACACCCTCTCCCCCTTTCATTCCCACCACAACTCACTCACACCTTGGTTCACGCATAGAAACTCATTGATAATGTGCGTAAATATCGCATGAATTGGTTTATATGCGGTATATATTTTGATATATGGCGCGTATACATACGTACAAGTCTGTATTATAGCGTGACAGTGCTCTACGTACAAGATATACGTGATATGTATGGCGTAAACCACACTCTCAGCTCATAAATTGCCGCCAAACCTCCAACACATCTTCATTCCCGCCTAAATATTCTCTTATAATTCCTCTATATATTGCAATTTTTGGTCACTATGAGGCATATTCATTGTTATATGGGTGCCCTACACACGTATACATACTCTAAATAGCCTAAAAGGGCTCGAAAAAGGAGATATACGTGAAAATACGCGGTAACCCACCCCCTCCTCCCTCTCCTTCTATCCCCTGCGCGCGTAAATATTCGGCAGGGAAATCTCGCCGCTCGATGACAATCTAGCCGCGCGGTGCCATTCGCTCCACATTTTTCAACTACGGACCGTTCCCCTACCCCCCCCAGACATTTTTTGGGGGGTCAAATATATATGGGCCGATGCACGCAAACATTCCCTACACGATGATGTACTTTTTATCGAAATTGGCAATAGGTCCCAAAATCATCATAGGTGCGCACAGTCTTACCCTGTAGAAAACCCCCTGTGCGCCGCGGAGAGGTTAATAGGCCTAGGCTATGCAATTGTCTCGATTTGACTAATTTTACCTAATTAGGCCTAAAGCAGCCTCAGTCTATTCCCAAACCCCAAACAGTATCCCATGTTAAGCCCTAGGCTAGGCCTAGGCCTAATCCCACTCTCAATCAAAATTCGAACTGATAAATTCGTACCTACCGGTAGGCTGCCTAGGCTAGGCCTATATTTTTCGTGAATAGATATAGAAAATGGTTTAAAGGAAAGAGCATCCTATATTATGTTCAAATAATATGTAATAGCACTGTGTATGGTTGTATTACATTTAAATAGTGATAGATGTGTATATTAATGGGATAAATACTCCGAAGTTCGCATACGTTCAGAAAATTTTGTGCAACACTGTTGCCAGATACTAATCAATCCCATTATCATTATATCAATGGATTTTACTCATTTGCATAATTTCAAATACCTAGGACATTAACACCTTACGAGCGGCCTATGCGGTTTATTTATATGTACCGCACAGCGGGGTGTTTTTAGCCAAAATAGGGCTGTTTACGTGATCATTTTCATGCCTAAATAAGACCCAGAACGTAAAACAAGTACCTATCCCTGAAAGGGCATAAACAGAGCTTTCGAATGACACCATAACGATCCTTGTATGATGGATAGTTTTCTTGCAATAACCGTGCAACGCGAGTGCAAAAAGCAGGTAATTCGGTAGTTTCGGTACATAATTGAGTATGTAGCGAGTGAGAGAGGGAGGAGGGAGCTGAGATTTGTGTCAGTAGGTTCGCCGCGGTGGTCTGGAGCAGTCATACGCTCGCTAGTCTCCTGCCACCACTTGTCTCTCTCTCTCAGCCACATTACGTGCTGAAATTGCCACTCGACCTATGTCGAGCGCCGCCACATAGTCCAGCTTTATTTAACTCGACTTATGTTGCTCGCCGCTAATTAAGGGTTAATATAATATTTTCCTATATTTTTTTGTAGTGATATTTGTCTGATTTAGTGGTATATTGGTGTCTGTCTAGGATTATAATGCATTGTGAAAGTTACCTCTGCATCTCTGACTTGGCTTAAGTACCCTTGCTTTCTTTGAGTACTACACGGCAAGAGAAGCTTTCGGTTCTGTCACAGACTGTCAATTACTGTTCAAGGTAAACACAACTGCTAAATTCGACATCATGTTCAAATAATATGTAATAGCATTATCTATGGTTGTATTAGACAACAATCGTGATAGGTTTCTATTTTATGTGAATAAATAGTATTCAGCTGAATAAACTAAATACCGAAAGTTCACTAGAGTGGTTGTTGATACATATGAGGGAGGAAGAAGATAGAAAGGAAGGGCTAGGTAGTGTTGCCAGTTGTATCGCTAGATATTACCGCTAGATGTAGAGCTATTTATTTCAATTTAGCAGCCATTTTTTCATATCTAGAGAGATTTACTAGGGATAATTTAAAAATGTCAGACATTCTAGTCATATTACATTGTAAAATTTGCAAAACAAACAAACCAAAACTCTTTAGAAATTGCAGCATTATTCTAACATTGTTTGACTATGTAGCAACATGCTAGCGACTTTTGAGAAAGGATCTAGCGGTATTTTGTGGAGACATACTGGGAGGGTGGGAGGGAGGTGGTGGTTGCAGTGGTGCCAGTTGTAAAGCTACATATTACCGCTAAATGTAGAGCTATTTACTTCAATCTAGCAGCCATTTCTTTTATATCTAGAGACATTTACTAGGGATAATTTGAAAATTTCAGACATTCTAGTCATACTACATTGTAAAATTGGCAAAACAAACAAACCAAAACTCTTTAGAAATTGCAGCATTATCCTAACATTGTTTGGCTATGTAGCAACATGCTAGCGACTTTTGAGAAAGGATCTAGCGGTATTTCGTGGTAACACTTTAGGAGGGTTAAAATACGAGTCACACGGGCAATTGCCAAAACTTTAAAGGTCCATATCATTGTTATTAAACTAAGCATTTGGCAAAGGGAGGAATTGTTAAAAACCTTAACCAATACTCTGTCATTCACCAAAAATAAATTTGAATTTATCATTATTATTTGGTAGGGTAGGTATGTATAGGTAGGTTGGCTAAATAATTGGTGGAATTCGTAGGGACTCGAACGGTTTTGAGAGAGTTAAATAAAAAAACAAAAGATAGGACTGAATAATAAAGAGATTATGTTATTAAGCAAAACTGGGGGATGCGTGGGAGCCTATAGACTGTAGACGGTAAACTTTGTGTGGGTAGCGAATTCGGTTTTAAAGTAATTTAAGAATAGACAGTTTTCAATGCTGCGGCCAAACTATTCCACCCATTTATATTTTTTTGGTATCAAAACGTTCGGAATCGCGAGCCTCACCCAACTACACAAGCATGGCTCTGATCATCGGCGTAGTTTTCAAGATGTGGAATTTTAAGTGGAATTCGAGGTTTTTTCAAGATTGCCGGAAAAAACCCCACGTGCAAATGCAAAACCTTCTCTATAAAATTTGCGGAGCAATAGTAGGGGAGTGCGTATGCCAAAGCCCAGTCGTTTCCTGTGAGTGGGAGAGACGGTATTTAACACCTTACGAGCGGCCTATGCGGTTTATTTATGTGTACCGCACAGCGGGGTGTTTTTAGCCAAAATAGGGCTGTTTACGTGATCATTTTCATGCCTAAATAAGACCCAGAACGTAAAACAAGTACCTATCCCTGAAAGGGCATAAACAGAGCTTTCGAATGACACCATAACGATCCTTGTATGATGGATAGTTTTCTTGCAATAACCGTGCAACGCGAGTGCAAAAAGCAGGTAATTCGGTACTTTCAGTACATAATTGAGTATGTAGCGAGTGAGAGAGGGAGGAGGGAGCTGAGATTTGTGTCAGTAGGTTCGCCGCGGTGGTCTGGAGCAGTCATACGCTCGCTAGTCTCCTGCCACCACTTGTCTCTCTCTCTCAGCCACATTACGTGCTGAAATTGCCACTCGAGTTATGTCGAGCGCCGCCACATAGTCCAGCTTTTTTTAACTCGACTTATGTTGCTCGCCGCTAAATAAGGGTTAAGCGTCAAGTTTTTCGGGAAATCGGCTGCCACGGACCTGTTTGGCCACCATGCCGGATGTTTAGCATATCGAAAGTTGCCCAATACAAAAACGCACCTTTTGTGAAAGTTTGATCCCGATCCAAAAAGCGGTTCTGGAGTTATTGCGTCGAAACCGGCGCATAAGAAGAATTTGGATGAAATTCCAGGTTTAATGATTACAATAGGGGTTCCCCGTAGGGGACGAACCCCTAATAATAATAATAATAATAATAATAATAATAATAATAATTAAAGTTGCAAGCAATGTTGTGCGGGGTTCGAGCGTGGTTGCACGCAGGGTATTGTGTTGGATACAAGGGCTGTGTCAGATATATCAAAATATCATGTATCTTATCGGGCATGGAGAAAGTACAGAAGGAATATAGTGTAGCCATTTTAGCTATGGCCACTTAGACCATTAACCCTCTCCGACATATGACGCGATTTTGAGCCGATTAGGGATACTTTAAAGCCTTTGTTACCATCAGGGGTATTTAGAAACCTTTGGTTTAGTTACTTCAACCTCTGCAGTTATCTTTGAGTTAGCTGTGGGCAGAAAACTAATTTTGGAGAGGTAATTATAAGAGTGAGAGAACTCTATTTCTTATTGCTAATCTGGCAACCTCTGCGTCATATGAGACTGAAGAGGTTAAGGAGTGTGACCATTTTGGTTAAAGCTATTAATCCTGTACGAGTAGGCATAATTGCCCGAAATTGCCTTCATTCCCTGCTCATTTTCATGCACAAGCAAAAGCCAGAGCGTAATACAATTATGTATTCGTGAAAGTACGGAAATAGCTTTCAAATTACTCCTGAATCATCCCTGTACGACGTCTGGTTTTCTTGTAACGATCTTGCAAACGAAGGGCAAAATTGCTAAAAATTACCAAATCCGATAGGCGAAATCGCTAAAAATTACCAATTATTTTCTGTTTTCGCTATGTGTGACGCTGCACATAAGTGAGCTCTCTCTCACACAAACCTCAGTGTCGTGGCGGGGCCTGTAGGCTCCGGCTGACGTCCATCCGTGCTGCTTGCAAAAGCTGGCCTGGCTCACAGGCTACAAAATAGCCGGAAAATCGTCTCCGTCATATGAGGGGCCCCGCGGGAATCGGGTTAAGAAGCGTGGTTGTTTTGATTATTTGATTGGGTCACCATAAGGGTAATGGTGTGTGGCCTTTTTTCTGTACAGAAGCTTGGCCTTTTTGGTTGGGGCTTTTTAGGAATGTGACCTTTTTGGTTAGCCATGGAGAAATTACAGAGGTACAAATTATTATAAGCAACCTCATGTTAAAAATATCTTATATATTTTTGTTTAGCTTTACTTGGAATTCCTCTTCCTCTATGTATCTAGCAATTTAACCCCCTCAAACTCCTCATGACGCGATGGTGTGGTAATTACCCCGGGCCAAAAAGCTCTAAAAGACGATCGAGTGATAACTCAACCAAACTTGAAATACGCAGGCGTTTCGTTCATGGTCACCCCTTCGGGGATCAAGGTGTCCAGCAATATATACCGGTAGGCTATAGATAAATTCATTTTTGGGCTATTTCTTCCATTTTATTTCCTCATTTGTACCAGTGTGCAAACAAACATGAGCGAGAGAGAGATTGGCTGTGTAAGGGATTTAATTGCCTCTATTTGTTTGGTAACAGAGTTGTAGATATGTGGAATAGGCTACCGAGTGGGATCAATACCAATAAAGTGGTTGATTAGGGTTTGGTGGTTGATTTGAGCTGGGTGGTTGATATGGGTTTAGTGATTGATTTTGGTTGAGTGGTTGATTTTGACTAAATGGTTGTTTTTACTAGGGTTGATTAGTTTATTTGGGATGAGTGGTTGATTTGGGTTGAGTGGTTAATCTGTTGATTTGGGTTGAGTGGTAGATTTGGGTTGATAATTTTATTTGGGTTGATTGGTTAATTTGGGTTGTGTGGTTGATTTTGGCTGAGATGTTGATTGGTTGATTTAAGTTAATTTGTTGTTGAATTAGGTTGTAAGGTTGATTTTTGTTGATTGGTTGATTTGGGTTGAGTTGTTGATTTGGGTTGATTAGTTGATTTGGGTAGAGTTGTTGATTTGGACTGGCCTTAAGGAGAGTTGTGTTTTTGGTAGTGGCCGTTTATGAGTTTGGCTATTTTTGTTGTGGCCATCATGAAGTGTTCCCTTTGTATTTCAACCTTGTACTACAAGCCCCAACACTACTTGGAATGTTGTTTTTGAAGGTATAATTGCCTATGTGTACATCCCCCACCACTTTAGTACAGTATATAATTATGTTGTTGCTGTAGCTATATTTGTTTACTTGATTATATTACAAGCCCCAACATACCATTGGATGTTGTTGCTGCAAGTAAAATGGCGAAAGTGAAATACGGTGTCACACAATACTGGACAAGTGAGAGAGAGTGAGAGAGATGGCGATCCCATCTGACACACAAACACACCCTCCACTTCTGTCACTATCTAAGTTAGACGTCTCTGGGGAGATATGGCCATCTCTTCTTATTACACACCATTTTAGTTCCCTCCACTCAATATTTTGCCAGTTAGGGCGAGTTATAAATAGCGCAAATATTTACATTAGCCCCAGAGAGAGAGAGCGAGAGCATGGAGATCGAGAGGGGAGGGGAGGGAATGGAGAGAGAGAGGAGGGAAGGATATAGTAGGCAACGAAAAGGAATTCTCCCTTTCTCTCTCTCTCTTTAGCACAGCAAATAGTTATACCTACCATTTGTGCAAACATTATATTTCAGCTTTCCGAAGGCAAATAATTACTTCCGATAAATATTCAGCCTTGTATTTAAATAATGAATCCTGTTAAATGTAATTACTTAATAGAGACACGTGGAAGGCTTACAATTATACACAGGATAAGATAAGGAAATACAAACTTCAGACCATAATTATTGGGCGATGAGCGGGAGGGAAGTGGGTCCTGTCTTCGGGGTAGGAGGACGATTTACAGTGCTGCCAGTTTTAACATCGCTACATTATCGCTAGATGTGGAGGTATTGACTTCAATCTAGCAGCCATTTTTTCATATCTAGAGACATTTACTAGGGATAATTTGAAAATTTCAGACATTCTAGTCATATTATATTGTATAATTTGCAAAACAAACAAACCAAAACTCTTTGGAAATTGCAGCATTATTCTAACATTGTTTGACTGTGTAGCAACATGCTAGCGACTTTTGAGAAAGGATCTAGCGGTATTTTGTGGAGACATGCTGGGGAGGGTGGGAGGGAGGTGGAGGTTGCAGTGTTGCCAGTTGTAACGCTACATATTACCACTAAATGTAGAACTATTTACTTCAATCTAGCAGCCATTTATTTTATATCTAGAGACATTGGGGAGGTGTGGTGGAGTGGTCATGCCACTGGATTGGTAATCCAATGGACCCGGGTTCAAATCCCGATATGTCAATGGGAAGATATTATTGGGATTGAATTTGTGCTGTACCTAGTATCAGTGCATTACCACAAAGCCCACCGAAATGCCAAAAAAATACCCTCATTGTTCCCTGATTAAATAACACTGTATGAATATTCCCATATTCAAAATATGTTACAGGGGGACAATGCCTAGTGAGTTCACTGCTCAATAGGTGGCATTCTGAGAGTGAGGGTCTGAGTTCTGGAGGGTGAGACGGTGAAGCACTTGAGCGAAGCAACCAGCCGCTTCAGAGATGGAGCTGCTTTGAGCCATGATGGATGCTTCACATGTCTCACTCCCCAGGCTGGAACAAGACCTCACGGGCTTCACCGTGTTGAGCGGTGGAATGTACAGGCTCTCAGCCTATGCCCGAGAGGGAGTAGTTGGAATATAGAAAAAAAAAAAAAAAAAAAAAAAAAAGCTAGGGATAATTTGAAATTTTCAGACATTCTAGCCATACTACATTGTAAAATTTGCAAAACAAACAAACCAAAACTCTTTAGAAATTGCAGCATTATTCTAACATTGTTTGACTATGTAGCAACATGCTAGCGACCTTTGAGAAAGGATCTAGCGGTATTTTGTGGTAACACTTAGGGTTGAAGGATAGGGTTAAAATACGAGTCACACGGGCAATTGCCAAAACTTTAAAGGTCCAAATCATTGTTATTAAACTAAGCATTTGGCAAAGGGAGGAATTGTTAAAACCATAGCCAATACTCTGTTATTCACCAAAAACAAATTTGAATTATCATTATTATTTGGTAGGGTAGGTATGTATAGGTAGGTTGGCTAAATAATTGGTGGAATTCGTAGGGACTCAAACTGTTTTGAGAGAGTTAAATAAAACAAAAATAATAGATCTGAATAATAAATCGACTATGTTATTAAGCAAAATGGGGGATGCGTGGAAGCCTATAGACTGTAGACGGTAAACTTTGTGTGGGTAGCGAATGCGGTTTTAAAGTAATTTAAGAATAGACAGTTTTCAATGCTGCGGCCAACTATTCCACCTATTTTTATTCTTTTCGTATCAAAACGTTCGGACTCGTGAGCCTGACCCAACTACGCAACCATTGCTTTGATCATCAGCGTAGTTTTCAAGATGTGGAATTCAATTTTTTTTCAAGATTGCCGGAAAACCCCCCACGTGCAAAAGCAAAACCTTCTCTACAACATTTGCGGAGCATTAGTAGTGGAGTCCATATCCCAAAGCCCAATCGTTTCCTATGAGTGGGAGAGACGGTATTTAGGCGTCAAATTTTTCGGGAAATCGGCTGCCACGGACCTGTTTGGCCGCCATGCCGGATGTTTAGCATATCAAAAGTTGCCCAATACAAAAACGCACCTCTTGTGAAAGTTTTATCCCGATCCAAAATGCGGTTCTGGAGTTATTGCGTCAAAGCCGGCGTGTAAGAAGAATTTTGATGAATAACCGGGTTTAATGATTACAATAGGGGTTCCCCGTTGGGGTCGAACCCCTAATAATCAAAGTTGCAAGCAATGTTGTCCGGGCTTCGAGCGGTTTTGCACGCAGGGTATTGTGTTGGATACAAGAGCTGTGTCACAGATATCAAAAGATCATTTAACTTATCGGGCATGGAGAAACTACAGAAGGACCAGATTGTTGCCATTTTGGCTGTGGACATTTACGAGTGTAGCTCTTTTGGTTGTGGCTGTTGATGAGTGTGGCTGTTATCTGGTTGTGGCCATGTATAAGTGTGGCCATGTATGTTATGATTATTTTATAATTCTAACTTTTGTTTTAGCCTTTGTGGCATTGTCCTTATATAATTAATTTTTATTACTTCAACATTACTAAATACAACAATTTACTGTACTTTATTATATGTTTTGAGCACTTTTACCTAAAGTAACCTAGATATTATTTGATTATCCAGAAGTCTTCGATATAAGCTGACATGGAGGTGATTCACTCATGTAGATATATTATTGGGCTAGGAATAGCTATATCATGGCCTAGATGTAAAAATATGAACATATACAGTATATAGAAAAGAAGTATAATTTGATCATTACTATATATTGAAAAGCACTTAAATTAAAGTAAAGTACATAACGTAAATAATGTATAATTATATGGAGGCGACACATTTGTGTATATATTTTATGGTGTACTGTAGGTGTAGATAGTTAGAGCAAGTTAACGATTAGGAGTGAATATGAAATATGTGGCCATTTTAATTGTGGCTGTTTATGAGTGTGGCCGTTTTGGTCATTAAGAAAAGTGGCTACTTTGGTTGTCGTCGTTAAAGAGTGTGACTGTTTTAGAGTGTGGACGGTAAGGAGTGTAGCCATTTTGGTTGTGACCGATAAGGTGTATGGCCTTTTAAGAATGGCGATTCTGGTTGGGACCGTTAAGGAGTGTAGGCATTTTAGAGTGTGGCCGGTTTGGATTTGGCCATGGATGTTTAAGAGACTGACCATTAACACATTCCGAGCGGCCTAGGCGGTAACTTCTACTAACTGCCAAGCGGGGGGTTTTACCCTAAAACGACCTTGATTCCGTGCTCTTTTTCATGCATAAACAAGAGCCAGAGCGTAATACAATTATGTATCCCTGAAAGGGCATTAATTGAGCTTTCCAATGACACTAGAACCATCCATCTACGACCACGCGTTCTCTTGCAACGATCGTGCAACACTAGTGCAAAAAACCCAAAATAAGGTAATTTCCTTACATAATTCCCTGTGTAGCGAGGTAGTGAGTAAGGATGGGTGTGGAGGGGGCCTCAGTTGTCGCGCGGGAGCCGTGCCAACCGGTCAGAGGGAACCTATGCTCCTCCCACCGCTCGGCTCTCTCTCAGAGCACATTACGTGCTCAAAATTGCATGCGACTATAGCCGGGCCCCGCTTTTTAGGTAGGGGTTCTCTTGTCCGACTATCGCCAGGCGCCGCCAAAGAGGGGTTAAGGAGTGTAGCCATTTTGTTTGTGAATTTTAAGGAGTGTTGCCATTTAGGAGTGTGGCATTTTTGGTTGTGACCATTAAGCAGTGTAAGGTTTTAAGAATGTGGCCATTTTGGTAGTCTTAAGCTAGCCTAGTTTTAAAGAAATGGGCAGTTAGGATATGACGGATTGAAAAAGCTGTTCATTCATGGGTGTGTTATGACTTTCCCATTCGCAGTAACTAAAGCCATTCAGTACCGGTGACGTCCTTTTCATTATATTCCACCAATTATTCATATGATCCCACCCAAACTTCATAACTCTGCTATGGATGATTGATGGAATTCCACACACTTGTCAACTACTGAGCATGACAGTGGTAGTTTGACATATGGGGTGTAAGGGAGGGCATTTTCCTGCCTTAACACCTTGGAACATTGGGTTGGGGTTAGAAGGAGAGACTAGGGAAACTACCCATCACTGCCAACAAAACCCCTATATCGATGATTCTTCTGATCCTGTATTATCAACAATGCTGAGATAAGTTTACACTCCACGTAGCATAATTACCAGTTAAATTAATCTTTCCAGGCCGTAGGGATTTCAGCTATCAATGGATAGCTGTACATTTTTAGATGAGGTGGTGGCTGTACATGAAAACATTGGTGTATGGTAAGTATTGTGAGTAAGTAACAAATACCGTTTATGAGATGGTTTGGGTGTGAAAGGTATCTGTCTTGTGTGGGCCAGTAGGCTCTCTGCAGAACCCCATTGTATTATGTTCATATTTCTTACAATTGTATCTTGGTTGTAGGTATATGATAACATGGGTGTATAGTAAGTAGTGTAAGTAAAGGGTACATCAAACAGTCAGGAGTGCGAGTTAGAGTCAGTAGGAGTAGGGGACAATTCGGACTCGCGGGCCTATTCGCAGTGAAAATGGATTACTCCTAGTGACTCTAGCGACTTCTGTTAGACTCCCACTCGCTCATGGTGAAAATCGATGAATCCTAGTGACTCTAGCGACTCCTAGTGACTCCTGTTAGACTCCCACTAGCTCGCACTCCTGACTGTGTGAAGGCCCCTTAACAGATAACGTTTATGAGATGGGTTGGGTGTGAAAGGTGTGCAAAGAAGAAATAGAGAGAGAGAGAGAGAGAGAGTTACCATAGAGTTACCATAGACCTCCGGACAGTATGGGCTGGCAGGCCCTGGCTGAAGCCTCCATGTCTATTCTCAGGAATCTCGCATAGAATCTCCAGATAGACAGACAGAGAGAGAGAGAGAGATTGGCTGTGTAAGGGATCTGCCTCTCATAACAGAGTTGTAGAAATTTGAAATAGGCTACCGAGTGCTACAATGGGATCAAGAATAATAAAGACCTTCAAGTAAAAATATGGACGAGATGGCTTGGGTGTGAAAGGGATCTGCCTTTTGTGGGCCACTTGTTTCTCTGCAGATTCCCAAATTGCATGTGTAAGGGATCTGCCTCATTTGTACCGGTGTGCAAACAAACAAGAGCGACAGAGGGAGAGACTGGCTGTGCTAGGGATCTGCCTCTATTTGTTTAGTAACAGAGTTATATATATATGTAGAATAGGCTACCGAGTGCTATAGTGGGATCAAGAACAATAGGGTTTCAACATAAAATTAGATAGGACGAGATGGGTTGCGTGTGAAAGGGATCTGCCGTGTGTGGGCCAATCGTCTCTCTGCAGGCTCCCGTTTTCTTATTTTTCTTATGTTCTCATTTGTTAGAGAGAGAGAGAGGGAGAAAGAGAAGCATGGCGAGAGAGAATAGAATGTCGTAAACGTAAGGAAGACAGCAATATATGAGAGAGAGAGAGAGAGAGTGCGGGATGGGTTGGGTGTGAAAGGGATCTTCCGTGTGTGGGCTAATCAGCTCTGCAGACCCCCGTTTTCCTATCTTCTCATTTTTTAGAGAGAGAGAGAGCCTAGGATGTCGTAATTGTAAGGAAGACAGCGATAAATCAGAGAGAGAGAGAGCTGACTAATTTGTACAGGGGTGCAAACAAACAAGAGCAAAAGAGAGTGTGATTGGCTGTGTAAGGAATTTGCCTCTAATCGTTCGGTAACAGAGTTGTAGATATGTGGAATAGGCTACCGAGTGTCTTGTGTGGGCCAATTGGCTCTCTGCTGACTCCCATTTTGTTATGTTCCTATTTTTTACAATTATATCTTGGTTGCAGGTATATGATAACATTGGTGTATAGTAAGTAGTGTAAGTAACATATACTGTAAAGCTTATGGAGTTAGATGTGAATGGGATCTGCCTTGTGTGGGCCACTTGGCTCTGCTGACTCCCATTTTTATCTTGGTTGCATGTGTAAGGGATCTGCCTCATTTGTACCGGTGTGCAAACAAATATGAGCGAGAGAGAGATTGGCTGTGTAAGGGATTTGCCTCTATTTGTTTGGTAACAGAGTTGTAGATATGTGGAATAGGCTACCGAGTGAGGTCAAGAACAATAAAGTGGTTGATTAGCTTTGGGTGGTTGATTTGAGTTGGGTGGTTGATATGGGTTGAGTGTTTGATGTACGTTGAGTTGTTGATTTTGATAGAGTGGTTGATTTTGATTGAATGGTTGATTTTACTTGGTTGGTTGATATTTATTGAATGGTTGATTTGGGTTGAGTGGTTGATTTAAGTTGAACAGTTGATTTCAGTTTTCTGGTTGATTTGGGCTGAATGGTTGATTTGTGTTGAGTGGTTGATTTGTGTTGAGTGGTTGATTTTTGTTGAGTAATTGATTTGGGTTGAGTGGTTGATTTGGTTTGAGTGGTTGCTTTGGACATAGTTGTTGATTAGGGTTGAGTGGTAGATTTGGTTTGAGTGGTTGCTTTGGACTGAGTTGTTGATTTGTCTGAGTGGTATATTTTTATTGAGTGATTGATTTGGGTTGAATGGTTGATTTGGGTTGAGTGGTTTATTTGGGTTGAGTGTTTGACTGGGGTTGATTGGTTGATTTGGGTTGAGTGGTTGATCTGTTGATTTGGGTTGAGTGGCAGATTTGTGTTGAAAATTTGATTTGGGTTGATTGGTTGATTTGGGTAGTGTGGTTGATTTTGGCTGAGAGTTGTTGAATTAGGTTGCGAGGTTGATTTTTGTTGATTGGTTGATTGGGGTTGAGTTGTAGATTTGGGTTGATTGGTTGATTTGGGTCGAGTTGTTGATTTGGACTGTCCTTAACGCCTTACGAGCGGGCCCGTCAGTAACTTCTACTACCCGCCAAGCGGGTGGTTTAACCTAAACGACCTTGTTTCCGTGCTCTTTTTCATGCATTAACAAGAGCCAGAGCGTAATACAATTATGTATCCCTGAAAGGGCGTAAATTGAGCTTTCCAATGTCACCAGAACCATCCTTCTACGACCACGCGTTCTCTTGCAACGATCGTGCAAGACGAGTGCAAAATCCCTAAAATACGGTAATTTCCTTACATAATTCCCTGTGTAGCGAGGCAGTGAGTGTGGGTGTGTGTGGAGTAAACGTCAGTAGTCGCGCGGGACCCGTGCCGAGCGGTCATGAGCCGACCTACGCTCCTCCACCCGCTCGTCTCTCTCTCAGAGCCATTATTGCTCCAAAATTGCACACAGACTTAAGTCGGTCCCCGCCACATAGTCCATGGTTCTCTAGCCCGACTTAAGTCCACCCCCGCCAGACAAGGGTTAAGCAGAGTGGTATTTTTGGTAGTGGCCGTTTATGAGTGTGGCTAATTTTGTTGCGGCCATCATGAAGTGTTCCCTTTGTATTTCAACCTTGTACTACAAGCCCCAACACTACTTGGAATGTTGTTTTTGAAGGTATACTTGCCTATATGTACATCCCCCACCACTCTACTGTAGTACAGTATATACGTTGTTGCTGAAACTATAATTGTTTACTTGATTATAATACAAGCCCCAACATACCATTGGATGTTGTTGCTGCAAGTAAAATGGCGAAAGTGAGATATGGTGTCATACAATACTGGACAAGAGAGAGAGAGAAGTTTTGTTCTAATTCATTCATATCATACGTTATATTATCATGAATGTGTAAATTGGACTATTATAATCACATTGATTTTGATGCTTTACCTAAGCATACTGTAGACCAAATTTTGAATGATCATAAAACTTTAAAATATATGCAGATAAAATATAGGCCTATAGGCTAATAGGCCTACAGTTCACACAGTCATATAATCTTATATAATTTGACAAATAGCGATCCCATCTGACACACACACACACACTGACGATATAATTTGTACATTCTTACTTCCTACTTTATTTACAATTCCCTTAGGGGATCACAGCGTCAGGCAATAGATAGATAGATACATAGACGTTTTAAAGGGATTTGTAATGAAATGTATTAGATATAATGTTGGTAAATTCCATTAGGGAGATAAATGGAGGTATTTGGCAATAATATAGACACTCATCTCCCTCCCTCCTTCCCTGTGAAGCCGGGTGGGAGCCTTACAGGAGTTTGACGTCTATGGGGAAAATTCGGCCAGCTGTTCCATATTGCATATAATTTAACTTCACTCCACTCAGTATTTTGCCTGTTAGGGCGAGTTATAAAGAGCGAACATATGCGTAATATGCCCAGAGAGAGAGAGAGAGAGAGAGAGAGAGAGATGGGAGGTGGAGAGAGAGAGAGGAGGGAGATAATATTATAGAGACATGCTCATAGGCAATGAAAAGGATTCTCTCTCTCTCACTCTCTCTCTCTCTCTCTCTCTAGCGCAATATCTATATCTACCATTTGTGCAAACATTATATTTCAGCTTTCCGAGGGCAAATAAGTACTTCCGATAAATATTCAGCCTTGTATTTAAATAATGAATCCTGTTCAATGTCATTACTTAATAGAGACACGTGGAAGGCTTACAATTATACACAGGATAAGATAAGGAAATACAAACTTCAGATCATAATTATTGGGCGATGAGAGGGAGGGAAGTGGGTGTTGTCTTGGGAGGGGGAGGAGGTGGGTGACTTTGCAATGCTGCCAGTGTTACCGCTACATTATCGCTAGATGTAGAGCTGGTATTTACTTCAATCTAGTAGTAATTTTTGTATATCTAGAGACATTTACTAGGGATAATTTGAACATTTCAGACATTCTAGTCATATTACATTGTAAAATTTGCAAAACAAACAAACCAAACTCTTTAGAAATTGCAGCATTATTCTAGCACTGTTTGACTATGTAGCAACTTGCTAGCAACTTTTGAGAAAGGATCTAGCGGTATGTTTTGGTAACACTTAGGGTTGAAGGAGGAGGGTTAAAATACGAGTCACACAGGCAATTGTCAAAACTTTGAAGGTCTAGAACTCTAGATCATTGTTATTAAAGTAAGCATTTGGCAAAGCAAGGAATTGTTAAAAACCTTAGCTAATACTGTGCTATTTACCAAAAATAAATGTTAATTATCATTATTATTTGGTAGGGTAGGTATAATTATAAGGAGGTTGGTTAAATAATTGGTGGAATTCATAGGTACTTTAACTATTTTGAGAGTTAACAATTTTTTTTTTATGGATCTGAATGATTAATCCAATATGTTATTATGCAAAACTAGGGGATTCGGGGAAGCCTATGGACTGAAGACTGAAAACGTTGTGTAGGTACCGAATACGGTTTTAAAGTAATTTACGAATAGAAAGTTTTTCAATGATGCGGCCAAACTATTCAACCAATTTCTATTCTTTTGGTACCAAAACATTCGGAATTGCAAGCCACGCCCAACTATGCAAACATGGCTATGATCATCCGCATAGTTTTCAAGATATGGATTTTTAAGTGTATTTAGATTTTTTTTCAAGATTGCTGAAAAAAACCCATGTGCAAAGCAAAACCTTTTCCATAACATTTGCGGAGCATTAGTAGTGGAGTTCATAATTATGCCAAAGCCCAATCCTTTTCTTTGAGTGGGAGAGACGGTATTTAAGTTTGAAAATGTTCGGGAAACGGCTGCCACGGACCTGTTTGGCCGCCATTTTGGATGTTTAACATATAAAAAGTTGCCTAAAACAAAAACGCACCTTGTGTGAAGGTTTGGTCCCGATCTGAAAAGCAGTTCTGGAGTTATTGCGTATAAACCGGCGTGGAAAAATAATTTGGAAGAATAAGAAGATTTAATGATTACAATAGGGGTTCCCCGCATGGCTCGAACCCCTAATAATAATAATAATAATAATAATAATAATCTGTTAAAACTTATCTCTTGTGTACTCCCGTGTATTTTTCTCCAATAAAGTGTGGTCTGCTGGAAAGATACCTACACCTTCCTCCTGTTAACCCCTAAAGAACATCACCAACAAGCTTCCTGGGAGTTATTTCAATGAGATACGAGGGGTGGAGAACGTGGAGGTTCGAGTAGCCTGGGTGATGACGCGCGAGCCGTCTCAGCCAATCAGCGAGCCTGTAGCGCCCAGGGGCGTGTATAAAAGCAAGGGGGTGGAGCCTGGGAAGCTGGTTCAAGACACACATGAAACAAAGTTATTAACCAGCTGTACCCCCATGCCTGCTGACACATAGCCAGCCTTCATACCATCAGTCAAGCCTTGCACAGTCCTGGAGAGAAATATGGAGATGCAGACCAGTTTGCGAATAGTTACTGGCCAGCCCTGAGATGGTAGATGATGGAGAGAAGAGAAGAATTAGACAAAAGAGATAATGCTTGACAGAAGCCTCGGCTTAAATTAAAGAAATGTGTCCTTCTTGGGACTAATAAAGAGTAAAAGTATTAGACTATGAAGTAAAACAAAATTATGTTTGTTAAGGAGGTATTATACCTACATCAAAAATAGAATAGGTTCTGACAGGGTATGATAGAGATATATAACTTGACAAATAAAATGAGGATATAATAGGTAGATATTAGCTGGAATAGTGAGACAACTCTTTTCTGAGAGATAGCAGCTTTCTTTCCACCAATATGACCTTACTAGTCATAGAAACCACTTTGATAGTACAAGTCATAAGTCGAAGGATAGGCAAGACTTAGTTTGAGAAATAGTCAGGAGAGAGAGTATTGGGTACTCAGAGAAATACATTACCATTACCTTTTTGTTAAACGGAAACAACTCTTTTCAACCGGGTGCACGAGATCTATCTTAACGTAATCAAAGGAATACCGTTTTGGCTCGTCTATTTATTCCCTAGATAAGTAAACCAAGGATCTGTCGTTTTATGATTTCTAACTTTATAAACGAGAGCCCACATTAAGGATATATTACTTACGATGATTTAGGGGTGTACAAATGATAGCTATTAAGGTGATTAAAGGACATATGCTCCCCCATTTCCATAGGTATTTATGTTAATAGAATATAACATTTGAGAGGATCTCTAATTCTGTTGTCACGCGGATTCATAAGGGTACTTGTTATAATAGATGAAATAATTGTATGGCTGGAACTCGTGTCACGGAGTCGAAATAGGTCAAACTCTGAATAGCTCCCGTACAGATAAATTATAGTGGGAATGTAATCATTCCAAAATATAAATTATGCTGACACGTCCGCATGTATATTCAACCATAGTTTGAACGTATCCTGAACCCAGGCAGAGAAACAGACATTGCAAGGGTAAGATGTTTTTCCCAAATATAGCACCAACATTCCAAACAACTGTTGAATTATTTCAATCATGTAGTATAGTTTTAAAATAAGTAATACAATGATAATAAAGGAGAAGTGCCGCTTTCGCATTTTGGAAAGAAACTGACATACCTAATTCTGCGTATTTGTTGTTTTTTTTCCTAATTGAATATTCTAGGAATTATATTATATGTTTCAGAAATAACTGAACATTTAATAGCAAATCGGTATACCCCAGAATATTGTGCACCAATCTATCAAGTTAACTTAAATCATTATTAGCATAATAACATATATGATCTTATGCCTTGATATTTTTTAGAATTATATGGAAGTTGGCTGGTACTGGTTTTGAAAATTGAATAAATAGAAAGCAGAAAATGAACTTAAAATTGACCTTGACCTTATATAAATATTGAATTTTATATATACAGTATATATATTACCCTGAAGATGTCTTGAGAGAATAGACGAAAGCTTGGTGTTCCATTGTTTCAATTTTCCTAGCGAGTTTTACTACATATATATATATATATATATATATATATATATATATATATATATATATATATATATACTCTATACATATATATATATATATTATATATATACTGTATATACAGTATATATATATATATATATATATATATATATATATATATATATATATATATATAAAGGCCTATATATATATATAAATTTATATTCTACAAACGTCCGTAACCCATTCACTGCAGGAGACATTCCCGAACTTCATGGTAATTTACAGCAATTTGCAGGCTTTTAAAGCCTTTTAAAGCCTGCAGAATCGAGTGCAAGGGAGCGGAAGTGGGACAGGCCACCCATCCTCTCTCCAGCCAACCAGCCGGGGCACTGAGGAGTATGAGCCATACTCTCGCTAGATATACAGCGCTGCCAAAGGCAAAATTTGCAGCGCGACATTAGCGATAATTGCCCAGTATTAGCGAATGTCTATGGTAGCGCTGCGAGTGAACCCCGCAAGCTACGAAACTCGTTTTGGTGTCATTTTGAAGCTATTTTCTCCTAGTCTTGGCTGAATACATTTCATTTCATTCAGTCACTTGCTTAATCAATCAGGAGTGCCTGAAATATGCCCGCAGCATAAGTGTTAACATCTAACCACTTACACAATGTAATGTGTAGGGTTAATCAATACTGAATGATTGCAACTGCCGGGAATCGAACTCAGGACCCCAGAGCGATCCTGGCAGATGCAATCATTCATTATTGATTAACCCTACACATTACATTGTGTAAGTGGTTAGATGTTAAGGATGTTTGTAGAATATAATGATATTGAACAATGCTATGTTATTTGGCATTTCTTTCATAGTAATATATCTACATGTTTCAGTACTTCCATTTGACTATCATAGTGAGGTTGGGTTTAGTGTAACACTCAGTGCATGTTCCTATATATCGACAAGGTATATGTACGAAGAGTGTGTGATCAACCTTTAACCTTCTTGATGGTACAGTGGTAGAGCACTGTCGTTCTGTTTGTGGGTCCCGAGTTCGATTCCCGGCCGCAGTCCAGAGGTTAAGGATGTTTGTAGAATATAATTATATTAAATAATGTTGTGTTATTTGGCATTTCTTTTATAATATAGATATATATATATATATATATATATTTTCTTTAATACATACAAGGTTGAAAGAAATGGCAATTTCTGCGTTGGAAATTTTATTATTCAAAGTTTCCAGGTCTCTGATGAGTTTTCGCTGGGTGGCAGGAAGTAGATGAAGGAGATGAGCAAAATTCATGGTGGTACAGGGTTACATTAAAGTACATGATGATACAGGATATACGACGCGTTTCACTGGACAACCAGCATTATCAAGTAAGGAAGGAATGATAAAAAGGTAAACAGGAAGGGTATATATAGAGGGTGGAGGATCAGAGGAGGCGGAAAGCAGGGGGTAAAAGTCTGCTAAATGACGAGGCCGTCTTAAAAGAAATAATCTCCAAGCATGTCCACCCAACCAACCCGGAAAACAAAATCAAATTAATAATTTATTACAAATCCCCCAAGACCTCCAACCTCGTTCTCCGCAACAAACCAGCCTCCACCAAGATAAAGAGCCCGATGACCGACGATCACGTCATTTACCAACATACATGTAATTATGAGGACTGTGGACCTCATTCCTATATTGGTATGACGCAGACTCGTCTTTCACGTCGGTTAACTCTTCACCTTCAGGCTGGAGCCATCAAAGACCACCCTCTCAACCCTAACCACCCTCACCTCACACGCAACGAGTTAGAGAAACACACCACCATACTCGATAAAGAAAGTGACCCAAGGAGATTACCTATACTCGAAGCTTTATATATCCAAGCCTTACATCCCAACATCAACAACCAAACTCTGGACCTTCAGATCCTTCCTTCTGCCAAAAGGCACTACCCTACAGGACCTAACACCCCTCCTCGCCCCCCGGTGCCCTTGACGCAGCCCCCCGCGCTACCTCCTTCAGCTTCGTCTTCTGCAGGCACCACACAACTTAGGCCACGCCCCTCGACACGCAGCCAATCAGCTTCGACCCCCCTATCGACCACCATCCCGCATCCAGTGCGCATGCGTGAAGCGGTTACCCCCTTTTTCTCTCCTAGTTTTCCCTTCCACCAATAGCAGACTTTTGCCCCCTGCTTTCCGCCTCCTCTGATCCTCCACCCTCTATATATACCCTTCCTGTTTACCTTTTTATCATTCCTTCCTTACTTGATAATGCTGGTTGTCCAGTGAAACGCGTCGTATATCCTGTATCATCATGTACTTTAATGTAACCCTGTACCACCATGAATTTTGCTCATCTCCTTCATCTACTTCCTGCCACCCAGCGAAAACTCATCAGAGACCTGGAAACTTTGAATAATAAAATTTCCAACGCAGAAATTGCCATTTCTTTCAACCTCGTATGTATTAAAGAAAATTTATTACCTGGCTTTACCAACATATATATATATATATATATATATATATATATATATATATATATATATATATTATATATATATAAATGTTATATATATATATATATATATATATATATATATATATATATATATATTTATATGTATATGTTATGATATATATAGTTAAATTAACACAACGAATTTGTTAAAATATATATTACGAAAATATGTAATAATTGAACTTTGCATGTTAAGGCCAACCATCTGAGCAAATTCTATGAAATTCGAATTAATAGTAAAAAGTTAATGCGTCGACCTTAAAGATGTGACCTTGGCATGTGACCTTGACCTTTGAGTAATGGTATAGGTTTGTGTTCTTTCTTTACCTCTACATACACTTTCTGGATATGTCTGTTACACTAGGTGAGAATCCATTAGTTAGTTTAGGAGATATTGAGATTAATCTATGTTGACCTTTTGCTTTGCCCTCTGACATTTTAATTTGAAATAAATATGTGGTATTTGTTTGAGAAACTATCTATGTCCACACCATCAAGGAGAGCAAAATTGGTGAAATGTAAATTATTTCTAACACCAGTTTTGATAATTGAACTTTTGACCTTGACCTGTGACCTTGACCTTTGCAAAGGGACAAACAAATATTAAATGACAATTTAGTTCACAATTCAAGTTTTGTATGTCAATTTTGATGAAAATTTGTTGATTGGTTCAGGAGAAATTATGAATATAATTGGAAGTGAACTTTGACCTTTATCTTGATCTTTGTGGAGTGTGTCTGATAATTAACAATTATTAGTTTTACGATGGTCAACTATTTCAGCAAACTTGAAATTTGAATGCATAAAGAATCTGTTAGATTAACCTTAAATGTTGACCTCAATCCATGACATTGACCTTATAGTAGTATTATAATTTTGTATTGGTTGACCTTTGTGTAAATATTTTAGATAACTATGCAACGTTTGGCAAAAATCTATCCATTAGTTCAGAAGTAATATATATATATATATATATATCACAAGGGTATATGTAGCGAACAACATCTTTATTTTGGATCCAACGTTTCGACATATCAACTTATGTCATCATCAGGTCGCCCCCTACAAAGCCCTCCTCACTCAGCAGTAACAGAACATGCAGAGTTTTGCAAAATTAGACTTAAACCAGATTTCTTTCAAATTTTAGATACTTGCCCAGGTAAAAGTGTGAGAACCCTAGAGTCAATATATATACAATAAATGAAACCCCAACTTAACAATACCATATCTGCTGCCCCTTTAAACATAGGTCATTAAGATTTGTAACTCTCATAGAATAATTTGTTATGTTCTGCCCCTTTAAGAATTGTGAACTAATATGTGTAACTCCCCTAGAATAATTTTAATTTTCTGCCCCTTTAATCATTGTACATTAATGTGTAATTCCCATAGAATACTTTACATGTTCTGCCCCTTTATACATTGTATAATTTGCCCCTTTCAAGCCCTTTTAAACGTTGTACATTAGTATGTGTAACACCCTTTGAATAACTTGTAAGTTAGTTTTATATCGTGTGTTTTTTCTCTCTCATTTTTAGAACCTGATGATGACATAAGTTGATGTGTCGAAACGTTGGATCCAAAATAAAGATGTTGTTCGCTACCTATACCCTTGTGATACTTTTCCTCTAAAAAATACGGTTCCCTACGAACACCCCTATATCCGAAAATATATATATATGTCTGATTATGACAATTTTCCTTGACCGTTCACCTTGAAATTTGAAATATATATATGTGGTAATTATTCAATAAATATCTATATTTATAAAGTCTAATAGCGCAATATTGGAGAAATTCAAATTTAATTCAACTCAAGTTTGAATATATGGAATTTCACCTCGACCTGTGACCTTGACCTTTAGGAGAGAAAACATGTTTGTATTAGGTCTACATGATCATGTCATTGACAATTCAAGTATGTATGCACATTGGGATGACAAATTATAGATTAGTTTAAGAGTAATTATGAATATAATTGGAAGTGACCTTTGACCTGTATTTTAACCTTTTCAGATATGTGTCTGGTAATTTGCAGTTCTAATTTGTATACCAGGGTCAACCATTTCAGATAATTTGGTGAAATTTGATTAAACCATATATAAGTTACTATGATGACCTTAACATTTGACCATGATATATTACCTTAACCTTTTAGTATTACTTTAGTTTTGTATTTGCTGACCTTTGTATAGGTGTTTTAGATATTTCTGTAATGTATGGTGAAAATCTATCCATTAGTTCAAAAGTAATATTAATGTATCTGATTTTGACATTTTTCCCTGACCTTTGACCTTGAAATTTGAAATACATATATATTTGTTCAATATGATTTATGTATAAATAACATCTAGGATAGCGATATTGGTGAAATTCCTATGATATTTAACTCCCATGTTAATAACTGAACTTTGACCTTGACCTGTGACCTTGACCTTTAATAGAGGAAATATTGTTTTATTGCATGAACATTTCATTGACACATCAAGTATGTATGTATATTTTGATAAACACAAATACTTGATTAATTTAGGAGAAATTATGAATATAATTTGTATTGACATTTGACCTTTACCTTGACCTTTGCAGAATGAGTCTGATAATTTGGAATTATCATTCATATACCAGGGTTTACCACGTCAGTGAAATTGGTGCAATTTGAATAAGCCATAAATAGGTTACTATATTGACCTTAACATTTGACCTCAATCTATGACCTTGACGTTTTAGTAAGACTTTAGTTCTGTATTTGTTGACCTTTGTATAGGTGGTTTCGATATATCCTCAACTTTTGGCAAAAATATATCCATTAGTTTAGAAGTAATACTAATAAATCTGATTTTGAACTTTGACCTTGACCTTTTACCTAAACCTTAGGAATATTACATTCAAAGCTGGTCAGTGTGTTTGTTATATATATAGCATCTAGCTTTGTATATATTGTGAACATTGAATGAGTAGTTAAAAAGTTGACAAAATTACCTTTATATTTGACCTTTATGAGTGACCTTAACCTTTGAGTGAGGTCAATTCCTTTTTTTTTGACTGACACATGCACGGACCGTCTGAATTATTGTATAGTAATTTCGTAAGCATCTATAAATAACCCTGGGAGGAGATATTGGACGGACAGACAGAACGACAGACAAGCTGGCTGGTGATGCACGGTATGCTGGGGATCGCTATCATTCTGCTTCACAGAATTGATAATAATAATAATAATAATAATAATAATAATAATAATAATAATAACAATAATAATACAAAATTATAATAAAATAATGTATTGCTTAAAACTATTCAAATATTTGTTTTATAGGCGGTCGTTAGTTACTTTCTTTTGTACTATATTCCATCTACTCCCTCTCGGATATAGGCTGAGAGCCTTTACACAACACCACTGAACACGGTGAGGCCCGTGAGGTCTTGTTTCAGTCTAGGGAGTTAGACATGCGAAGCACCCCGGCTCGAAGCAAGTCCATCTCTGAAGCCGCTTCGCCTCCGTGCTTCACCGTCTCATCCTCCACACTCGGACCCTCACTCCCAGAACGCCACCTATTGACCAATTAAATCACTAGGCATTGCCCCCCTGTAACATATTTTGAATATGGGAATATTCATACAATGTTATTTAATCAGGGAACAATGAGAGTATTTTTTTGGCATTTCGGTGTGCTGTGGTAATGCACTGAAACTAGGTACAGCACAAATTCAATCCCAATAATATCTTCCCATTGACATATTGGGATTCGAACCCGGGTCCATTGGATTACCAGTCCAGTGGCAAGACCACTCTGCCACACCTCCCCTGTCACTATAAGCCTCAAAACTTTGGGCAACTTTGTCGGTGTAGGCTATGCAACTTATAAAACATATCACAGAAAACAAAATGTCAATCAAAGCTAATAATACAAAATAAAGTAGCAAGTTAATGCCATAATTCAAGATAATTACAGGTCATATAAACCGCTATATTAATGGAAACACACATTCCGACGAGTACAACAGCATGATGAGACAACTGTAGAAGTGTAGGAACATAAGTGAACATAAATTAAATAATAAGGTGTAGTTTTTTATCAAGTAGTTGACTCATCTGATCAGTCAGCCGATAACTAAATTAACACTCAATTTATTATTTCATACCTAAGACGATGACAAGAAACAAAGTTTATGTGGACAACTGTACAGTTGCCCTAATAATTTCACAGAGTACCAGCAACCTTGTTTAGGTTTATTAGGTTAAAAGTTAATGTATAACATTAATTGATAATATATAGAATAAAATGGAAAAAGCAAGATAGCCTATCTATAATACGATATATACTGTTTCCGACAGCATGAAACTGCGAACACCCTAGGGCGATTGTACAAATGCATATACAGTATACAGTACATATATTTAATGCATGAACTCCCAGATTCATACAGACCGGTATACTTACATACAGACATACAGACAAACCAGTGCACTCCTAAATCTAACCAAGTTACTCCCTCAATATATCGGTTTTCTTCCAAAATGTATAAACTGCAGACCAACCATCTGCGGAAAAAACGCATCAATGCTCAAGCCTCAATGCCACAGACAATCAGTCTGGCAGTCACCGCTCAGCTGTCGTGGTGAGAGTATGCTGTCTCACCGCAGTGAATCATTTTGGCCAGAATGGTTGGTACTGAGGGATACATAAATTGCTAAATGCTCTGGTATAGTATAGATATTGGTATTGGAAGAGCAGCCATGAATTATATAGGAAATAAACAGAAGGTTTTTTGTCAGGAATTGACCTGAATGAATTTGAGTTTTTTGGTCATATCAACTGAAAGCATCCAAATCCTATAACAGTATCAAGATTAAAATTACTATTTTCTGAGTAAGTTAAAATGGTTCAGTTATAGATTTTAGTGCTAGTACTTATACTTATTCGGGGGAGTAAGCAAGAGCTGTACACTCCAATTAGTGTTTAAGCATTGGCCTTTTAGCTCTGGCCTTAGTATTGAAAACAAGAGAGTAGAATCTTCTACTATAATTCAATCGGTTTTTGGGAGTCCTGACTCCAATTTTACCTTACTATATCTAGATAACTTTAAACAATGTGAGTAACAATACTCCACTGTGGGAGAGTATGGCATAACTGAATTATATATGATTATTACTCAGCGTTATCAGATAGTTACCAGAGTAAGACTGGACACTTAAGTGTGCAATGTTATGCAGAACAGCAGTAGTTTGTCAGAGCAAAATCGTATAGAGATTAGTGAAAGATAGACACCACTCACTCACAAACACACACACACACTTATATATATATATACAGAGAGAGAGAGAGAGAGAGAGATAGAGAGCAAACTTTGCACCTCTGTATTTCCAGGAAATAATGGGAACATATTATGTTGGATTAGTTCAGTATTGTCTAATTTATGCAGAGTATACAATGTATTACCTTTCACTAAATTAATGTTTCATATTAACATTAGGTTTTATATTCCTTTTTCTGACGCCTCTCACAGTCCCCTTTGCTACTTCATTATCTTTATCGCCCCCACCCTCTTTTATATCCACACACTGCAACCTTTCCTCATGTTCGTCTGTGCTCAATTCTTTCTTTTCCTCTTTTCATTTCCTTTTCTCCGTGTGGCTGTTCCCTCTTGCCTGTATATCATCACATTACTTCCCTCTTTATATTCATCAGCCTCCATCTTCCTGCTTCACACATGTCCCTCTCTTCTCCTAGGGTCAGTTTTCGAGTGTATCCAATCAAAAGTTTGCCTCCATTCCGGTGCAAATTTTAACAAGAAGGAAAATACGACACTGAAACTGTGCACCTTCTCAGTTCACTAAGCTGAGGCCAAGAGGAGAAACATTTGGGTGACTTTTGCCTTCACATTGCTATCCGTATTTAATTAACATTTCCCTTGTTTATAATATCCTATGGAAAACTATTGACTACTACAAAACTATCCTCCAGCCGCTTTAGTGTTCTAATTGTTTTATCAAGGTATTTTGCCATTTGTTGTTAAAATACAATAGTATTCTTTCTTTCCTGAAACATTCTATTTTGCTTCATTATTATTTGCTTGTTTTTGTTCTATTTTTCTTTGGGATTTGTATTTATTATAAAGCAAAAAATTAGGTAGTTTGTCCAGTGCAGTACATTGCAAGCAATCTATTTTATATAAATAGATGAGGAAATACTCTGGGATGCAAGTGGCAAAGCCTGTCATTCTAACTTTAGGAGCGGAAATTGAGAAATCGCACGGAATCCTAGAATCAAATAATTTCCTGGAATTAGAGTAAGACTGTGTTTATCCAATATGTTAAAGAGTGGACAATGTACGTGATGAAAATGTATATCGACACTTTGATTAGAAATATTGGTATTCATGGAAATCATGGCTTCGTGACTAAAACGAAGTAAATCTCAATATGTAACATAAAGGGTAGAGTATTTGAAATTCAATTTAGGGGTAGCACCAAATTTTGTTGTAACAAATGTTATATGATTGCGAACTTGGCAAATGGTTTCAGGGAGGATCAGATGACAGACAAAAAGGGCTAATGATGGGAATTGCCGAGATCATAGCTTAAGTTAAATGGAATTACTAGAAATTATTAGTATTTCAAAGTCCTTGCGGTTCAGTCCGGGTAAATACTCTAGCTGGAATTAGAGATTACGAAGTGCCTCAATACAGAATGTGCAAAATACGACACATTTTTTCTTGAATTGCCCGACTGAAAAACTATGCATAACTTCTGAGGGAAATTTGTTCCAGGTAGATCAGATCTTATAATTACAGTATGTGAACAAATTACCGCATATACCAGTGTAAACCTCTTCAATTTTCATTTCCAGCTATGATTGTGTGTTGGTTTCATATTTATGGTAAACATCATAATTATTAAGGAACACCTCATTCTTAACATTAATCCTCCATTACAAACCCCAATCCACTTGAATAAATTAATGAAATCATATGATCCTCCCGGGATTCGAGCTCGGGACACCACACCCAGAACATAAGCATCTAAACCATCACACCACCAACACATTTAAAGGCTAAGTACACGATCACGATTAATATCCATTTTCGAATTCTGGATATCAATCTAATCATGTAGTTAGACCCAAATGCATTATGGACAACCTAATGTTTTATTGAGAGGAAAGATCAATGAATGGGGCCAAGATCACTAGGACCGGCCTCGCTAGATATTAGCTCCTGAACCTATAGAAATTAAGGCACACCCCGTTCTTAACATTAAACCTACATTACAAACCCCAATGCACCTGAAGAAAACTATGAAAGCATATGATCCTCCCGGTATTCGAGCTCGGAACACCACATCCAGAACATAAGCCTCTAAACCATTACACCAACAACGCAGTTAAAGGATAAGTACACGATCACAATTAATATCCATTTTCGAATTCTGGATATCAATCTAATCATGTACTTAGACCCAAATGCATTATGGACAGCCTAATGTTTTAGTGAGAGTAAAGAGCAATGAATGGGGCCAAGATCACTAGGACAGGCCTCGCTAGATATTAGCTCCTGAACCGATAGAAACTAACTCCCAACGAGCGGGCAGTCTTGTTTACTTCACCGTAGCGCCTAGCGGGTATATTTACAGATAATGAGCTTCATTCCATGCTCTGTTTCATGCATAAGCAAGAGCCACAGCGTAATACAATTATATAACCGTGAAAGGGCGATAATAGAGTTTTCCAATGACACCTGAATCATCATTGTACGACCACAGGTTCTCTTGCAACGATTGTGCAACTGGAGGCAAAAATACCTTAAAATGAGGTATTTTTCCTGAATTTATCCTTGTTGAGAGCAGTATGGAGGTGGAGATGAGATACAGTATGCCTCAGTGACGGCCACATAGCGGTGGCAAGCGATCCGTGGTCGCCTATAGTACCCCCAACGCTCGGTTTCTCTCTCATAGCTCATAATGGCCTCAAAATGGCACCCATCATATGACGGGCACCGCAGGGGTGGCCATTATTATCTCTCCTGTCATTAGACGGGCACTGCGAGTTGAGGGTTGAGGAACGACCCGTTTTTAACATTAATTCTCCATTACAAATCCCAATGCACTTGAATAAATTAATGAAAGCATATGATCTTCCCGGGATTCGAACTCGGCACACCACACCCAGAACAAAAGCATCTAAACCATTGCACTACCAACACAGTTATAAGCTAAGTACACGATCATGATTAATATCCATTTTCGAATTCTGGGTATCAATCTAATCATGTACTTAGACCCAAACGTAACCGACGCCTTAAAGGTGAATTACGGAGGCAGAATAAAAAAGATGAGATACTCATATAAACCAAACTATATATGAATATAGTTATCCACAATTATACCAGACACTCATAGTTACACATAATTCATATGAAAAAAAATTATAATAATAACAATACTCGGAAGCAGATAGGCAACTATTTTCCGCTACGATGATAGGCGCATCGTCTGCTGACGTCACCGGTTACCACAACAAACATGGCACAAGCTAGAGGTCTCACAGATTCTCCCTATCCCTAGTCCCTCTATTCATGATGATGATCAAAATAGGAACAATTTATGATTATGAAGTGCTGGTTCCTGATGTATCATTTACAGAGTATATTGTATTAATCCCCTTATGAGTCTGTGTTTACTAGGCTAGGGAATTCTCAGCTGACGAAAATCGATTCCACAGCAGACCATACAAAATGTCTACGTCCTACCTTCAACCATCAATATTCTATAATTTAGAAATATTTTGGGAGTTGAGAATTAGCTGTGGGGTTCTTGGTTGGATTTTCTCTGATGGGGATGTGGTTGACGCTCTGTATAAAAGGGTTTGGTTGATTACATCAGGGAAGGTTTACCTTAATGATAAAGGCTAGACTAGGGCTACACACTTCGATCATAATTCTTACCTTGGTATGAGATGCTTACATAGCCTAGGCCAGACACTTCGTCATTCTTACCCTGGTATGAGATGCTTACATTTAGAAATTTCGAAGCACAGTTAGGCCTATACTTTCTCTAACAGGGCCGGATCCTGGACTTTTGAAAAGGGGGGGGGGGGGGCGAGGTGTTGAGAAGGGACTATGAGGGGTGTCGCCCCCCGGCCGTCGACGAAACACCATAGACGTGACTCAAACATCAGATATTCATGTTATTTTTCTAGTTAGGCGTTGTAACTTTTCGTCGATATGCCAATACAAAATATTATAAAGTTTGTAGAAGCACTACTTCAGAAACACTAGGCTATATCAATGATCCATACAAAAGTTATTCATGAAGCTAGGCCCTACTTAATATTTGGCGTTTGTAAATAGGCCTAGGCCCTATATATGTTAGGCTATTAGGCCTATTATTTATATATTTTTAAGAACAGTTCTAATATCCAAAGCAAAGCCTGCAAAGGAATACTTAAAAATGTAGTTGGTATAAACTAGCACCAGGTTATGATGCTCAGACCAAATTTATGTAGGCTATATCACTCCAATTAGAAAATGACTGAAAGCCACCTAAGTTTATGATGATATCTGACTAGGCTACTGACAGTTACATGACTTGACTTTGCACCTCCTCACCGAACACTAGCCTTGTGAGGGCCCTGGCCCAGAGGGCTAGTATAAAATAAACACATCAACAACAATATTCCAGGATGCTTCTCAAAAATACGTCTGGTCTGGCTTCAAGTAAAACTAAATTAATCAAAATATTCTCACTGTATTGCTTTGAGTGAGCTTTGGCATAATTCACTGGTGCCCTAGAAAGATTATTATACCATACAGTCACACAGCTCGCCATTATTAATGAATAAATGTCACAGAGGGTATCATCCCACCTTTACTTATATGGGTTTGCTTACTGTCTTCAAATTCTCCCGGTCTCAGTTTACGTCACGAATCTGCATAACCAATCAACACACACCTTCTCTCCCAGCTGTTTTCTGTCAGCAAGCTTCAACTACGCGCCAGAAAAACAATTATTGCATATTTGTATTATTAGATGGTTTATTTATAGCACCGTAACGTTCAGTAATGCAACATATCTTGACCATTACTACATTGTAAAATATTAATTGCAGCACTGATTTGCTTCCGTAATTCAGCTTTAAAGCTCAAGAATCTCATTCTTCCTATATTTCTGCCCGGAATCAAGCCAAATCTGTTCTTTGACTTGCCAAGCACTCTTTCGTCAATAATAAATGCACTGAACTATCCAACTCTAGCTCTTCCCGAGCTTTCTGGCATCTAGCCAAAAACCTCTCCAACAATTTTTCTTCCTCGTCTTTCCCTTCCATTTTCCACTCTGATGGCACAACCATCACTTCTTCCTCTGACAAAGCTGAAATCTTCGCTCAAACTTGTGCTAGAAACTCCACCTTGAATGATTCCAGTGCTATTCCTACCACTCCACCCCCCTCTCTCCTTCTTATGCTTAATATCCTAAGCTCTTCTAAAGATGTACTTTCTACCCTCTCTGGGCTTAATTCTAAGAAGGTCTGGATGGTATTCCTCATGTTGTACTAAAAAACTGTGCTTCCGTGCTGACTCCCTGCCTAGGCAAACTCTTTCGTCTCTGTCTCTCCTCTACCGTCTTCCCTTCTTGCTGGAAGGTTGCTCTCATTCATTCTGTTCCAAAGAAGGGTGACTGCTCTCAACCCTCCAACTATCGTCCAATTGCTCTCATCTCTTGTATCTCTAAAGATTTTGAAATTATTCTTGCTTTCAAATTTCTTAAGCATTTCTCTTCTCCTAATCTACTCTCAGATCGCCAGTATCGCTTCCTTAACTGGGCAGCTGCGAGGAGACTCTTAAGAGGTTTTACTGGGCGACTGCGGGGAGACTCTTAAGATCCTAGGCCTAAAAAAAAACTTTTAAACGGCCCCAGTAGCACTTGATTTTGTTTTTCCCTCCATACCTCATATCACTCCTCCACATCCCCTCCTTCCCCCATTTCCCCCCCCCCCCTCTTCAATTATCACCTATTTTCCCTGTTATTCCCTTATTCATTGGTAGTTTTTTGTGTAAACATCTCCAAACCGATCCTAGGTTGTGGTCATGTGTGTGTCTATGCGTGGGAAAGAGAGAGAGAGAGAGAGAGAGATACAGGCCTCAGTCACTCTCCAGGCTTCGAGAGAGGAGGGTGTGAGGCCGGCTGGCTCACAATTGTTGAATGAACCACTCGCTAACAATTCGCGATTTTGACCATACAAATTATATTCCCACTTGGTTTATTGTTGTAACATGTTACTATCTTCATATTAAACGTAAATTAAGCGTATATGGATAAGTATTAATTATATTTATGGTAAATTAACGATATTAGTGAGGAATGCATCTAAATACAACGGACAGGGGTATTGTGTATACTACAGGGGCTGCACAGCTGAGAGGTTAAGGGTTGCTCTACTGGTGATCTTCTTTCAGATCTTACTAACTCTTGGTCATCCTCCTTTCGGGACTTCGGTGAGACCTTTTCTATTGCACTAGACATATCGAAGGCCTTCGATAGAGTCTGGCACAAATCTTTAATTTCTAAACTACCCTCCTTCGGTTTCTATCCTTCCATCTATGCCTTTGTCTCTAATTTCCTATCCGGCAGTTCCATAGCTCGGTTGTGAACGGTCATTGCTCACTTCCTCATCCTATCAACTCCGGTGTTCCTCGGGGCTCTGTCCTATCTCCCATTCTCTTTCTAATTTTCATAAATGATCTTCTCAACTGTACCGCCAGTCCCATCCATTCATCCACAGATGACTCTACCTTACACTACTCATTTCCCGAATGCCCCAGCCAGCAATCCCTTAAAAACAAACGTAATGAAGCCATAGAACACTTATCCGCTGATCTAACTACTATTTCCAGTTGGGGCAGTGAAAACCTTGTTACCTTTAATGCTTCCAAAACCCAATTTCTCCATCTATCTACCCGTCCGGAACTCCAAGAGGACTATCCCTTTGTCATCAACAATACAAAAATCAATCCTTCATCTTCTCTCAATATTCTTGGTGTCTCTTTTTCTTCTGCTCTCACTTGGAAGGACCATATTACCAGTCTTGCCAAGGCAGTCTCCTAGATGCTGGATGTGCTCAACTGCGCAAGGGGTTCTTAACCCCTGCACAGCTTCTTGCTCTGTACAGGGGCACGGTGCATCCTTTTATTGAGTATTGTTCACATGTGTGGGGAGGATTCTCTCACACCACGCTCCTAGACAAAGTTAAAAGGAAGGCCTTTCGTATCATTAACTCCCGTCCACTCACCAACTATCTGCAGTCTCTCTCTCTCTCCGCCGCAATGTTGCATCTCTCTCACTATTCTATCGCTACTACAATAATCAGTGTACCTCGGAGCTTTCCCAGTGTATACCACCTCCTCTACGTAGGGTACGTAGTACCCATCTTAATACACAATCCCACCCCTACTCTGTGCAACTCTCCAACCCAAGAGTGAAACGTTACTCTCAGACTTTCTTCTATTCAACAGCTGAGCTCTGGAACTCTCTCCCAGAATCAGTCTTTCCCTTTTCCTATGAATTAAATTACTTCAAACTCCGTGTGTCCAGGCATTTTGGCTCGAACATCTCTTGATTTTGGCCATGTCACTCTTAAAACTCTGGAGGAAGCACTCGCTACAGGCAGTTCTGCCTTTTGCTTCCCTCACTCACATAGAAATAATAAGGTAATATAGCTCCATTTTCAAAGAAAAATATATTAGTGTTGCCATATCACGATATATTAACACCACTTGTAACATCTGTCAAGTATTTGAATATGAATGTAGTATTTAATTATGAAAACTCGGTCAAGACTACTTTGATTAAAAACAGCCCTAAAAATGATGTATGTGGTGTATATCTCATTCCTCGTAAAGTATGCAATTACAGTATATATATATGTATAGGACAAACGGGAAAAATATTATAGGAGAGAGTTAAATAGCACCGATAATCAGAAATATCAGCCCAAAAACCCAATGGTATTTTATGCAAAAAAATAGACAAGACCATAATGTGAATTGGGACAAGGCTAAGATGATCTACTGCTCAGGCTGCTATTATGAAATAATTACTACCGAGTACGCCTTGTTCAGAGCATATAACAGCAATATGAATCTAAATTATTAACTGTACACAATAGATAGCATTCTAATACATCTCCTCCTTGAAAATAATAAAATATAAAGAGCAAGAAACATATGTCCAGATCATCAGACTGTAAATTAGAACAGTAGGTTGACCGCTGACCATTTGGCTGAGGTCAATTCTCTCTACCAATAAATGCCGACAGTGGCGGATAGAGGCGCTGAACGCAATGTTTACCGCGGTGCATTGTTGGAAATTAGCGACATCGCGGACCTATCCATCCTCCCTCTCCTTTAACAATTCTTTATTTTAAGCAGTTAGTCAAAATGTCTGTAGCTGACACTTTTTCCACCACTACCACTGTATCTATCATTACCACTTTATCCACCACTACCACTTTATCTACCACTACCACTTTTCCACCACTACCACTTTATCTAACACTACCACTTCATCCACAGCTACCACTTTATCCACCCCTAACACTTTATCCAAAACTAACACTTTATCCACTACTACCACTTTATCCACCACTACCACTTGATCTAACACTACCACTTTATCTACTACTACCAATTTATCTACCACTACCACTTTATCCATAACTACCACTTTATCTACCACTACCACTTTATCCACCACTACCACTTTATCCACCACTACCACTTTATATATCACTACCACTTTATCCACCACTACCACTTTATCCACAACTACCACTTTATCTACCACTAGCACTTTATCTATCACTGCCACTTTAAATACCACTACCACTATATCCACCACTACCACTTTATCTAACACTACCACTGTATCTACTTCTACCACTTTATCTACAACTACCACTTTATCTACCACTACCACTTGATCTTCCACTACCACTGTATCCACCACTACCACTGTATCCACCACTACCTCTTTATCTACTGCTACCACTGTATCTACCACTACCACTTTATCCACAACTACCACTTTATCTAACACTACCACTTTATCTACCACTACCACTTTATTTACCACTACCACTTTATTCACCACTACCACTTTATCCACCACCACCACTTTATCTACTACTACCACTTTATCCACTACTACCACTTTATCCACCACTACCACTTTATCTACCACTACCAATTTATCCACTACTACAACTTTATCCACCACTACCACTTTATCTAACACTACCACTTCATCTAACACTACCACTTTATCTACTAATACCACTTTATCTACCACTACCACTTTATCTACCACTACCACTTTATCTACTACTACCACTCTATCCACCACTACCACTTTATCTAAAATATAAACATGTAGAATCACAAAAAAATGAGATAAATTGTGTATAACTTAAGTGTTGGGTATGGTTGATGTCGACAGTCGTAGCTCTGGCGCTAGTTCGGAAGCGTCCACTAGAGATCTCTGGTGAATTATTGGTAGGGTCAATTACCGAAGTAGGGCTATCTATTCAGGTACCGGTACGCATGTTTTAAGTATCTATTGTGCACCTTTGTCTTGGACGTTGTGTTCAGCTATTGACTGTATATTCTAGGTTTATTAATTTCCCTTCAACACCAAACACCGCCCAATGAGATTAAATGAAAGCATGTAATCTCCCCGGGATTCGAACCTTGGTCATAAACACTCTAATCATTACCCCATCAAGTCAGTTATAAGTACAGCGCATGACTGCGATAATTATCAATTTTATAGAATACTGGATATAAATATAATATATATATATATACAGTATATATAACTGTATATATATATATATATATATATATATATATATATATATATATATATATATATATATATATATATATATATATATATATATACTGTAAATATATATTATATTTATATCCAGTATTCTATAAAATTGATAATTATCGCAGTCATGTGCTGTACGTAAATTATATATATACGGTATATAAATATCCGGTATATATATATATATATATACATATATATATATATATATATATATATGTTGTAATAATTGGTTCAAAAAGAGATGCAACGAAACCCCCACCAGGTCTACCCACATACCCAGAAGATACACAGTTTAAAAGAGACACGAGAACCCCAACCTATCTACCAACATTCCAGAGGAAATGACCCAACCACAAGGCAAAATAGCCAGCCTCCGAGAGAAGAGAAGATCGAAGAAGAAGAACAGGAACTAAGCACAGACATAAAAAGAAACAACACAGTCTACCATCACAAATCAACATCCTCTATTGTACCAAGAAACAACGCAGTCTACCATATTAAAACAACACCCTCTACCGATACCCACGTGAACTACAAGGCCACTCCTCAAGGATGACCTGATTCCGGGCCAATCACCTGGGCCTCTTCTGGACCAATCACAAGGTCAGAGATACAGAATAGAGGCGTAGCCAACCCAAGGACCTGATTTGAACTACAACGAAGAAGAGTTTATGCAAATTCCTCATCAACATCCAATGTTTTACTACGACAGATGGGATCAGAATAACCTCTACAGTGCGGAAGGCCAAGAATGTCAACAATAACAGATCAACAGAGAGTAAAGAAAGTTTTGCATACACCAGTGATAATAGAGAAAAGTCCGAATTTATGCAAAACAATTATCATGCAACCATGCAAGCTTTCTAAAATATGAGTTTAATTTTAAGAACTAAAGAATATCATTCCCCATGTATCGCTATATGTATTGTATTTTGAAGGCCATTATTAACTTAACCATAATTCGAAACCTAGAATCCAAATGCCCCTAATATTCCGGGACCAATTAACCCTGATCCAATTTATAAACTGAATATCCTCTCACTGAAATTTAGGATTGTTAGGCAAACATTGTCGAACCCGTCTATAAGCCAACATCAAACTAGAAAGAGGATCCAATATCGCTACTGTTAGGGTTAAGCCATTCATCTCTATATTCAGCCACCTCGTAACGCTAGAAGTGCCCGTTTTAGTAAGTGTAGAATACCTAGAAGTGTCTATTCTAGTAAGGTGTAGGTGAGCTAGAAGTGAAAATTCTAGTTGTGTAGGAGAGGCTCTAGAAGTGAAAAGTTCTAAATTAGTAGCTAGGGACTAGAAGTGAATGTTCTAGATGCACACAAAATAATAGAAGTGAATATTCTAGTTCTAGTTTATCTCTGATAAACAGAGAGGCTTAAAAACGTACGAGCTAACCGCAGACCAGATCTCTCTAAAGGATCATCTCCCCCCAGTCTAAGTGTTTCTATGTGTTCTTGAGTTTGGGAATTATTGTGAAGGTTATATAAGATATATTAGCGTTCAAGTCAAAGTAAATTATCGAGACCCCTTTGGTCTCTCCTTTCATTAACTTGTACCTCATATTTGCGAAAACCTTATATACGTCTTTATCGTGATTAATATATACTGTATATACTACTCTGGATATAACTCCTTTATATTCCATATATTATATATATAGGTTCGACCTAAGATATATATAAAACGACACACATAAACCTTATACACTTATAGATCTTATTCATGTGTGTATTATCAGTGTGTATATAAGTGCGTAGTGAAGTGTTCAAAGAGAGCGTAATTCATATATCCGTCCCCTAATTAATATAATTCTAAGTTACGGACATCTCTAGGTCCATTCAAAATATAATTACAAATAATCAGAGATTCATTCCTTTTGTTAATTATTAGATTAGTACGTTCGAATACCTTATTCATTTATTCTGAATAATTTATTTTATATTTAAACTTGTGAATAATTCGGTCGACCACGTTATACGGTGAATAATATTCGAACTTATATTGGGAATTTCAATTATACCCAACTGTATTCATAGCCTATACTTCTGGCTGCTTTTCGATTCACTACTTATTCTGTGATATCAGTTTATATTATATATATTTATTTCACCCACTTTGTGGTGTTTCTATTTTATATTCCAGTACGTTGATTATTTATTTAGACCCGCTGTGTTCATAACCTTTTAGGTTACATTTTATTCACTACACGTTTTGTGAAATTGAAATTCCTTAGTATTGTTCGTTAAGTCACATTTACTGACTTAAATTATTTTTCTTAGACCCGGTGTATAATTATTCACCCTTTTGTCTTGATTATATATTTGTAAATTAATTGTCATCTCTCTAGGACTAACGTAAAATGCGTATTTATTCATCGTAGACTAAGTATTCCATATTGTTAAGATTTCCAAGAATACGTCACAGTAACTTTAATCTAGACCCAACCGCGGTTACTTTGACCCTAGTCCTACCTGGTCACGTGACCCTAAGCCATCAGCCACGCTCTACCTCACCTGTTTGTCTCCACGATATAAGTTTCCCATATTTTTCGCTACGTGATGCCTCTTTGCATACTTAGCTATATTTGAGATATTGCCATCATTCTTTTATGTATTATTTTATATGTTGATTCTGATGCTTTGTTAGTGACGCCATTATTCATAAATATGTAAAACATACTTAACTTATTCCCAGTCACCTAATATAGGCACTGGTCTTAAGAGGGTATCCCACTGCGCGACTTTTCGATGGCGAACGCCCAGCGACAGAGGGCGACAGGATTTTTTTGTCTATGTCCCAAAAATCGCCATATTTGCTCGAACATTCTCCCATTGTCGCCAAAATCGCACATCGGTCGCCCAAGTGAGCCCAGATTCCCCCAGATTCGCCGTAGATTTTGAGTAAACCCAAAAAAAGGCTGCGAATTAAAAAATTTGGCGAATGTTGTGCGACATTCGCCCTTTGTCTCACTTCATTCGCCCTTGGTCGCACTATAGTCTCACAATTCGCACCCTTGTCCCCCTATTCGCCAGTACCGGCGAATGTGGGCGAATATTGCGAATGTTGGGCGAATAGGGCGAATGTTGTGAGAATGACGAGCGAATATTGGGTGAACATGGGCGATTGTGGGCGAATGCCCTGCGACCTTCGGAGCGAATATGGCGATTTGCAATTATTGGCAACGCTGCTTGTGGGCGAATTCGCTCGATTATGGCGACTACTGTGCGGTGATTGTGCGAATGCAGTGAGTGTTTCGGCGAATATCAGCTAATGCAACGCGACAAAAGGGCAACATGGGTCGAATGAGGGCGAATGTAGGTCGAATGATGGGCACAGAAATCATATTGGGGACGCCGCGACCCTTGCGATAACACTATCTATGGTCGCTCCAGTTTCACACCCATATATAAACGCCAGTCCTGTCAGGAGGTCATTACCCTAGTGTTGATGACCGCGATCGCACGTACCTACACCCGTCCGCGCACCCGTTTTCCAAAAATTCATCATGGCGAGAAATACAAAACCTACAAAGAAGACCTTGAAGAAGGCCCCCAAGAAGTCTACAACCAAGGCAAGGAAGAGTGACACACCCCAAGATGACACACCCCAAGACCCAAAACCAGGCCCCAGTACCGAAATACTTGCAAATTCATCCACTTCTTCGTCCCAGTCATCGCACTCTGGCTCACCCAAATCGCCACGGCGGGGACTGGAGGAGGAGAGGCAAGTGGAGCGAGCGACCATCACAACTGAGGAGGAGGAACCCGAGCATCACACTACCTCAGATTCTACGCCTCCTCCAGGCAAGAGAAACTATGTTGCCTTCACTGACGAGCAGGAGCAAGACCTGGTGGAATGGTTCTAGGAGAGACCATTCCTTTATGATAAGGGCCTGAAGGCATTCAGGAATAAAGAAAAAAAGGAGGCCGCCTACGACGAGAAGGCTAAATCTTTCAACGTAACTGGTAAGTTGAAAACGTCAAAGTGAGTGTTTGTGTGAAACTCTGCAATAATGTTTGAAAAAAAAAAGTGTTTTGCATATCAAATAAAATTGACATTGTGTGCGAAGCAGTGTTGGTTTATGATAACGTGATTAATTGGGTGCCCAGGTGTCAAGAACTTTGTTATTTGCATATTTTCTTTATTGCACAGGTCATGCAAACACGCGCAAATTGTGTAAACACTGTTATTAATATTATTTGTGATATTTTTGTTTTTACAAGGGTACTATCATACCCTGTGTGCAGATGCTTTTTGTGAAATATTTCATTATATATAACTTGACGTACATATGACCAGTTTAAAGTGAAAGAATGAAAACTCGCTACGGGAAGCTGAGCAATGTCAAGTCTGGCCAGAAGACCAAGTACCGAGAGGGAAAAATGGATTCTGGCCAACTTCAGCTTCCTGTTTCGCCACATAGCCAGGGTCAAGGGACGCACGAATGAGGAGGTAATTATTCGGATTTCTTTAATATTTCTATACAATTTAAGGTATTTCATTGATTCGTCATTAAATTTTGAAAACATATTTTTTCTTACAAAGTAATCAATCGGGGGTTATCAAGAGAAGAACATTGTGCACATAATTATTTAGGTTTTATTGAAACTATTAATTTAATCTTTTTTGGCTCGGGGAACATTGACCTATTATTAAATGATTATTTTTTAAACATTTTCATAATGTGTTCACATATGATAGGTAAAATACATGCTATTGACTACATGTCATATATATTAAAATATAGAAGAATCGTCACCGATTCATTGCAAAGGTCACCTTCCACCTCTTCCTCAGCGAAATACCACATCTGTAAAATAAATAAGGTTCAATATTATTACTTATAAAGAAATCGCGGACAGGTTGGTAGACAGGTACCATGAAGAAGTTTCGAACACACTGACGACAGGTATATTTGGGAGAACTGGCCACTTTCATCACTATGACAAGTGGTGAAGGTGCACAGCCTTCCGTAATATACGTGGGGCTAGTAGGTTTGAAACCTGGCCATAATACCTCTCTCTCAACAAGTATTATAATTTTATTTATGTGCATAATATTATAATTTTTTCTTTGCAGTTCCTCGATCGTTCAAGGCAGATTGGGTGGCGACAGCGACCTGGACGTGGAACTGCTTGACGAGCATGAAGACAAGGACATGACCCCTGCCGGTGACCCCCTGCCATGACCCGAAGGGAAGGGGAAGAAGGGTGTCAAACGCACCAAAACTTCCCATCCATCGGACGAGGATGATGTCATGGTAAGCATCTGTAATTTGTTTTAATATTCGTATATACTGTATAATGTATATACTGTATATATATATATATATATATATATATATATATATATATATATATATATATATATATATAGATATATATATATATATATATATATATATATATATATATATATATATATATATATATACATATATATATATATATATATATATATATATATATATATATATATATATATATATATATATACATTTATATATATTTTCTTATTATGTTGTTTGTTCGTTTCGTCGGCTGTTGAATTTTTAATCCTAATCTCGCGGTCATCGCCTACAGGCATGACCACTGATAATATTTGCCCAAGGGTGTTCTACATCCATTACAAATGTACAGGCGAAGAAATAGGTTATGTAGTTCGTAATCGTGTTTTTCATTTAACCCATTATTAATGTTATATTATAGTTTGACAAAGATGGATAAATTAAACTTTGACACAGTCATACTTGTAACTTTGTATTCACCTAATACATTCATATATAGCCATTCTCGGTTTTCGTCCACATTCGTTCACTCACTGCATAGCTACATTAACACAATCACATAATCTGAGTATGCTTCAACATTCGCCACTCATACTTAACTCTGATTATATAAACATTCTCAGTATTCGTTACCATTCGTCATACACTGAGTTTGTTTGATGGACGGGGTACTGGGAAGGAGAGGATGGTGTCCAATTTCATTCATATAAGATAACGTGGATACACGCCATATGTCACCCACACTCGGGTTTAATTTGACACCACACAGGGCTCACGGCCCTATTTGACTGTCGTCAAACAATGTTTGATATTATTTGTGTACGAAAAAATAATTATTTTAGTTTATAATCGTTCCCTTTGTTCACACAGGTTCTGAGGGATCGTCGGCTCCTAGTGGCGGAGCTCGAAGAAGAAATAGCAAAACTCACCCACAAAAAGACGTCACTGGAGGAGGAGGTAGATTCTTTCGCTTTGTTCATGGCGGACACGCTTAAGTCCCTTAACAGGAACATAAGCCACAAAATGATTAGCAATGCGCTAGATCTCCTCGGGAATGCCCGAAAGGAGAACATCAAACTCGACAGTGGGGAGCCGCAAGAACTTGTGAAAGTTCGGGATATAGCCCCAGTCGAATATCGGGTCACTATTCCTCCTCCAGTGGCAATACGCGTCGCCACCCCTCACCAGATAACCCAAACCACTGCACCTGTCCAGCCTCCACAACCAAGCCCTGGGTTCATGAGCTTAATATGCAACCAGGGCCCGCACTCGTCTACACAGCGACCAGGTGGGTGGAGCCTCAGCCCCGTAGCCCAGCAACTACAACAACAACTCAGCCCCGCAACACCACAACAACAACAGCAACAAAAATAACAGCAACAACAACAATAACCACCACAACAAACTCACGGGTTGACCCACAACCCGAGTTTTCGTGGTACAACACCTGGGGGGTGGTCTAACCTCCCATTCCCCCCACATACAAGTAATTACACCTACACGGCACCTGCTCCAAATGTGTCTACGTATCAGACACTGGCCACGGTCAATCCGGACAGCTCGCCCAACATGTCCACATTACCTCCAACCCCAGGAGCACAAATTCAGCTCCTCATGAACGAAGCTGGTATAGCTTCACCCCCTCCCCCACAGCACAACCCAACACCGACATTGATACTCGACGATCAGTCGAGTATTCAAACTCCCAAAACTGCGACTGAGGGTGACTAAACCCAGGGATACATAAACATGTTTTCCTATTTTTTTCCCCATACCTCTATTATATGTACCTGAATCATTTATCTACATATATATAATTATGTATCATTCATTAATTCACCATCGTTTAATTAAGTGCCTAATTTTAAGTTATACAAATGTTATTACTAGTCTAATCCATATCACCATCATCAAGTTATAAGTTCGCCATCATTTAAGTAAGTGCCTATTTTTAAGTTTTCTACAGATATATTTATTTTTTTGTTTTCATTTTTTTTTAATACAATCATATAAAATGTATTATCGTATTCAATACCTATTTCTAGTAAATTTCTACTAACATTAGATCATTCCATCTTGCCAAGAGGCACGACCTGCTCCTTGATAGTAGTCCTTGAGGTACAACCTGACTCTCTTCCCTGCTACCGAGGAGGTATTGCGTGAGAGGGGTTCAAGTGAGATTAGCTCCCCCTCTTGCCTCCACGTACCAGGGTTGACACGCCGATTAGCGTGGTCATCCTCATCCACACTCGCGATGTTGTGGGTCGGGTAGCGAGTCCGGAGGAGGTTGTGGAGACAACAGATTTCCAATACTGCTGACTCTACATTCTTCGGCTCAAAGAGAATGGTTGTCAGCAGTAGGCGGAACCTAGGAAAAATGGGCGAATAACTGATTATTATAAAGAATATAAATTTGATAAACAAATAAAATGGTTAAAAATGAACCGATGGAAAAGGGAAGAAATAATGATTATTATAAAAAATATACATTTTACAAACAAATAAAATTGTTAAAAATTAACCGACGGAAAATGGAAGAAATAATGATTATTAAAACAAATAGAAATGTTAAAAACAAATTAAATGGTTATATACCTAAAAACTGACATATGAATAAAAATTATAAATTATGAGTACGTAATAATAAACATAGGAATAAGGTAAAAAAAAAAAAAAAAAAAAAACACACTCATCCTCAGGTGACGACCAAAATTTCATGAGTGTTAATATAATTATATATTTTCGTGCGTACATTCAGACACATACATCAATACTAATGACTTGACTTATTTACCTGTTCGCCATAATCCCGAAAGCATTCTCAACCACTCGGCGAGCTCTTGAGAGGCGGTAATTGAAGATTCGCTCTTCCTTGGTCATTTTGCGGTGAGGGAAGGGTTTCATTAGCCAGGTCCTCAGCCCAAAAGCGTCGTTCCCGACGATGAAGTACGGGACAGGCTGATCCCCACCAGGTAGAGGTTCAGCTTCTGGCAGTCCCGCACGGCCCTCCTCGAGTGCAGTACGGAGTGGGGTGTCCAGGAACACACCACCATCAGATGAAGACCCGTGGCCTCCAACATCAACATACAGAAATCGATAGTTGGCATCTGACAAGGCCATCAGGACTATCGAATGGAACTTCTTGTAGTTGTAGAATTTGGAGCCCCCATTGGGAGGACATTTGATGGCAATGTGTTTGCCATCCAGGGAACCTCAGGTGTGTTGGATGTCCCAGATGAGAGCAAATTGGTCTGCCACTGCCTTCCACTGAGCAGGTGTTCCCCATGTACTCATCAATTATTGCACTGCACACTTGAGTGACAATCTTGGAGATGGTGTTTGGTGCAACTCTGAAGGAATAAGAGAGGTCTGTAAAGGTGTTTCAAGAGGCCAGGAATCGCAGCGTTATAGCCAACCGCAAACCTGGTTCGATACTTGCACGAAAGGTAGTGTCCTGCTTCGCAATCCTTGGCCCGACACGACGTAGCAGCTCCCTGAACATAACGACGGGCATCCTCATAAAGTTTTTGAACTTAGCACTCTCCTCCTCTGCCAACTCCACCATCAATTTGTGATACACCCCATACTCTTCACGACGTAAAAGCATAGGTCGGACATGCCACTTCCTCCTCCGTTCTAATTTCCTTTTCTGCTTCCTTGCTTGTCTTCTTCTGATGAGGGCCGCAAGCAACTCGATCTCTGCATGTTCACGCTCCAGTGCCAGGCCAAGCGTAGGGGAACATTGGAGCGTGTACGTAGTAAATCCATGGAGCTGTAGTTCAGTTGTGTGGTACGGTAGAGCTGATGATAAACACTGTTGGAGGACAGAGCTCTGCCACCATATTTATACCAACCCCTTATCATCCTCTCCATTGACATTACCTAATCATCTCCGGTCGCAGGTGGGATCAAGGGAGAATGTACCTTCGATGGTCGTCGGGCATTCGCAATATTCGCCATAAGTCGCACAACCTCCGCGGTTTTATCTCATCACATCGTCCAACATTCGAAGGTCAATATTTTCGCCAAAAAACTTGCCATATTCGCACTTTGGTCGTACTTCCGTCGCACTGCAATAGAGAAAATTCGCCTTTTTCACTTTCATTCGCTCCTGAAAAACCCTTATTCGCCACAAATTTTGGGACAGAAAACAAACACGGTCGCATAGCATTCGCCATCGAAAAGTCGCACAGTGGGATACCCCCTTCACGCTCTATAGCTAAATACCTTATGTGCCCCACCTTGTATCTAGCTATTAAGAAATAAAGTTGTGAACCATATTGCGTGTATTTATTGTCTTTGGGTGTGATTTGAGTGATCTGGTAATATTCATATCAATGCTAGCTATGTTCCTGTCGGGCAGGATTATGTTTTAAGTTACCCAAATAAGGAACTTATGAGAACAGAGTATCAAGCGAGTTTGATTACAACCACCCATAACATATATATATATATATATATATATATATATATACAGTATATATATATTGTCTTTGTTGGAGATGTTAATGCACATCATAAAGAGTGGCTGAACTCGGTCTCTCCAACAAATAGAAATGGTCACGCAGCCATGGATTTTGCTAATTTGTCTGGGTGTGAGCAGTTGATTGCTGGACCTACACATATTTCTGGAAACTGTCTTGATCTCGTCTTAACAGATGCTCCTGGTGTTGTGGAGACTGCAGTTCTTGCTCCTGTAGGTACTTCTGACCATAATGCTGTAACCTGTAAAATCAATCTTGAATTTACTGTGCCAGATATCATTATATCTCGTAAAGTCTATCTTAAATCTCGAGTTAATTGGGAAAATGTATGTGATGTTACCAATATCCACTGGAATCACATACTAAGATCTGATTACCCTGTTTCATCCCTCAATAACTCTCTCTTAGAAGAGTCCCTTCTAAGTTAATCAAATCCCGTATTAAAGATAAAGCTTGGTTCAATGACGCTGTAAGCATGCATATAATAACAAGCAGGCTGCATATCACCGCTGGAGACGTAATCGAACCCAGTTGCTTTGGGATGACTATGTACATTTTCGGTCAGTTGCGCAGAGAGTATATAGTACAGCCGAGAGGGATTACAATTCCCATTTGCAGGAAGTTCTCGCAGGTGCTACTCAGCCACATAAATGGTGGGCCTCACTTATAAGGCCTCACTATTTGGAATTGACTCCACCATGCCTCCACTTCGTGATTCTGATGGTTCTATCTCTTTTGATCCATTAACTAAGGGTAATATGTTTTCTAATATTTTCATAGGTAAGCAGAGTGATCAGGAATTGCAATTGCCCTTGACATGTTTCCCTAGTCCTAATCTAAAGTCGATAGCATTCAAATCAGCTGAATTGAGACAATATTTATTGGATCTTGACACTTATGGTGGGATTGACCCAGATGGATTTTTTCCTCTCTTCTTTAAGAAGATTGCTGTTGTCTTAGCACCTAAATTGGCTATAGTATTTAGGTTGCTCTTGAAATCTGGTAGTTTTCCTCTTTGCTGGCGAAAAGCTAGCATCACTCCAATTCCGAAGGGAGCTACTGCTTCGTCATCCCCATCTGAGTATCGTCCTATATCCATAACGCCTATTCTCTCAAAGTTCTTTGAGAGGCTTTTAGCTAGACGCCTTTCTTCATACTGTAATCGTCTTGATATAATACCCAATTCAAAGTTTGGTTTTCGCAAAGGTTTGGGTACTTGCGATGCACTTTTAACTTTATCTCATGATCTTCAGTCTTCGTTGGACATAGGGTATGAATCTCGTGTTGTGGCTATTGATTTTAGTTCTGCTTTTGATCTTGTTAATCATAAAGCCCTTTTATATAAGCTGCAACTTTATGGTATTGGTGGTAGTCTTTTATCTATTTTTAAAGATTTTTTGACAGACAGGTCTCAGCATGTTGTTGTTGATGGGTGCACTTCTGTTTATGTGCCTGTTGTTTCGGGTGTTCCACAGGGCAGTGTGCTTGGGCCTCTGTTTTTCATTATTTGTATTGCTTGCTTGTGCTCTGAGCTTGAAAATAAACTAGTTTCTTATGCCGATGACATAACTTTATACTCATCAATTCCATCTCCAGAGAGTAGAATCGAAGTTGCAGCATCTCTAAACAGGGACTTGGCTAAGATTACCTCTTGGTGTGATCTTTGGGGTATGAAGCTTAATGCTAAGAAAACTCACTCCATGATAATCAGTAGATCACGTACTTTGGCTCCTCCTCATCCTTGTTTGCATGTTTCTGGTGAACAAATTGAGGATGTGTCAGGTTTGCGTTTGCTTGGAGTGACTCTCGATCCTAAGTTGACATTTGAGAAGCATATTCGTTCCTTGTCTTCTACTATTGCTCAAAAGATTGGTTTACTTCGCAAGTGTTACAAAACATTCGCTTGTGAAACCACAGTCATAAAATCTTTTTATGCTTTTATTTTGCCTCATTTTGAGTATTGCTCTCGTTTGGAACTCGGCTGCTGACTGTCATTTGAAATTGCTTGATAAAGCTCTTAATTCTATTAAATTTATTCTCCCTGCTCTATCTCTTGATCTTCATCATCGGCGTCGGGTTGGTGCCCTTAGTCTTTTATTTAAAATTTTTAACAATACTCAGCATCCATTGCATAGTGTTTTACCAGAACCTTTTATTCCAATTCGCGCAACAAGATTTACGAGGAGTCTTAATGACCTTGCCATGACTCCAATTAATGTTTCTACATATCAGTTTTCTCGGTGTTTTATTCCTTCAATGATTCCCTTTTGGAATCATTTGCCAAACGAGGTTGTACAGTCAACCCATATCTCAGCTTTTAAGTCCAGAGTTAATGTTTTATTACAGCAGTAAACAATTTTTTTAATCATGATTTGCTTTTATTCTTTTTAGAATGGTGTTTTAATTGACAAACTGATCTTTTCTTCTGGGCTCTCTAACTACTGTAGCCCTTTTCCTTTTTCTTAGTTGTCTTAGTCTCTCTCCAGTACTTACGGGTATTTTGTGGGGATTCATCTTTTATAGGTGTATCTGCACCCTGTTGGGAGGCTTAGACAGCTTCTATAATAATAATAATAATTGTCACAATGACCAGGGTCTTTTGGGGTCTTTTAGGAGTAGCTAGACTTTAGTTGGCGCCTGTGTTCTGTATGCAGCTGTGCCAAGTCTATTAGAAAGACCTGGTATTGTGAGTTTCACTCCGATACCCTTCTAATTGCACATGTCTAATTTTGCCGTACCACTAAGCATTTTTGTCTCAATTAACTTATGTGTAGAATGAGCCAATAGAGTGTTATCAGTTTCGGATATGAAATTGGCAGTGGCAACGTCGGGATGCAAGCTAGGGGAAGGAAGGGGAGGAAGGAATGTTGCATCTGTCTCGTGGGTGGGAGGTTATTTTGCTCGCACCAGGAGTTTTGTTTAATTACGTGACCATTGCTAGTTTAGTTATGTTACAATATAAAGATATACTTTATTTTATCTGCCACGCTGTTTGTAGCCAATATGTTAACACAGGAATATGTTATTATAAGTTATTCTTGTGAAGTGTCCTAGTGTTATCATATCGTGTGGTGATATATTGCAACCATTTAGTTTTAAGGCCGGCTGCCGCTAGTGCCGCGAGGTCTCGCCATTCTCTGCTAGGCGGCCTGACGAATAGGTGATGCTCTCTCTCTCTCATGGCCCACCAGTCTGCCCCTTTTGTTGTCCTTGGTTTGCACAAATATTAACGTAACGTAATTAACAGAGAATCCTAGACATTCATTTATTCTTTTGATTATTCTTTTCCTCTGATCAGCATTTATTATATTTTCATTTTTATCATCTATCCTGTACCTCCGGTGGCTTACTTCGGGATCCGTGATAGGGAGAGTTGGGAGGCTTGCTGGGGTCCTTAATAATAGCACTGTTAATCCCATAGACAATCCATACACACACTCATCCATAACCTTACATATTTTTCCCAGTGTTTGTGCTTAGGCCCCGGTACTAACCTTGACGGTTCTGCCCAGCGATTGTTTGTTCCCTGTCTCGGGTTTCGAACTGAGGCAACGGAGTGTTTAATAGTAAGTAGAAATCCAGCTTCAGTCTGGACCCCCCACCCCCCATAGTTAAGGGAGTGTTGGAGGTGGACTCTCTAGAGTTCATTGTTTTTGGGCGGTATCTCACTGGGGGGGCCCAGGGTGAAGTAGGATATATTTGTGTGATATTAGGTGTGGTCAGGGCAACCTGCTTCCACTAATATCACCCCGAGGTTAGTAGTCATATTAGGACACTGCCTTGTATTGTTAGTTCATTATTATATGTATACAATATTATTATGTGCAACTCTCTTGGGTTGAGAGTGGATTACCGTTGGCTGGTTTGCGCACGGTTTAGTACTGTCGAGGGCGCGCATAGCCTGTTATGCTAGAAGTACAGCTGCACTCTTCTTTCTTTGATGTCTGCTGGTGGCCTATGTATTTAACTGTTTTGATTATCCAACCCAGCATTGCTAATCCCGGTGTTGGTTTCGAGTTTTCGTAGCTAGTAAGTTACATGATTATTTCCGTTCTACATATTATTCAGAATAGGAGCAGGGCAGTGTTCACCTTAACACCTAACGAGCGCCCTAGGCGGTAAATAATATGTAGCCACCAGCGGGGTGTTTTTACCCAAAATAGGGCTGTTTACGTGATCATTTTCATGCCTAAATAAGACCCAGAGCGTAAAACAAGTATCTATCCCTGAAAGGGCATAAACAGAGCTTTCCAATGACACCCCAACGATCCTTGTATGACCGCTAGTTTTCTTGCAACAATCGCGCAACACGAGAGCAAAAACCATGTAATTCGGTACTTTCCCCACACAATTCACTATGTAGCGAGTGTGAGAGGGTGGAGGAGGGTGGGATTCATGTCAGTTGGTCCACCGCGGTGGTCTGGAGCAGTCATACGCTCGCTACTCTCCTGCCACCACTTGTCTCTCTCTCTCAGCAACATTACGTGCTGAAAATGCCACACGACTTATGTTGTGAGCCGCCACATAGTCCAAATTTCTTTCACTCGACATATGATGCGCGCCGCCAGTTAAGGGTTAAGCCCTGAGAAGAGACTGGAAGCATTTATTGTGCTCTTACCTGTTGCGTCGTGGTGTTGCTTGATAGAGAGACAAGGTGCATTTGCTTTAGTAATTATTTTCGTATACAGTCTCTAAGCAACTGAGGTCCAGATTCGTAACAGTGGCGACCTTGCCCAGGATAATCAGAATAGTACCAGCAGTATTAGTAAGATTTATTTTGATCAGAGGATTTTTTTTAGAATAGGTGTCTAGCATTTTATATTTTACTATGTCTGAACAACAAGCAAGAGAGGAGGAGGGGTGGAGTGTCGTGCCGTTGCACATCACCAGTGAGGTGGATGCGAGAGTGTTCCTTCGGAGTTCTCCAGAATGGGAGCAGATGCAGTTGGGACGGTTGGAGGAATTGAGGTTGATCGCATCAGTGTTGGGAGTAGAGGGGTCTCTTCTTACCACGATGGAAGCATGTCAGCAGTATATATGGCAGTATTATTATGACGTTTCAGAGGGGGCCGAGCAAACAACTGTGCCGGCAGGAGGCTATATCTCACCTGCACGCTCTCCGCCGTGCACATCCAGTCCTCTTAACGATAGCATTGCGTCTTCCCAGTTGACATGTCCTACTGTTATTCCCCCGTTGTTGCCTGACGTGCCCCCTGGTGTGCCCCAACATACTCAACCCCATTTTTATCCTTTACACTCTACTCCTGCCGCTGGCTGGGGGGCACAGAACCTGGTTATACCTCACCCCTCCCATTTATCCAAGCCGGATTTTCTACGATTGAGCCACGTTACCGTCCCGCTTATGTTCCTACACCATCCCCTACTTTTGCCCCGGTAGGGCTATCGAGTGATGCTCTAGTACAACTAAAGTTGAAGAAATTGGAAATGCAGGAGAAAAGAGAAGAGAGAGAGATGCAGGAGAGGTTAGAAACACAGAGAATGACAATAGAGTTACAAAGAACCCAAGTTGAGGTAGACGGGGGTAGGTACACAAGGGGACAAGTTGGCAACGTACACAGGGAGGATCTAGCGAGTTAAAGTTGTCTCGTAGCCTGAAGCTCGTTCCCGCTTTTGACGAGGAAAAAGTCACTGAATGGTTCCAGCGATTCGAAAAGAAAGCACGGGAGTTCGAGTGGCCACGGGAACGCTGGGCGGTATTGGTGGCAAATGTTCTCAAGGGAAAAGCGCTCGAGGCATATGATAGGATGTCAGTGGAGGACTTAGCAGGGTATGATAATTTAAAGCAGGCTATCCTTAAGGCTTATGAACTCAGACCAGAAGCCCATCGCCTTAAATTTCGTAATTTCGTAAATTTCGTAAATTTCGTAACGCATGTAGAGTTTGCTAAGTACCTCCATGATTGTTTGTCTCGTTGGCTTTTGAGTGAAAATGTAACCAATTTAAATGAGGCAGTTGAGCTTTTCCTGCTAGAACACTTTACCAACAATTTCGACAAAGAGATTTGCCAAAAGATCTGTGAGAAGTGCCCCGGCAAGCTGTCTGATGCTGCCGTGGGGGCTGACGATCGAGTGTTGGCAACCAAGGGTTTTACTGATCGTACCAGATATGCCCCCCCCCCACGACTGCACATGACGAGAAGTACCGAGCAGGTCGAAGTGGAGGGTACAGTAATAGTGGCCCTGGTCCCACACGTAACAATAACGGTGGAAACAAACAAAAATCACAAAATTCAGCCCGACTTGATTCCAGTGTTGTTAGGTGTTATGGGTGTAAACAGACCGGAGATATTAAACCAAACTGTCCCAAGGCAAAGTCTTCTGCAGCGCTTGCTAAGCCTGTGTCGTTAGTTGTTGGTATCCAGGGAGGAGGGGATGAATCTTTGTTACCGAGGTTGGAGGCAGACCGAAGGGTGAAGCATGGGGTGCCAACAGCCGTGGCACAGCCTGCCCCCGACAAAGTGTCTCAACTAGGTACCAATGCAGGTCCAGAAGCCTCACTCGCTTGGTGCCAGGCTTTCGTTTATGAGGGTGAAGTAGAGCTGTGTGGGAAGGTGTATCCAGTCAAGGTTCTTAGGGATTCGGGCGCGAAGCAGTGCTTGTGTTTGAACTTGACGGGGAAGCCGATAAAATCTGACGAATTTGTGTTATGTCGAGGTGTAAACACTGAGGCCTGTTATAGCCTCGTTCCTGTTCATCTTAGGTGTCCTGTAGTCACGGCGACGGTGAAAGTAGCGGTCGTGGACACATTACCTGTGGAGGGGATTGATTTTATGCTTGGAGCAGATATGGCAGGGAGTAGAGTCTTTCCCCTTCCGGTAGAGGTGTCAGAGCAGGTACAGTCGGAGGAGAGGAACATGAAGGCTAAGAAGCTGCCTCTCGATTTGTTTCCGGTGTGTGCTGTCACAAGATCTATGGCCCAGGTTGCACAGCCGGAGGAATTGTTTGGGGAGGGGATAGATCTGATCGAGGGGATGTACAGTATTGAATCTGCACCACCCATAGATTCGACTGATCTGAAGGGTGTTGAGGGTGTGCAGGACGATGAGGAAGGCTCAGCGGAAAGCTCCTCACTCGTTTCGCCCGGTGCCAGAGGTGATACTTAAGGGAGCGATCGGGTCCCTACGGGAGGACCGGTTGATCCTGTATCATCGAATCAGACCGACTTGGAGGCTATACCTAATCTTACCACCGTGGCACCGGGGGAGATTGGTGAGGCACAGCAGAGTGATGCTTCATTGACACACTTGTTATCTAAGGTCGGGGAGAAAATTGTTGTCGCTGGCGGGAGGGCTAGTTTTTATATGTCTCATCAGATGTTGTACAGGCGGTGTGTGCCAGATTCTAGTATGGAGTCTGTAGGGATTGTAGAGCAGCTTGTAGTGCCCCAGAGATATAGGGAGGCACTGACTAGGCTGGCTTATGAAGCTCCCCTGGCTGGGCACCTGGGGATTCGCAAGACTACGGAGAGGGTGCAATATCAGTTTTGGTGGCCGAGTATGACCAAGGATGTTACTGCATTTATTAAGAGCTGTCACACCTGCCAGAGAGTGGGCAAGCCTAATCAGAGTATTCCTGTGGCCCCTCTGATACCTATTCCGGCTGTGGATCCGCCTTTCACCAGAGTTATGATAGACATGGTTGGCCCTTTGCCTCCCACCAGTGGGGGAAATAAGTACTTACTGACGATTATGGACGTGACCACTCGCTATCCAGAGGCTATACCAGTATCTAGTCTGCACTCTAAGGTTGTGCTTCAGAAACGTTTGGAATTCTTTACTCGATTCGGGTTGGGCCAAGAACTAAAATCCGATCGAGGTGTAAATTTCACTTCAAATTTGTTTGGTACAACATTGCAATAATTAGGCATTCAGCATATTGTGTCTAGTGCTTACCATCCGCAGACACAGGGTGCGCTTGAGCGGCCCCACCAGACCCTTAAGTCTATGCTTCGCAAGTTTTGTTTGGAGAATGCTAAGGAATGGGATGTGGCAATTCCCTTTGTCATGTTTGCAGTACGAAAAGTACCAACGGAGTCTCTTGGGTTCTCGCCAAACGAACTAGTATTTGGACATAGGGTGCAGGGCCCCCTGGCTGTTGTCAGAGAAGCATGGGAGAGCGGAAAAACCCAGTCTTGTGAGGGTTTGCTTGACTATGTAACACGCACCAGAGAACGATTACATGCCGCCCTGAAAGTTGCCAAGGAACATCTTAAGGTAGCTCGGGGGAAAATGTAATTGCAGTATGATTCCAAAGCACAACCCAGGGAGTTTGCAGTAAGTGATGAAGTATTAGTGTTACTTCCTGTTCAAGGGCAACCTCTGGCTGCCAGGTTTAGTGGTCCGTACCAAGTTAGCAAGAGAGTGGGGCCTCTGGACTATCTCATAAGTACTCCAGACAGACAAAAGACCCATCAGCTCTGCCATATTAACATGTTGAAGAGGTACTTTCATGCGTCGGGCACACAGGCTATGTCACCTCATGGGGCTAGCCGAGAGAGTGGCCTGGGCGCCGATAAGTCACCTTCTGGTGTTAACGGGGAGTTGTCTGAGGCAGTTTGTGCTACTGTATCTGCTCAAAACGGGTCAGTGGGGAAAGTTGAGTCAGATACGGTCAATTTCATTTCTTGCCAATGTTATTGACTGGAGAGTTGGAGTCGGAGGTGCAGGGTGAGCCCGGGCCTGGTGGATGGTGGTTGGATAACCCGGGTCCCGGGGCTAGTGGTTCATGCACTGTGGGAACGCCAGGCAAGGCTCCTGCAGTGCCTCTCATCCCCACTAGGCACTCTCCCCAATTCTCCGGTCCCAGGGACCAGGGTGCCGTGTTTCGTTGCCCTGTCCTGGTTGTAGAAGGCATGAAGGAGGAGTACCAAGGAAATCAAGCAACAACATATCTAGTGACTCTTCTAGGTTGCTTGTCCTCCAAAGCACTGAGGATCAAGTGTCCAAACCGTGGTTTAGAGTGGTTTAGAGTGGGTAAGGGAACATTGGAAAGGGAATTACTGCCCTGGAACTAATGTCCGTGGCAGGATTTGGAAGTTAGTAGAGGACAGATGGGTTAGTAACTGAGGGGGGGATAAAATAAAGTTATTCATTTACAAACGCAGTCAGTCGCGGGTTTCATGCGAGATATTTGTCTAGGCGGAGTTTAAATGAATCAACGGTGATGCAGTCTATAACGTTTCGGGGAAGCCCATTCCACAAGTTGACAACTCGATTGAAGAAGAAATTCTTAGATTCGTGCGAGTTAAAAGATTTGCCAATAATTTTGCAACCGTTTCCCCGCGTGTAATTAGATTGGTCGATAGTGAAGTACTTACTACAGTCCATATTGTCGATGCCTTTGATGATTTTGAACACTTGAATTAAGTCACCTCTTAATCTGCGCTGGGTTAAAGGAAATAGATTTAATTCTCTAAGACGCTCTTCATATGGTTTGTTCTTTAGGCTAGGTATCATTTTGGTAACTCTACGTTGAACTCGTTCTAGCTTGTTTATATCTTTTTGGTAATTAGGGCACCAGGATTGAACGCAGTATTCCTGAAGAGGGCGGACTAAGGAATTGTAAAAGGGTTAGGATAATTTCTTTGGATTTATGCTCAAATGACCTGCCTAAAAAGCCAATTATTTTGTTTGCCTTCTTAACAACTTCTGAACATTGTTGACTCGGTTTTAGGTTACTCGATATTGTTACTCCCAGATCGGTTTCTCTGTTTACATTCTTAAGCTGAGTGCCATTCATCAAATAGTTTGCTTTCTCATTTAGGTATCCGACATGTAGTACTTTACATTTATCCGCATTGAAACTCATTTGCCAAATTTGGGTCCAACATGACAATTTATCTAGATTGTGTTGCATATCGTCAACTTGTTCTTTGGAGAGTACGCTATTTGCAATTTTTGTATCGTCAGCAAATTTTTAGATTGTACAGCAGAGATTGAGGAGCAGGAGGAGGAGAGGGAGCTTTTCCCAGGTGAGGCTGTGCCGGCTGGGACATGGGCCGAGGATGGGTACCTGGCCCTGCGGGAGAAATTGACCCCTTTACCTCCGGGAAGGGTTGAGGAGATGTTTACTACCTTGTGGGCTTATCCACACGTGTTCGGGGATGCACAAGGTTTGACATCTTGGACGGTGCACAACATCGATGTGGGAGCGAATAAGCCTATAAAATTACCACCTTATAGAGTTAATCCACAGAAGCAGCTCGCTCTTGACGCTGAGCTGAGGTATATGGTTGACAAGGGCCTCATCAAAAAAGGCTGGAGTGAGTGGTCAAGCACGGTAACTTTGCAACCAAAGCCTGATGGTAAGATTCGCTTCTGTGTCGATCGCAAAGTAAATTTACTCTCCAAGACAGATACCTACCCTTTACCGAGAGTCGATGACTCGGTAGACAAGATTGGGGCAGCCACGTTCATTACAAAAGTGGACTTAGTTAAAGGCTATTGGCAAGTCCCACTAACCGAACGTGCCAAGAAAATCGCTAGTTTTGTGGTGGGTGGAGGAGTGTATCAGTGCCAAGTAATGCCTTACGGCTTGAAGAATGCTCCCGCCACATTTCAGCGGTTAACCCAGCAAGTGCGGCAAGACTTACATACTGCTGCGCTGCGGGAAGTCTTATATAATCCAAGGCCTAAAAAAAAAACATTTAAATCAGCCCGGTATAAATTTTTATTATTATTTTTTGTTTTGTATTGCCCCTTGGCCATGCCAAATATCACTCCTCCACATCCCCTCCCCCCCCCCCCCTTCACTTATCACCTATTCTCTCTCTTATTCCCTTATTTCGTCGATATATTTCGTGCTATCAATAGCGATTCACGAGCAAACTGTGCTTGTATGTGCTACACAGCGAGTGAAAGAGAGAAAGAGAGGGAACTCCACGACAGTGTCGCTCCAGCCGTCATGACGGCTGGCTGGCTGGCAGGCTGCCTCAGCCTGTAAGTTATGTAACTCCCGATCTATTTTGCCGATTTTGACCATCCAAACGCTGTTTCCACTTGTTTTATTGCTGTAACAGGTTAATACCTTTATAATCAACGTAAAATAGGTGCATATGGATAAGTATCAATGATAGTTATGGTACGATGACGATTTGAGTGAAGAAAACACTCTAAATACCTATGCACAGGGGTGGCTGTATACTATAGGGGGTACGCAGCGGAGAGGTTAATGGACAGGGTTGTGCATGATGTCCCCAATTGTTTAGTCTACTTAGATGATGTTGTTGTTTATGACACAAATTGGACCGACCATTTGGCCAATGTGGGTGAGCTTTTCCGGAAGTTGTCTGAGGCGGGTTTAGTGGTCAACCTGGCAAAGTGCGAGTTCGTGCAGGCTCGGGTGCAATATTTGGGTTATGTTGTTGGCCACGGCCAGGTCTGTCCCCCTTGGGCGAAGATGGAGGCTATCCAGAGTTTCCGAGCACCTCATAATAAGAAAGCCGTGCAACGTTTACTTGGCATGATAGGCTATTATCGCCGGTTCATCAAAGGATATTCCACCGTGCTTGCCCCATTGACAAATTTGCTACAAAAGAACAAACCATTTAAATGGACAACAGAGTGTGAGCAGGCTTTCAAAGATGTCAAATGCCTCCTCTGTTGCCATCCTATATTACGTGCCCCAGATTTCAACAGGCCTTTTGTCTTGGCAGTAGACGCGAGCAATGTGGGTGCCAGCTCTGTGTTGATGCAAGAGTTCGGGGATGATGTTGAGCACCCCATTTCCTAGTTTTCGAAAAAGTTTAACCGAGCACAAAAAAATTATTCTGTGATCGAAAGGGAGTTGCTAGCTATTATTTTGAGCTTACACCATTTCGCTGTTTATTTTCCACCATATGGGCCCGTGCTCAGAATCTACTCTGACCATCATCCTTTGCAGTTTCTAAGGTCAAGGACAAAAACCAGAGATTTATTCGCTGGAGTTTGATGTTGCAAGAATATCATCTCGATATTAGGCACATCCGTGGTGTTGATAATGTTCTGGTAGACTGTTTGTCCCGTGAGTCCACTGAGGGTGATAGGAGAGCACGAGGCTATTTTGTAAGTAAGTCATATTTACTCATGTTAAAAAATCTATAAAATGTAATAATACAAAAGACTGTCAATGTACATATTTTGCAGTTGTAAACTAATGATGAAAGTGTTGTGTCAAAGCTCCAAACCCCCCCCCCCCCCCCCCCCCCGTGTGAGGGCGTCACAATGACCAGGGTCTTTTGGGGTCTTTTAGGAGTAGCTAGACTTTAGTTGGCACCTGTCTTCTGTATGCAGCTGTGCCAAGTCTATTAGAAAGATCTGGTATTGTGAGTTTCACTCCGATACCCTTCTAATTGCATATGTCTAGTTTTGCCGTACCCCGAAGCATTTTTGTCTCAATAAACATTTGTGTAGAATGAGCCAATAGAGTGTTATCAGGTTCGGATATGAAATTGGCATTGGCAACGTCGGGGTGCAAGCGAGGGGAGGGAAGGGGAGGAAGGAATGTTGCTTCTGTCTCGCGGGTGGGAGGTGATTTTGCTCGCACCAGGAGTTTTGTTTAATTACGTGACCATTGCTAGTTTAGTTGTGTTACAATATCAAGTTATACTTTATTTTATCTGCCACGCTGTTTGTAGCCAATATGTTAACACAGGAATATAGTATTATAAGTTATTCTTGTGAAGTGTCCTAGTGTCATCATATCGTGTGGTGATATATTGCAACCATTTAATTTTGAGGCCGGCTGCCGCTAGCGCCGCGAGGTCTCGCCATTCTCTGCTAGGCGGCCTGACGAATAGGTGGTGCTCTCTCTCTCTCGTGGCCCACCAGTCTGACCCTTTTGTTGTCCTTGCTTGCACAAATATTAACGTAACATAATTAACAGAGAATCCTAGACATTAATTTATTCTTTTGATTATTCTTTTCCACTGATCAGCATTTATTATATTTCCATTGTTACGATCCAGGTTCTCAAAGACACAGGACTCTTCAACATTGGACTAGATAATGGCAAAATGCAATAACGGTAACACTAGATCCAACCCCTGCCTTAAACACTGGAAAACAAAACACCATTACCGCCCTGAGTCGTGCCTGGACCACGAGGTATCCTATGACTCGGTAACTGGTGCACACACACTAGGCTGACGCTCGATGAAACAGCCTATTCTCAAACAGTAAAAGATTACTCGTTTAGGTTACACAAAGAAAAGATAAGTAACGTGATTATTTAACGTTACGGTAGATACTCAAATAACTGGCACTCCTGTATTAAAGAAAGTGCAATGCTAGTCCTGCAACATCAACTGGAAACTTCTGAAATAAGTCTGATGCTGGGAAGATGTTCGTAAAGAATCTTGAACAATTATAATGCAGAATACGGGTCACAATAAATACTAGGACATATAGTAATAATAGGCAGGCGAATCATAAAGACTACGCAAAGGTAGTAATGCTCGACAACTAAAGAAATGCTTCGTGACACAACGCAACAGCCTACTAGGATTGTGCAACTCAACAACAACCTCGGCTCAAAAGTGCAGTGAATAATAATGTGGCATACATATAATAATGGGGGCTTATCTCTAACCAGTGTCTGCTCAGTTAATAAAGTCTAGCTGGGGTATCAAGGCAGGGCAACAATGGGCGAGCATGCGGCTCGTAGCCTAACGTTGTCCGAAGGTGGTATAATGAAGATTACGTTATATGACGGGGATGCTCTCTTGATAAATCTAGGTCTCTAGTACCTAGTTCTATCCTGGCGATCCCTCAGAAGTCAACACAAAGAGGCAGCACTATGTTGTGAGGGATAGGCTATGGCCCTCTCACACCACAGTGCTGTGCTCTCAAAGTAAACCCACCCGAAGACAACCTAGGCTCCCACAGTACCTGTCGATGTCGTGCAGGGCTTAGCTAACACTGCACACATCGGAGACAATGACACAGTAACTTTACCCCCCAGTCTAGCTTTAAATAACTAAGCAGAATCACTCAACACCCTGCCAGGGAGACATATACTGGTCTACAACCTTCCCGAGAGAGGACACACATGGAAAAGTCCGTCTCTCCAAACCTCATTAAAGCCTAATACATAGAAATATCTGAGAGCTTAGGGTACAATACGACTGGCCGACGGTGAACGTCTATGCTGAAACCAGAAGGGATGTTGAGTTTAATAAAGATTAGAGAATGAGAAAGGAGAAGTCGAGAGAGAGAAATAGTATGTAAAGTGGCGAGTATGGGGGACAGAATTGCAAAGGATGTAGACGATACGCGTGTCAGGCCAGCTCTGAGCTGGTAAAAAACATGAGGCCGCGACGGGAAGGGACTAGTTGACCACCCGGCCGCCAACGCCGTCAGCGCCCAAGCGAGCCGCGTCATAGCTCAGCCCCCGCTGCCAGGTGTACTCCCTCACCCTCTCTCGCTCGCCTCCCACACAAGCAACATTTATATTATAGCGAATATAAAATACAAGGCGCGGTCACAGACCAAAACAAAGACCATTTCTAGACTGTCTGTGGCAACACGACCCTAATGAAATAAAGCAGATCATTCTAGGACAACTGTAGCCTATCCCCCCATCCTGGCGAGCGCTAGCGAGCTGCAATGCCCCACGCAACCATTCTGCTAACGCCGGGAGGCGTCACACCCCCCCCAAGATATGGGACACTCAACCATGAGCCCATATCTGAACAGGCAGAATGTCGCTAAAATCTGCCACTCCTAACCACTCTGCCACTCATGGAATGCAAGCTCAGTCTCCAAAAAAAAAAAAAAAATACAACATTTTATATATAAAAAAATCTTATCACCCTTCCCAAACATAATACATTAATTCATAACATTGTGCTCCCAGAGCGAGCTTTAAGAAGCACAGCCTACTGAGAGAAAATCATCTGCACTCAGTACTCAGCTACAATATTATCTTAACCCGCTGAGCCCCGGCTAGTTATAATATTTTATTCACCCCAGTCCCAAGCCAATTTCACATCTTTTTTTTGTTTGCTAAAATGGAAGACAAGGATGAGAAATGAAAAAAAAAGGAAAACAAAAATCACCTCGGACATTTTTTTTTGGGGGGGGGGGGGGGGAGCCTCAAAAAAATGTGTTGAGCCAAAATGGAAGAGAATGGTGAGAAATGAAGAAAAAAATAAAAAAAAAAATCATTTCGGTCATTTGGGGGGCGGGGGGGGGGGGGGTTTCAATAGTTCGTCTCCCCCGCATGACCACCCGCCCGGGAGCACGAGGGTAAAAACTGAGTATGGCATTGTACGGCATACATCCAAAGGAGTGTCTCACATAAATCTCAAGCCTCTAGCTCCCATACGACCGGAGTAATGAAGGTTCAAAGTGGCGGTGAACTAAGGGTGTAAACTATCCCCACTAAGCCCACCACCACCAGCCGCGCGGCTGTCTCGGCCCGCTCACACCTACTGGCCCGGCTCCCACACACACTACGGTACCTTCCCCTCCTATTCTCCCGCCATTTCCTACCTTACGAGCCACGTAAGTGTTTTTTATATGTCGGACGCACGTGATGCGTCGCTGGGAGTTGGTGATCAAATACTGCCGACGCAACACGTGCGACGCTGGGTCTCACCGGGTTAAAATTAATTATTAAAAGAAAGAGTTTTTATTTAATTTTTCATATTTTATTTAATGTTGTTTTTGACGCCTACTATAGATGTAGCCTAATTTTCTTCTAATCAAAGCCAACAACTCCTGCCCTGCGACCCTACGCTGATGCTACACACGCGAGCCAACAAGCACCAGCGCAAAAATACACCGCGAGCCAAGACAGGAGGCTATACCAACATACTGTGGTAGCCTACCCCGGATCCTCCACCCGCGACAAACACAGACTGAACAGCGAGGGTTCTCCTGCAAACAAAGCCAAAACATTATCAGTGCCCCCAGCATGCCACACATCCAACTTGTGTTCCGGCAGCACAACAACACCTGGCACTGACAAACTGCCCAGCTCATAGCAAAACTGGCACTTCTCTTCGCTCTTCCCGGCAACGGGGACTGCCAATAACCCTTCACTAGTTCTACCTTCGTGATGAGCGAGGCAGCCCCGAAGCGGTCTATGGTGTCGTCAACTCTGTGTAATGGATAGGCGTCTGTCAGGGATAATGCTTCCACACTCTTGCAATCAACATACACACGGACTCTGCCACCAAACTCAGGTTGCAAAGCCATTGGCAACGACCACTCACGATATTCCTCATCCCTCAGACCCCCTCTCCACACGCTGTCCAGCTCCGCCCTTACAACAGGCTGTCGAGCAGGATTCACACGGCAGGGAACCAACTCGAGCCCTGCACCGTCTCCAGCCTCCGTGTCGGATTCTACCCCGCACATCAGGCCTGGAGAAGCAACAAACATGCGGACGGACTGCCATAGCCTAGCAAACAACTCCTCTTGTCGCTCAGGAACAAGAGGTTGCAACTTATCTCGCAGAACAACATGCCCAGTGCCCTCCCACATCTCCTTCACCATGTGGAGAGGGCCCCTCACCCGATGCCCGAAAACAAGCTCATTCGGACTGAAACCGAGACTCTCTCCAGGTACTTCTCTTGCCGCGAACAAAACATACGGCAGACCAAGGTCCCAATCCTTTCCGTTCTCTGCGCAATAACATCGAAGCATGCTTTTCAGCGCGGCGTGCCACCTCTCCAACACCCCTTGACTCTCCGGGTGATACGCAGAAGAGACGACAGTGCTGATGCCATGCTGAATCATAGTTTGTTTGAACAGATTAGATGTAACACTAGAACCTTGGTCCGATTGCACCTCCTGCGGGTAACCATACCGCGAGCAATACCAGAGCAGGTTCCGGACAACAGTTTTCGCCGTGCCATTTCTAATTGGATATGCATCAGGATAACGAGTGGCCACATCCATGATAGTTAATAGAAATTATTACCGGCACTAGTAGGGGGTAGGGGTCCGACCATATCAATGATGACCTTACTGAAGGGCGGTCCACTGACAGGAATGGGGTGCAACAGGGCTCTCGGAATTGTTTGGTTAGGTTTTCCAACCCTCTGGCACGTATGACACCTTGCTATCCAGGTTACCACCTGCCCCTTCAACCCCGGCCACCAAAACAATTTTTCTAAAGCCGCCACCGTTTTTCTCACCCCTAGATGTCCTGCCAGTGGTATGTCATGCGCCAACCTCAGTAGGCTATCCCTGCACTCCCGTGGCACTACTCCGGACCCCTCTTGCCAACTACGTTTAGGGTCTTGAAAACGCCTATAGAGGATGCCTTCTAAATAAAAAAAATCTCCTGGCTATGCATCGCCGTCCTCGTCGAGCTCTACAGCTCCATTAGCACACGTTTGGAGCTCAGGGTCCTCTAGTTGCAACCGACGTATATCTGAGGGTGCCAAGCGATCTAACTGCTCCCGGAGCAATGCATGACCTTCCCCAATACTGGGCTGCTCCCTCTGTCTCTCTCGATGTACATAACGTTGCTGTCGTGGAGACTCGTCATGCCCAGCCTCGTCACTCTCGATGACAGGCCCAGGGGCTACTCCAGAATTAAGAAATGGTGCTAATACTGAATCACCCAGGAGAGCCGCCGAGTCAAAACTCTTAAAACCAACTCCAGCTTTAGCCTCCTCCTGTTGATCGTTCCTCCGCTGGTCTGAAGACGGAGGACTAGGCTGTGACAGTTTAGCTGCCCGAGCTCGGGTGACAACACACGCCATGGGTTGTGTCTGGCACCGCTCGACCCACTCTTGCTCTTCCCTACTCACATCGGCCGGCCTCTCGGCAACGACTAAGGGTAGAACCTCACAAGCGGGCATTGCAAAGTCGTTGCCGAGAAGAAGGTCGACGCCCTCCACTGGCAGTTTCTCCACAATCCCGACATCCAATTCACGTGCCACACCATCCACCTCCAACTCCAACCGCACCAGCGGGTATGACCGAGTTGCATTAATACCCTGCACCACCACCACCCGAGCCGCATTTATAGGGTAGCCAGTCAAGTTTTTCATCAGAGTCTGGGAAGCACCTGTATCACGCAAGACCTCTACTCCATGCTTGCGCCCCGCCCACATCACGCAACCCCGCCCTCTATGGTCACAAAAAACATCCTGAGCAGGGTTCGAGCCTCCCAGGTGCTTCTGCATTGGCTGTGCCTCAGCCTCTGACGAACTGCCCCGGGCAAACTCAGATGACTTCGGAGACACAACAATGTTGCAGGCCAAAGACACAGCTGCTGTAGGTGGTTTGCTAGGACAGACTCTTGTAAAGTGCCCCTTTTTATGACAATGAAAACACTCCAACTCCCCTTTGGGCTTCCCTTGGTACTGGGAAGGGCCCGGCCCCTTCTTAAATGGGACGGTGCTAGTCTTGTGGTCAGTCTTGGTATCATGGCTCTTGTATTTGTTTGCATAAGGTATATCACTAACTCGGGGGGGTGGGGCGTCACGCCCCTTGTTACCTGCCTCACTACGCTGGGCAGACCCGCACCCACGAATTAGTGATAGCCGGAGGTCAGCCATCTCAGCTGCCTCCTGTAGATTTTTTGGTTGCTTTTCTTTAAGGTTTAACGTCAGGTCGCCGCCCGTGCATTTGAAAAACTGCTCTAAAAGCACCAACTGTTTAATGTCGTCAAACGTAGTAGCTTTCTCCGACCTCAGCCAATTCCCAAAAGCATCGGACAGCTCCCGGGCATGCTCCAAAAAGGTGCTCTCCCGACCCTGGGTAACACCCCGGAACTTCAACCTGTACGTCTCTGGTTGTAGTTCGTATGCTCTCAGGACAGCCTCCTTGAGTTCCTCATAGATAATACAAGACTCTATAGGCAACGCATCGTAGGCTTTAAGACCCTTGCCTATTAATCTAGAGGATACAAGTGCTGCCCATTTATTCTCTGGCCACTGGTGTTCCTGGCACTTCTCAAAGCGTGTGAAAAATTCTGTTACACCACTCTCATCAAACACCGGAACCAGTTTCAATAAGTGCGAGAGAGACTGCTCATGAACACGGTTACCAGCCCCAAGTCGCTGTCCCGTTGTCTCTACTCGCGACTTCTCTACATCCATGTCGGCACAGTACCTAGTCGACTCTAAATCAGCTTGGATTTTTGCTAGCTCTATGTGCTGGTGACTTTTTCTCTCTTCTATCTTGGCTAATTCTATTTGCTGCTGAAGCTTAGCTAATTCGAGCTGAAGCAACAATTCTGGAGTTAACCCTTGAGGAGGTGAAGGTGCTACAATGTTTGAAATTACTGGTGGTCCCCCCAGGGGCAACCCACCCTGCCAGTCACCACCCACCTGTGGAAGCGTACCCGGGGTCGGCAAACTACTGGGATGGCTGGGAGTCGAGTGTAGGGGAAGCATGGCCGAAGGGCTCTGAGCACTCAACCCATCTCGCTCACCAGTCACCCTGCCCAGTACACACGTTATCAAGTTATCCTTGGTCATGCTGCTAGTAACCGCATGACCGATAGCTGCGGCCAGGCATTGAAGACCGTACCGATCCATACCCTCCAACCGCTCGGCAGTAACAGGCCATTGCAAAAATATCCTAGCATCCTCCTCACAGTTCACCCGATTAACCCTTTCATCATGCTGCTGTTCCTCAGTTTCGACATTACGTACTGTGTCTCCATTCTCCTCTGACCCGGTATAAGACACGATGCTCACAAAAATTTCTCACCACAATATTCAGAAAAGAAGTACCCCAAACTCTTATGTAGCACTATTCACTTGCCAAAAATGTCTGAAGACTCTCAAGTGCTATACTACTTTGCCAAAAAAAATTAACGTGCCCACTATATTCCTCAATAAAACAAATGCCCACAACAATCCTGCAATTATCTCTTAGTTCACAAGATCCTGAGCTAGGTCGCCATTTGTTACGATCCAGGTTCTCAAAGACACAGGACTCTTCAACATTGGACTAGATAATGGCAAAATGCAACAACGGTAACACCTGCCTTAAACACTGGAAAACAAAACACCATTACCGCCCTGAGTCGTGCCTGGACCACGAGGTATCCTTTGACTCGGTAACTGGTGCACACACACTAGGCTGACGCTCGATGAAACAGCCTATTCTCAAACAGTAAAAGATTACTCGTTTAGGTTACACAAAGAAAAGATAAGTAACGTGATTAATTAACGTTACGGTAGATACTCAAATAACTGGCACTCCTGTATTAAAGAAAGTGCAATGCTAGTCCTGCAACATCAACTGGAAACTTCTGAAATAAGTCTGATGCTGGGAAGATGTTCGTAAAGAATCTTGAACAATTATAATGCAGAATACGGGTCACAATAAATACTAGGACATATAGTAATAATAGGCAGGCAAATCATAAAGACTGCGCAGAGGTAATAATGCTCGACAATTAAAGAAATGCTTCGTGACACAACGCAACAGCCTACTAGGGTTGTGCAACTCAACAACAACCTCGGCTCAAAAGTGCAGTGAATAATAATGTGGCATACATGTAATAATGGGGGCTTATCTCTAACCAGTGTCTGCTCAGTTAATAAATTCTAGCTGGGGTATCAAGGCAGGGCAACAATGGGCGAGCATGCGGCTCGTAGCCTAACGTTGTTCGAAGGTGGTATAATGAAGATTACGTTATATGACGGGGATGCTCTCTTGATAAATCTAGGTCTCTAGTACCTAGTTCTATCCTGGCGATCCCTCAGAAGTCAACACAAAGAGGCAGCACTATGTTGTGAGGGATAGGCTATGGCCCTCTCACACCACAGTGCTGTGCTCGCAAAGTAAACCCACCCGAAGACAACCTAGGCTCCCACAGTACCTGTCGATGTCGTGCAGGGCTTAGCTAACACTGCACACATCGGAGACAACGACACAGTAACCTTACCCCCCAGTCTAGCTTTAAATAACTAAGCAGAATCACTTAACACCCTGCCAGGGAGACATATACCGGTCTACAACCTTCCCGAGAGAGGACACACACGGAAAAGTCCGTCTCTCCAAACCTCATTAACCCTTAATTAGCGGCTCACCACATAAGTCGAGTTAAATAAAGCTGGACTATGTGGCGGCGCTCGACATAGGTCGAGTGGCAATTTCAGCACGTAATGTTGCTGAGAGAGAGAGACAAGTGGTGGCAGGAGAGTAGCGAGCGTATGACTGCTCCAGACCACCGCGGCGAACATACTGACACGAATCCCAGCTCCCTCCTCCCTCTCTCACTCGCTATATAAGGAATTGTATCGGGAAAGTGGCTAATTACATGCTTTTTGCACTCGCGTTGCACGGTTATTGCAAGAAAACTAGCCATCATAAAAGGATCGTTATGGTGTCATTCGAAAGCTCTGTTTATGCCCTTTCAGGGATAGGTACTTGTTTTACGTTCTGGGTCTTATTTAGGCATGAAAATGATCACGTAAACAGCCCTATTTTGGCTAAAAACACCCCGCTGGGCGGTACATATAAATAAACCGCATAGGCCGCTCGTAAGGTGTTAAAGCCTAATACATAGAAATATCTGAGAGCTTCGCGTACAATACGACTGGCCGACGGTGAACGTCTATGCTGAAACCAGAAGGGATGTTGAGTTTAATAAAGATTAGAGAATGAGAAAGGAGAAGTCGAGAGAGAGAAATAGTATGCAAAGTGGGGAGTATGGGGGACAGAATTGCAAAGGATGTAGACGATACGCGTGTCAGGCCAGCTCTGAGCTGGTAAAAAACATGAGGCCGCGACGGGAAGGGACTAGTTGACCACCCGGCCGCCAACGCCGTCAGCGCCCAAGCGAGCCGCGTCATAGCTCAGCCCCCGCTGCCAGGTGTACTCCCTCACCCTCTCTCGCTCGCCTCCCACACAAGCAACATTAATATTATAGCGAATATAAAATACAAGGCGCGGTCACAGACCAAAACAAAGACCATTTCTAGACTGTCTGTGGCAACACGACCCTAATGAAATAAAGCAAATCATTCTAGGACAACTGTAGCCTATCCCCCCATCCTGGCGAGCGCTAGCGAGCTGCAATGCCCCACGCAACCATTCTGCTAACGCCGGGAGGCGTCACACCATTTTTATCATCTATCCTGTACCTCCGGTGGCTTACTTCGGGATCCGTGATAGGGAGAGCTGGGAGGCTTGCCGGGGTCCTTACTAATAGCATTGTTAATCGCATAGACAATCCACACACACACACATCCATAACCCTTCATATTTTTCCCAGTGTTTGTGCTTAGGACCCGGTACTAACCTTGACGGTTCTGCCCAGCGATTGTGTTTGTTCCCTGTCTCGGGTTTCGAACTGAGGTAACGGAGTGTTTAATAGTAAGTAGAAATCCAGCTTCAGTCTGGACCCCCCACCCCCCATAGTTAACGGAGTGTTGGAGGTGGACTCTCTAGAGTTCATTGTTTTTGGGCGGTATCTCACTGGGGGGGCCCAGGGTGAAGTAGGATATATTTGTGTGATATTAGGTGTGGTCAGGGCAACCTGCTTCCACTAATATCACCCCGAGGTTAGTAGTCATATTAGGACACTACCTTGTATTGTTAGTTCATTATTATATGTATACAATATTATTATGTGCAACTCTCTTGGGTTGAGAGTGGATTACCGTTGGCTGGTTTGCGCACGGTTTAGTACTGTCGAGGGCGCGCATAGCCTGTTATGCTAGAAGTACAGCTGCACTCTTCTTTCTTTGATGTCTGCTGGTAGCCTATGTATTTAACTGTTTTGATTATCCAACCCAGCATTGATAATCCCAGTGTTGGTTTCGAGTTCTCGTATCTAGTAAGTTACATGATTATTTTCGTTCTACATATTATTCAGAATAGGAGTAGGGCAGTGTTCACCTTAAGCCCTGAGAAGAGCCTGGAAGCGTTTATTGTGCTCTTATCTGTTGCGTCGTGGTGTTGCTTGATAGAGAGACAAGGTCCATTTGCTTTAGTAATTATTTTCGTATACAGTCTCTAAGCAACTGAGGTCCAGATTTGTAACAATATATATATATATATATATATATATATATATATATATATATATATATATATATATATATATATATATATATACATTTCGAACATAACTCCAACAACCTAGTTTTTGGCTTTTCGAATTTACTGACGTTTACTTGGAATAAAGTTCAAACACGTACCTGTTTCAAAGTCAGCACTATCAACACATACTTATTACCACGTACAGTACGTATTTCCAACTAAATTATATAATATTACATACGATCCTATTTCCAAGCCCCTGTTCAAAATCGGAAAATTGGTTCGTAGGAAACAAGTTCGAAGGATTTTCGAAGTTACTGCCGAATTTCGAATTTAATACCGAGTGGATATTTTCGAACATAATTCCAATTAGCACTTTTTGAACCTAATGCAAACTAGAAAATTTTGAACTTAATTTCAACAACCTAGTTTTTGGCCTTTTCGAACTTACTGACGTTTATTTGGATTTTTTCTCGAAAACGTACTTGTTTCAAACCCTGCACTATCTTATTGTACACGTACCTAATTCACCCTCCCTATTAGATTTTTCTCCTATTACCTTTGTGCATGTGTTCATTTGGATTCAACTTCACCAGTCGAGTAAAAACCTACCTAAATAGTCCAGTTAATCCCGCAAAAACCTGGCATAACACTACCCCATCAATCCTGTAAAATACTCCCGACCAGAATATTATCTACGAGGTCAAGGGGAGAGACGGCAACAAGTTCATAACCACGTTAGTCAACGGCAGCCCAAGAAACTTACCTTAAATACTCCATATGTCCGGGGAGAATATATTCTGGTCAAGAAACATGACCCCCCACGGACCGGTAAATTGGAAGAGAAATATGAGAGTCCTTTCCGATTGGTGGAGATAAATGGACCATACCAACTCTTATATTTACATTATAGAGATAGTGTTTCGGCTACGCATATCCGCCATACTAAACGGTACGAAGGTATTCTACCCCAAGATATGAGCGAGTGGAGTAGCGAGGAAGAAAGTGAGGAAGATATAGAATCCGGGGCCAATAATTCTGATGACTTTTCAACTCATTATAAGGCAGAAGGATTCATTCTGAGAGAGGATTATACTGGGGTTTTCCCGTTCTGGCGGTCTTATAGTGGGAACCAAGACGAGAGTTATTCAATGTCAGAACGCGACGAAAATAGAGAAACCGAGGAACATATGACGGACGTGGAGGGGAAATCCTGAGTCTAAAAATTGCGATAACTCTACGGATCCCAAAAGTGAAGTTTCAAATTTCGAGGGAGATTTCAATGAGACTTTACATAATGAGGAAGAATATCCCAAAGAAGAAATGCCCGAAAAAGGGTTATTTACCGAAACTAGAAATATATATGGTTCTCCTTTGACTGAAATGAATAAGTCACAGGAAGACAGAACGACTTACTACCCGGGTAAGAGCCCGGAAAAGTCATCTAAACCAATGGACCCTGCTGAAACAGTTACACACAGTGGTAGAATTAGCCGTCCACCAATCAGGTACCCGGACGAGGCTATAAATAGAACCCCCGAGGCGAGTGCCGGTCAGTTGAAAGGCACCATGCCTCTCCCAACTGACCCTCAGTACCGGCTTCGTCGCCTACTAGCCATTGTCGACGGAAAAGGGCAGAGAATACAAACCATAGGAGCTTTCAAGCAACTCCTCAGCCAACCGGGTCAAGTCCTTTTAGCCAACACAGCGGTAGGGAACCAGAACCCAGCAATTCAGCTGCACAGGTGCATCAGTGAACATAGTGGACTAATTGATTGGCAGACTGATGGAGGGGTTTTCGAGGAACAGTAATGCGGCGATCAGGTGCTCAACTTAATGTATTTATAAGTAATAAAGCAGGATAATTGCGAGATAACCTGTTCAAATGTTATTATATGCGTATATAGGCCTATGAGTTAGTTTGTTAGTGAGTTCGGCTTATAATTAGGGTTGGGTGTGAGACGGATCTGCCTTGTGTGGGACAATCGGCTTTCTGCAGGCTCCCATTTTCCTATGTTTTTAAGCCTACCTTACTTAGCCGAACCCTTTCAAGATCCGATTACCTATTTGTTTCCTTTTCTCTGGCTATTGTGAGATAGACATTATATCAGTAATCGATCTGCGGGAGCTTTGGCGGGAAAGGCATGACAGTATATGGAAGAGATGGGTTGTGTTTGAAAGGGATCTGCCTTGTGTGTGACAATCACCTTTCTGCAGACTTTCTTTTTTATGTTATGTTATTAAAGCAATGGTAACCAGCAGGTTATTGAGTTTATTTATAAGTAGTAAAGCATAATAACTGCGAGATAACCTGATCAAATGTTATTATATGCGTGTATTATATACTATTGAATCTGTGTAACCTACTAATGTGTATACCATTGATGCTATAAGGTGGTGAGGCGAGGAGGACGTGCTTGTGACTGTTTCCACAGTCCTTATATCTGCAGACTGTGACTGTTCCGAGATATAACTGCACTCTGACACAACAGAGTGTAACAGGCTTGTTAGGAATCACTAAGACTCGTTAAAACTTGGACAGACTTATTAGGAGTCGGTACCGACTCGATCCAACTTTTCACAGTCGGTACCCAAATTTCAAACAAGTTTTAAAATTGTATTGCCGCCCAGGGGTGTAACCGACTCATTGGTGGTGCTACAGATTCATTAGGGGTACGACAGACTATCTCCAGGATTCCATGGAAACTCCATACAGAGTCACTAGTCGGTTACAGTCAGTTCCACACTCCTTGATGTGGGAAGGCCCCTTAAGAAAGGTCAGATGAAAAAGATACATCACAAATATTGAGAAAAGATAAAGGGCTGATTTGTGTATTATTGAAGAGCAATTTAAATTTTTGTGGAGGATTGCGCCAGGTAAATAGAAGGAGAAATTGGGTCTTGGAGGCATTGAAGTAACAAGATTGTGTTGTTTATATGATGACAAATACAACTGCTAGGGATAGGATTCGAACCATACAGGCAGGAGGTCCAGTCACCTATACCACTACGAAGGTTAAAAGGAGAAATCTGATACTTCTACCAGTTTCCTCCCCAACCTCAACTCTGGTGTGGGATAGACAGTCTTTTAATCGAAATCCGGCTTCCCCAAGCATGACGAAGTTGTTTATTTGATGACAAATATAACTGCTAGGGCTAGGATTCGAACCATACAGGCAGTAGGTCCAGTCACCTATACCAACACGAAAGTTAAAAGGAGAAATCTGATACTTCTAACAGTATTCATCCCCAATCTCATCTCTGGTGTGGGATAAACAAATTTTTAATTAAAATCCGGCTTCCCCAAGCAAGACAAGTTGTTTATTTGATGACAAATATTACTGCTAGGGCTAGGATTCGAACCATACAGACAGGAGGTCCAGTCTTGTTGTGGAAAACTAGTGTAAGGTAGAGTTATCAGCATATGAGTGGATGGGAGTAGAGGTACAGTTGATATCATTAATTATTATTATAAATAGAACTGGAGAATCCTGAGGAACACCGGAGTTGATAGGTTGAGGAAGTGAGCGATGGCTGTCCACAACTGCAACTATGGATTGGTCAGAAAGGAAATTAGGGACAAAGGCACAAATAGAGGAATAGAAACCGAAGAAGGGTAGTTTGGAAATTAGAGATTTGTGCCAAACTCTACCGAAGGCTTTCGATATGTCTAGAGTATTGAGTTATGGTACAGTCGGATGCCATAGTCTCTAGCCCACTCATAAGAATTCGTGGACTCCCTATGTTTTTGTTTATGCAATTATAACTATCTGGGTGGATTTTTTTTTTATATAACTTGCTTATCAATAAATAGTATATACAGGTTTGTAGTTGATGTATAGAAAGTATTATTCACAAATTCACTTCCAGAGATATACTTCCATAAATATTAATAGGTGCAGTCCACGAATATTTATGAGTGGGCTAGGGACTATGGTATCCGAGTGTACATTACTTTACTTACTTTTTTATTTGTGTATTGTTGTGCTTTTTATGTTAAAGGAAACAAAAGGAAAGACTGCCTGTAGCTATTGTCCTTTCAGAAATAAAACTGTTATATAAAGCCAAATATGTAGCCAAAAATCTGCCTGGACACCGTTAAATTTAAGTCAGTGAAAGGGAGAAAGATAGACTGAGAAATAGAGCCCACTTGTTGAGTGGGAAAAAATACTGAAAATCGGATCATTCTCTGGTTAGACAGTTGGACAGAGTAGAGGAGATAAATTAGTTGCATTTCTTGCACAACAACACAGATCTGTATTTTGTATAATGATATAAAACCGATATTGGCTGAAGAGCCTTCTGTTTTCCTCTGTATGCTTTAATATTCATATATTACTGCTGTTTTAATCAGTTTCTATTCTACTGATGGATGTTTCACTGTACAAATCAATTTAAGTAACCCAAAACCAAACTGGACAATCTTTATAAGCTAACTGAACTCCAAGTGGTTAATAGTCTTACCTATTATGATAAATTTCGTGATAGTGGGCTGTTAGATTCCACCATACTACAGCTACCACCTAATGCAACACAAATGCGAAACACTATTTCTACAAGGGTGACCAGATAATATGGATACTTACTAAACATCATTAACTACCTCATATAGGCAGACTCTTGAATTTACGCAGTCATATACGACGTGTTCTAGGAACCGAGGTCAGACAAACAACTTGACTTGGATATCAACATGGCAGACAATTTTGTTTTATTTCAAGTGAAGGTCAGCTACAGTAGATGTATTTTTTGAGGTACTTTAAACACACGCCATGGGTTGGGACTCCTGGATTGTCAGCCTCCCATAATTGATGATAGGTTTTGAGTAAGATTGCCAGCTAGACAATAATGCTAAATGTGCATTTGTGTGATTTATTTTAAGCAAGGGAATTAGTATACACTTATTGAAAAACTCAGAATTTTTGGTTGGTCAGTTTCGTAACGTAACTTATCTCTAAGGAAAAATGTATACTATGTTTATTCTCAGAAAGAGAGAGAGAGAAAGAGAGTTACAGAGAGTTACAAGGAATAGTTAGTATCTCGGAGACCTTGCGGTCCATTCCGAGGAGGTACTCGAAGTGGAAGGAGAGAGACTGTTTAGGGCACTACACTCATTACAGAGTGTTCAAAATACTATCTACTCTCTTCTTGAACTAATTTCAATAAGAGAGTAGATAGCAGTTCAATGACCTGATCTACTGAATAACCGTTTACAACTTCGGAGGGAAGTTTGTTCTAGGTAGAACAGATCATATATGTGAACAAGTTTCCACAAATACTAGTGCTGAACCTTTTCAATTCTAATTTCCAGCCATGGTTGCGTGTTGTATTCACATTAAGGCTAAACATTTTGCTATAATCCATATTGTCAAACCCATTAAGTATTGTAAATACTTCAATGAGCTGACCTCGTAGTCTGCGTGTTTCCAACGTAAAGAGATATGCATCACCTTGCACTTTTCCATGTTTAGAGGCATCTGCCATGTCTCCGACCATTCGCCTAGTCTGCTGAGGTCCATCCTGAGTTGTTCAACCCCTTTGGGGTCTTCCACATTCATTCCAAGTTTTATCTCATCTGCAAACTTGGAGAGAACACTCGACAGACCAATATCTATGTCATTGACATATATGATAAACAGAAGTGGGCCAAGGACAGATCCCTGTGGAACTCCAGAAATGACTGCAGTCCACTCAGAAGAAACACCATTGACTACCACTCGTTGTTGTCTACCTGTTTGCCAACTTTTTATCCAATTTTTGACCTCTGTATTGATACCTAGCACACTCACTTTTGACATTAGCCTGCAATGAGGCACTTTGTCAAAAGCATTTTGAAAATCTAAGTAAAGGATGTCTATGGCTCTACTTTTGTCATTCTCACTCAGCATTTCATGGACAACTTCCAACAAATTGGTAAGACATGATCAGTGTCGCCTGAATCCATGTTGGGAATCGGTAATTCAATTGTGGATTTCTAGGTAGTCAACTATCTTGTCTATCCCTTCTAAGAGTTTTATTATGATAAAAGTCAAGCTAATTGGCCGATAATTCTTGGGACACTCGTAATCCCCTTTCCTTAAGATTGGGGTCACATTGGCCAGTTTCCAGTCTTTAGGGACCTCTCCATTTTCTAGTGATATATTAAAGATGTCTGCCAAGAAAGGTGCGATTTCATATCGCACTTCTCGTTCGACTTGGGGAAGAAAGCTATCTGGACTGGATGACTTGAACCTATTTAACTTATCTATTCTTTTTGCTACCTCATCTGCCGTACATCTAATTCTACTAAGAACTTCACCCTCGTGCACTAGTCCTGGACTTGGCATGTCACTGGTATTTTCCCTTGTGAATACTGAGGCAAAATAGTCGTTTAGGGATTTAGATATATCAGTGTCAGAAGTTTGAAGTTGGCCTGTTGGATCCTTTAGAGGTCCTATGCTACTTTTGATTGGATTCCTGCTGTTCATTTAGCTGAAGAACTCTTTAGGACTCTCTTTGCAGAGGGCTGCAACCCTTAATTCTTCATTCTGCTTTGTTTCCTTTATAACAAAATTCACTCTTCTACACATATTTTTGAAGGAATCTAAATCTCTTTGGTCTAGAATTCTTTTGGCCTTTCTGTATGCAACCTTTCCTTTTCTAATTGCTGAAGCTATGTCACTTGTGAACCATTTGGATTGGGTTGAGCCTGATTTGGTAAGTTTGGTGGGAGCGAATGCAGCTAGTCGATCCATAAACTCCCTGTTTGAATGAGTCCCAAATCGCATTACATTCTCACCATCAAGTCTGATTTGGGATAAGCTTCCCCGAAGGCCTTCAAAATTTGCATGACGGAAATTTAGTTTTGCACTCTGAGCATTGGTGGGTCTGCTGCTAAAGGTGAAAGAGAGAACCTAACTAGATTGTGGTCACTACCTCCAAGTGATTCCACAACAGATAAGCTGGTCACACTTTCATCTTCAGTGGTGAACACAAGATCTTGTATATTGTTCCCTCTAGTTGGCTCGTTCACCCACTGGATCAAAAAGTTATCATTAGTCATTAGTTATCATATCAAAGTCCACAAGATGCCTATCCATCTTACTACCCGTCAGGAACCTCCAGAGGACTATCCCTTATTCTTCAACAATACAAAAATCAACCCTTCATTTTCTCTCAATGTTCTCGGTGTCTCTTTTTCTTCTGCTCTCACTTGGAAAGACCATATTACCACTCTCGCTAAGGCAGCCTCCCAGAAGCTGGGTGTGCTCAACCGCCTAACAGGGTTCTTTACCCCTGCGCAGCTTCTTTCTCTGTACAGGGGCACAGTGCGTCCTTGTATTGAGTATTGTTCACATGTGTGGGGAGGATCCTCTCACACCGCAATCCTAGATAAAGTAGAAAGGAAAGCCTTTCGTATCATTAACCCGGGAGCTGCGGGGAGACTCTTAAGAGTTCCCCCGGCGGACTGCGGGGAGACTCTTAAGAGCAGAGCTTTTGAACGCGTACCAAAACCGCGCGTTTATAGCCAGACGGCTGAAAATTGGTGTGGGTATAGTACTACATGTCAACTCTCGACACCACCCCGCCAAATGCTCGCCCCACACTCGTGCAAGCACCACCGCGCTAGTAACCACGCACTAGTCATGGAGCCCACACGTCCCTCACGCTCGCTCCCTGATGACACAACCAGCCCTCCTTCTGGTGGTGTTAGTCGCCGTGGAAGGCAGAGGGTGGCTGCTAAAGACCCTAGCTACCAGTACGACACGCCCTACAGCTCGGAGGACGAAACACCTGCACCCAAAGCACGAAAAACACGTGCAAGCACGAGAAAGGTACAGAGGTCATTGGTGTTTCGGGACACTGCCACCACGACCCAGGCCACTGCAACAACCACTACCACCACCACTGCCACCACTGCCACCCCTGCCACCGGTACCAGCGACGCAGGAGGCCGCCCTAGGGCTGCAGAACCTGCGGGGGCAGGAAAAATTAAAGGCACGGGCGTAGGGAAGAGAACCCGTACGCCAGCCACAGTGCCCCTACCACCACCACCACCACCAGCCGCCCCTGGCCCGGCTGCCCCTGCCGCCCCTGCTGCCCCTGCCACCCCTGCCACCAGTACCAGCGATGCAGGAGGCTGCCCTAGGGCTGCAGAACCTGCGGGGGCAGGAAAAATTAAAGGCACGGGCGTAGGGAAGAGAACCCGTATGCCAGCCACAGTGCCCCTACCACCACCACCACCACCACCAGCCGCCCCTGGCCCGGCTGCCCCTGCCGCCCCTGCTGCACCTGCTGCCCCTGCCGCCCATGCCGCCCCTGCCCAAGGAACAGAGAGAAGGGCGACAGGCACCACCATCATCTTGCCATCAAGGCCACGCACCACTGCTGCCCCTGCCGCCGCCCCTGCCGCCGCCCCTGCCGCCGCCTCTGCTGTTCCTGTCCATAAGACTCCCGCACGTGCAAAAGTGACCCGGAAAACTCTGACACCATCAAAGTATGCCGCCCTGCTGTTTGATGGTGATTCGCAGGACATTGGCAGCCCAGGTTTCGACGACGAAGCCCTAGCATGGGACCAAGGGTGGGGGGATTTGGGAGTGGACAGTGGGAGTGAGTCCGACGTCGGTGACGAGAATGAGGAAGGGCATCGTCTGTCAAGTGAAGAGGAGGGTGATGATGATGATGGAGTGCTGTATCGCGACCATGGAAGCGATATTTCAGACGATGAAGCAGACGCAGACGACATTCCGATCCCTGAGCTGCCTTCGTTCGATTGGTCTGACGGGGTCAATTTTGTACCTGACGTGCCCCAGTTCAATCCTGGGACGTCAGGAACAACTGACGACTGGCCCTGTGACGATCAAGCGAACGAAAGCGACTTCTTCCTCGCTTTTTTTCGACATGGAGGTAATGACGTACATCGTTGCCCAAACAAACGCCTACTACAGGTGGGTGTTTGGCAGATTGGACGTCCTTTCTCCAAAAGCGAGAATACGAGGCTGGGTGGATACGACTGTGGAAGAATTTATGACGTTCTTTGCCTTGTTGTTCCTCATGCCTCTGATCAAGAAGCATGTGTTGCAACACTATTGGAAGCACGACCCTCTCATCGCCACCCCAACTTTCAATAAGTTCATGACTCGTGACAGATTTTTGTTGCTGCTAAGATTTATGCACTTTGCAGACAACGAAAACCCTAACAGGATTGACAGGATATGGAAAGTTCGGGATGTGTTCACCATGTTGTTGGAGAGGTATAGGAAATACTTTTACCCCTTCCTCAATTTGGTGATTGATGAGTCGCTCGTGCTCTTCAAAGGACGTCTTGTTTTCAAGCAGTATATCCCCTTGAAAAGGCATAGGTTCGGAATCAAGCTCTTCGTTTTGTGTGACTGCGAAACTGGAATAGTGCTTGACATGATCGTGTACACAGGCACTGACATTGACATACCGAAAGCCGCTGCCAATGACCCCATGGGCATGTCTGGTGCCATCGTCAGGAAAATGTTGGCACCTTACCTGGGCAAAGGCCACATCATCTACACTGACAACTGGTATACTTCTCCTGCTCTCTGCCAGTTTCTTCATGACAACCAAACGGGGTCATGTGGGACTGTCAGAAAGACAAGAAAGTTTATGCCAAAGTTCACAGGTAATGTCATTCCTCTCACAGATGCCTCCTCCAGTGATACACCTTCAGAAGACGACCTGGCCCAGGAACACCGCGAGAGGCATGTGCGAAGAAGGCGACGAAAGGGGCAGAAATTCAAGCAGCTCGAGAAGTGTGGGAAACTGATAGCCCTGAAGTGGAAGGATAAGCAAGACGTCCACCTGCTTTCCACCGTCCACACAGGTGCCCAGATGGATTCTGGCAAAATCCACTACCGAACCAAGAAGACCATCTACAAGTAGTGGACTACACTAAGAACATGCGCCTGGTGGACAAGTCTGACTGTCAGCTGTCAGGTGTTGAGTGTCTGAGGAAGACTGTGAAGTGGTATCACAAGCTATTCCTCCACCTAGTTGATATCACGATGCTCAACGCCTACAACTTGTGGTTGGTGAAGAAGGATATGTCCCCAAACCAGAAGCTGAAATTCCGGGAGTTCGTGTACAACGTCTCATACCAACTCCTGGAGAAGTATGGCACCACCACTCACAGACGTACGGCATGGCGTGGGGATCACGTTCCTGACCGCATCCAGCTGGGTGTCGAAAGACACTACCCAATCAACACCGAGATGCTTGGCACTCGTCGCAGGCAGGCGCAGTGCACCGTCTGCAGCACCAGTGTCAGGAAATCCCATGTCACCAAAAGAGTCACCTCAATGTGCGCCGAGTGCAAAGTTCCACTCTGCCTGGGTGACTGCTTCAGGGACTACCACACCTTCAAGAATTATTGAGTGTCACCCCCTGTCCTGCCCTGGACTCATCCCCTGCCCTGCTCTGCCCTGGACTCGTGCCCTACCTTACCTGACCTGACCTAATTGATCAGGCTACCTCATAATGTAACATATATATTATATAATGTATAAGTTCCAAAGATGTCCCTGTGATATAGCTTTTACATTATATATTTGTATGTTTCATTATTTAGTTTATGAGTTTCAAAGATTTACATGTAATATGCCTTCTATTTTTAGTATAGCAATATATATGTTTGTTATTAGCCTAAGTAATATGTATATCATTATTTTCTTACCTCAAATGAATTGTACAAAAATAAATATGTTTCAATAAATCCTGTCAAACCTACTAAGATAATAAAAAAAACAATAAAAAAAAAAAAAAAAAAAAACAAGGTCATGTCATTGTATTCTTACAATATGATATATTCTATGAATATTTCATATTGTTTGAATACAATGGCATGATCTTGTAAAAAAAAATTGTTATCAAAATTGTTCTAGACACTATAAAACCTTCCCCATAACCCCCTCCTGGATTCGATCCCACTATCCTACGACACTTTGAGTTTGCCAGTCCGCGACCTTTCCAACCATGCCACAGGAGCTCATACCAAATAACACTCAAAACTTTGTGTCTACAATCGAAATGACAATATACAAAACAAAATTAATTATCCCACCAATTTACGTTTGTAAATTGATGGGATTATCAATTATATCATGGCAAGGTTTATAAAAGTTTGTCTCTGTCAAGAATTAGTAATTATATAACTTTATTCTGTCAAAAATTGCCCAAACACTCAGCAAAATTGCCCCTCTCAGTGTGACTCCACTCATTTTCACACGGTCAAGCGGTCACGGGCTGACCCTTGCCGCTCCTTGCTGCTCCAGCCACAGCAGCTCTGTCTGGGAACAAAATTTGTATAAATACAATAATGCATAAAATACTCTTCACAAATACATTTGTATTGTATAATATTGTAAATAAAAAAGAATAATAACTGTGTGGGTGTCGAAAATTGCTCAACCAGCTTTCTTATGTCTCGCCTATGCGTGTATATTGGATTATACATAGTCATGACTGTCATACAAATAATTGCAGTAGGTCTCAAATATACATTTATAGTGCATAATTATTACTTGGGAATAAATAAGTATAAGTTTCTCTGGTGGCAATCTACCCTTTCGCAAGTGTAAGGAGACACCAGTCTATATTTAGCCCTCTATCACAAAAGGCAATCTGCCTGTGTTTACTGACCACCCTCGTTGGTGGTCTAAAATATAGTACTTTATTTACAGTCAATGGCCTACATGTTTCTGTGGTACTTCACATGTGTCTAAAATGCAATGTCTGCTTGCATAAAAATGCAATTCTGAAGTCCATTTATACGTACGACATACGCATGTCTCAGTTTCTCTCTCTCTCTCTCTCCATTCCTGACTCATGTTATTGTAGACCTGTTGGTGGCAACGAACACCAGACATCTGGTTGACATAAGGTTCAAAATACCAAGACATCCATACGCCTCGGGCGCCTCCACAATTATCACAAAGCTGGTTATCTATCTAGAGATCTGCCTGCCTTCCATCTCTCCACGACTCACTCACTCACTCACTGCACCCCTGCATGCCTCCCTCCCACCCACCCACCCCCAACCCACCCTTTCAGGCTTCCGTCTGCTAGAAACACATTCACAATTTGCGTAAATATCGCATCAATTGGTCTATATGCGGTATATTCCTTGTTATATGGGACGCCTACATACGTACACGTCTTTATTATAGCATGACAGTGCTCTAAATACAAGATTTACGTGATATTTATGGCGTAACACACCCTCTCTCCCCCTTTCATTCCCAGCACAACTCACTCACACCTTGGTTCACGCATAGAAACTCATTAGTAATGTGCGTAAATATCGCATGAATTGGTCTATATGCGGTATATATTTTGATATATGGCACGTATACATACGTACAAGTCTGTATTATAGCATGACAGTGCTCTACGTACAAGATATAAGTGATATGTATGGCGTAAACCACACTCTCAGCTCATAAATTGCCGCCAAACCTCCAACACATCTTCATTCCCGCCTAAAAATTATCTTATAATTCCCTTATATATTGCAATTTTTGGTCACTATGAGGCATATTCATTGTTATATGGGTGGCCTACACACGTATACATACTCTACATAGCCTAAAAGGGCTCAAAAAAGGAGATATACGTGATAATACGCGGTAACCCACCCCCTCCTCCCTCTCCTTCTATCCCCTGGGCGCGTGAAAATTCGGCAGGGAAATCTCGCCGCTCGATGACAATCTAGCAGCGCGGTGCCATTCGCTCCACATTTTTCAACTACGGACCGTTCCCCCACCCCCCCCAGACATTTTTTGGGGGGTCAAATATATATGGGCCGATGCACGCAAACATTCCCTACACGATGATGTACTTTTTATCGAAATTGGCAATAGGTCCCAAAATCATCATAGGTGCGCACAGTCTTACCCTGTAGAAAACCCCCTGTGCGCCGCGGAGAGGTTAAGGTCACCCGCGTCTGAAAGATCAAGTAGACCAGCTAAATGCTCGGGACCGAGCATATATGACATTTAATTCAATAATAAATATATTCCCTTCTCCTACTAGCGTGCGTTCCCACGTATTAGGTAAATTATATTGTGGACTTAATGTTTTCAACTAATTATTCATCTGAATTTGTAGCAAATAATGGTACGCATATAATGCTAAAGATTAACAGCTAAATTGAGTATGTGTTAGGCTATATCTAAATGTAATTTTGATTGTTGAAAATTAGTCTTCAGTATAAACATTAATAATAGTCCAGAAAATAATTACCCATTTTCCAAAATGACTGATACACTCTTGAGAAAATCTATGGTGGGGAAATTAGGCTGGGTAACTAGAGCATTAAATAATTGCCAGGAGGTAAAAAGACGTGGCCCCTGTCCAAGGGAGCTGTTAAAGTCTCAAATCCAAGATCTTAAAACCCGGTGGGCTAATTATGAAGAGTCTTGCAATAAATTGGAGGACTTTTGCTTCAAACAAGAACAATCTGAAAGGTTTGAAGAATTACAGCAAGCCTATGCAAATGCCCGTGAAAATTATTTGGATCAACTAGCTGGGTTCGAATCCTTGGCGACAGAGACAGTTACCGAAACAGGGAGTAATGGTACCAGTAATGGTACTGCGGCTCCGGGACAACAAAGCTTTAAGTTGCCACCTAAAACCTTACCTGAATTTGATGGGCAATCATATTGGAATACCTTTTGGGACAAATTTAAGGGTTTAGTTCATGACAGGTTAGATATTTCTGCAGCAAATAAATTTTCATACTTATTGGGTCAACTTAACCCATAATTAGCGGCGAGCAACATAAGTCGAGTTAAATAAAGCTGGACTATGTGGCGGCGCTCGACATAACTCAAGTGGCAATTTCAGCACGTAATGTGGCTGAGAGAGAGAGACAAGTGGTGGCAGGAGACTAGCGAGCGTATGACTGCTCCAGACCACCGCGGCGAACCTACTGACACAAATCTCAGCTCCCTCCTCCCTCTCTCACTCGCTACATACTCAATTATGTACTGAAAGTACCGAATTACCTGCTTTTTGCACTCGCGTTGCACGGTTATTGCAAGAAAACTATCCATCATACAAGGATCGTTATGGTGTCATTCGAAAGCTCTGTTTATGCCCTTTCAGGGATAGGTACTTGTTTTACGTTCTGGGTCTTATTTAGGCATGAAAATGATCACGTAAACAGCCCTATTTTGGCTAAAAACACCCCGCTGTGCGGTACACATAAATAAACCGCATAGGCCGCTCGTAAGGTGTTAAGGGTTTTGCATTGGATTTTATCAAGGAACTTCCCATAACAGATGCCAATTATACAGCAGCTCTAGACGTACTCAAGGAGAATTTTGAAGATACGGAGTTGACTCTACAGCGCCTAGTTTACAAATTGCTGGAGTTATCAGGACCAAAGCATAAGTACCAGGAGCTTCAGTCATTCCAGATCAGCTTGAATTGTGTTTTGAAATCACTTAGTACCCAGAAAGATCTTGATTCAGCTTCTTGGCTCTTGAACCATATTGTACAACAAAAGCTCTCTCAGAAAACCTGTGATGAATTGTACCACAGGTATAAGAAGAACTACTTCACGTATCAAGAGATAGAAGAGGGTTTAAGAGAGCTGTACAAACACATGCAGGTTTCCAAGAAGGATAGCGGTATCAAGGAAGGAGACAACAAGGTTAAATACACAAAAGTGTCTACAACAGAAACTAAGGAAAAAGCAAAACCGTTCAAGAAGGAAGAGGTTGGTACCTATGTGACATCCGTCCAGCAGAATAATCAAACTAATACAGTATCTAAAACAAAAGGTGTTTGGGAGAGAAAAAAATTCTGTCTCAATTCTCCAGTGACCCAAGAAGAAACCAGAGATATTAACCCCACACCAGGGGTAAACCAAGAAAACCGGAAGGTGTGTATGTTATGTTCAGAACAACATTCCACAGTGTATTGTAGGACTTACCCAAATCTTAAGGCTAGACTTCCATGACTCATCGAACTAGGTAAGTGTCTTGTTTGCCTTAGCACAAGACATTCTACTGAGGAATGTGCTACTAAATTAAATGTATGTTTTCGGTGCAAGACTGGTGTACATGATACCGCGTTGTGTCCCAAGATCAGTGAAGTACAACCCAAACCGACAAAATGTAAATATGACCCTGACCACTGGAAACCCAACGCATACGCCGGCAGCTACTCCTACAGCCGAGGTTCAACTGATCAGAGGAAAAGAGGTTATGCCGGTCAAAGCACTCTTTGATACTGGAACGCAAAAGACCTTCATTGCCGGAAATGTTGTCAGAGCCATGAATATGCCAACAGTAGGAAGATTGAACATGGCAATAAATGGATTTTTGTCAAATGAGGAAACACAAACATTTGACGTGGTTAAACCCCTGATTAAATTGGGCAAATATAAATGTAAGGTGACTGCGGTGGTTAAGGAAGACATGAACACTTCTGTGGTAAATAAGGGTTTAAAGGAAGCATCTGATTCTTAACAAAGAAGGGTGTTCAACTAGCAGACCGAACTATAGAGTCTGACGTAGTAGGTCCAATTCAACTGACCATCGGTTCCGACTATTGTGGTCGCTTCTTGCGAAAAATGACTCGGAAACACGGTATCCAGTTAATTTCTTCATCAGGTGGATATATAATCATGGGATCTCTACCCACATGTGGCCCAAGTGAATCAGACAACCAGATGGATCCAGTCTTTGTGACTCCTGCACAATCTCTGGTGGTGGCTAGAATTGGTGCAGAATTAATACCATCACAAGTAGGAGACATTCTAGAAGAGCAACAAGAACCTGTTCACAAACTTTGGGAACTGGACACTGTGGGTATAGAAGCAGATCTTCCCACCCCTGAAGACATCTTAACATATAACCACTATCTAGACACAGTTGAGTATAAAGATGGCCAGTACTGGGTAGGACTTCCATGGATGATAAATGCCCCTGAATTACCAACTAACTACCAGAGTTCAAGATATCAATTAAATAAAATGGTGGAGAGATTGCATCAACATCCTGAACGACTGGACATTTATCATAAAATAATTCAAGAGCAGTTGGAAAATGACTTGATTGAGGAGGTCCCATGTGAAATAAACCATAAAGAGAGTCATTACCTTCCTCATCATGCTGTAAGTAAGGACTCCAGTACTACCCCCATCAGAGTGGTATAAAACTGCAGTTCTCGAGCAGCGAAGAATGAAGCAAGTCTAAACGATTGTCTCTATGTAGGACCAAATCTGACTGAAATACTGGGAGATGTACTATTAAAATTCAGGACGAAGAGATTTGGGTTTGTGGCAGATATCTCCAAAGCCTTTTTGGGAATAGGGTTAAAGGAGCAGGACCGCAAATTCACAAAGTTCCTTTGGCCTGAAGATCCTTTTCAGCCTGGTGGGCGGATAAAAGAATACCGCTTTCGGTCAGTGTTGTTTGGGTTCCTGCTCTAGTCCTTTCTTGTTGTGCAGCACTTTGAGATATCATTTCCAGAAGACAGAGAAACCGGAAATGGGTCAACTGTTTTACATGGATAATCTTCAGGGCATTGCCGACAGTGGAGAAGAGGTGATTGAAATCTACAATTTGGCAAGGCAAGAATGTAATAAAGCCAATATGCCACTACAAAGTTGGAATTCAAACTATCATATTCTTTTGGACCAGATAAGAAGAGACTATCCTGACTATCAAATACCAGAATATCAACCAGTACTAGGATTGCTGTGGAAAACAACTACTGATGAGATGCCTCTAAAGCCCCTCAAGTTTCCCGATGTAAAACTCACAAAACGTACACTCTTAAGTCAGGTCTCTATGATGTTCGATCCATTGGGCATATTTAGTCCCATATCAATTAAAGGGAAGATTTTAGTTCAGGAGGCCTGGAGAGAAGGACTGAGTTGGGATACTCCATTACCTGAAAAGTATACAGAAGAGTGGAACAAATTGCAGGTGGAATATGAGAATGTATCCTCAGTCAAGTTTCCTAGAAGATGTGATCCTACCTCTGATAATGAGTGTGCTCAATTGCACATATTTTGTGATGCCTCATCTAAGGTGTATGGTGCAGTAGCTTATTGTGTCACTGAAGTCCGATCTACTATGATTATGTCCAAATCCCGAGTAGCGCCATTAAAACAACGTTTTATTCCACAGTTGGAGCTCACCGCTGTTGAATTGGGAACTAGGTTAGCTACTTATTTGAATGGTATATTTCCCTTTTTAGGTGAGACATATATATGGACAGATAGTGAGATATGTTTGCACTGGATAGCTAAGGATGATAGTCACATAGTTTATGTGCATAACAGAGTACACAAAATAAAGGAACTGCAAATGAACTATACATTCATGCATGTTAAGTCCAAGGATAATCCGGCTGACTTGGTGAGCCGAGGTGTTGGTGTCAAGAAACTGATTAACGAAACTCTGTGATTTCAGGGTCCGGTTTGGCTACGTCAGAGTGATTGGCCAGAACAAAAATCATACCAGAAGGTTAATGATGATAAAGTTCATATGAACCCAATAATTATCCCAGAGCCTTCAGTGATTTACATCACCAAGTTCTCCAATTTGGACAAACTATTAACTGTAACTAAATTTGTGTTTAAGTTCCTGAGCAAGAAGGTAAAGATGGAGGAATTAGACAAACTTACCTACTGGATCAGAAGGATACAAGCTGAAAAGTATGAGGAGGAATTAACACAGCTACGTAAACCCCATCCCAAGCCAACCAGAAGAATGAAGGACCTTGGGCTGTATCTAGACAATCAAGAATTAATATGTTGTCGAGGTCGTATTGGTAAAGCTGATCTACCCCTCAAAACTCGGCATCCGATCCTATTGCCCAAGGATTGCGACCTCACCAAATTGATGGTTTTAAAAGCGCATGAAACCACTAAACACGGTGGGGTAGCAGACACTTTAGCCTATATGCGACAATCATATTGGATACCCCAGGGACGACAAGCTGTTAAACACTGTATCAAGAATTGCATTATTTGCAAGAGGTATAGGCCTACAGATATCGCTATTCCTTACCCTGGACCACCAGCTCTTCCGCCAGACCGCATTCACCAAAGGACACCGTTTGAGGTAACAGGTATAGATTATACTGGTGCCATCACTCTCACAGGAGATGATGGTCCACCCAAGAAGGTTTACATAATATTATGTCTATTCACCTGTACCAGCACTCGGGCTATCCATTTGGAAATAGCGGAGGACATGAGCTCGGAAACCTTTATAAATTTATTTAGAAGATTTGCCGCTCGGCGAAGTTGTCCCAGACGTTTGATTAGTGACAATGGGACAAATTTTATGGGCGCATCACCGTTGGTTTCTGAACTATTAAAGAGCAATGCAGTACAGCAAATGTTAGATTCTAGAAATTGTTATTGGTCATTCACAACTCCCAGAGCCCCTTGGCAAAATGGATTTACAGAGAGAATGATAGGTATCGTGAAATCCTGCCTGAAAAGGGTTCTTCACAAGTCCAAGGTCACCTTGGATGAGTTAAGAACTGTTGTCACCGAAATAGAAACCAGAGTAAATAATCGACCACTAACGTATCAAGATGACTCCAATCTGGAAATTGAGGCTTTAACACCGGCTCATTTATTATATGGTAGACGATTGCACCCAGTCCCCCGTTTGGACATGACCGAGGAATTAGTGGATCCCTCCGTTATCGAAGCAGATGCACACTTGCGACGAAGCTACCATAAACTCTGCAAAATACTGGACGCCTGGAACAAACATTGGGCATCTGAGCATATCTTGAGCCTACGGGAGAGGTATTATAGTGCGAATTCTGCTAGTAACCGTCACAAACCGGTAGTGGGAGACATAGTCTTGTTGAAAATGGACCAACCTCACTCTAAATGGCCCTTAGCAAGGATCCAAGAAGTCTATCCTGATTCCGAAGGAGTTATCAGAACCGTTAAGGTTGTATCTCGAGGACAAAACCACTCTCCGAACTGTAGATCGTCTCATACCTATGGAACTCGCCATCCCACCGGAAGAAGAACAGCAACCCATAGTAATAGGGAGCCCAAGACCACCACGAGCAGCTGCTGCGGGGTCTAGAAGAAATTGGCGTGATTTGTTAGCCGCAGGTGATATAGCATAATGCAACACATCATACTTCGCCGGGCCCCAATCTGTGAGAAATAAATTGACTACACCGCTATCTGGGGAATATTGGCAACAACCTTCCGATAGGGTAACCTCACTAGAGTGAACAATTTCCTACCAGAACCCGGTGATTGTATATATTGTAGAGATTAATTAATGTTAGGTTTTTTAGTACTGTATAAGATTACCTTGATCAAGTTAATTTAGTTATAAAACCTTGTAGAAATAAGTTTAGAAGAACTGTAAAGAGGATCAGTTTAAATATTCCCGCGACCGCATACGCGATCCACCGTTTGCTTTAGGGTCGTTAATATCTTGATATTGTGTTCACTAAATCGTTGTGAAACGATGTTTACCTTTATAATTATATAATTTAAATGCTGATAATTATTTATATCATTTCGTGAAGAGGGAATGAACCCTTGGTAACGAATTAATGTAGTTTATTTAAGAGTCGGAAATTGAAGTCCCGATCAGACGCTAGTAAACTTTTGAACGGTAGAGACGTGTCCCGTGATCTCCTCCACCACAATCCCCGCGCCAGGCCCGGAGTCCTGACCTTTTAACCCTGGTCTACCGAAGCCGGAATCCTTGGAACTACACCAGGACCCTAGTATAGCTAAGTCATTGATATACATGGTCATTGATACAATGTTTAGTTAGGGCATCCTGAGAGATAGGCTACCATAGTTCATGCCATAAGGTAGGCGATCTCAGACTTTATTTTTATTTATGTTTATTAATTTTATATTTCGATTGGTGTGGTAAGAGATAACCTTTGGCCATATTATCCCCCACACACATGCTAGTCCTTCCTCTCCTCTTGCAAAATCTTGCATTCCACTTCTCAGTCTCATGCTAGTCCTTCCTCTCCTCTTCCAGCACCTCCTCAAATTATTCTACAATTTAAATCTCCTGCACCTCCAGTTAGACCTCCTGCACCCTCTGAAACTTTCAGATATATGCCAACATTGCAACACTCTTCTTCTCAGCTTACCACTCCTGCTAGACCTTCTGCAACTTCTACAACTTCCGGATCTTTGCCTATCTTGCAAACATCTCCTCCTCAGCCTATCACTAGTACTCAATCTTCTCCTTTCATCAGACCGACTCCACATAAATTTAATCGGCCTCCTCCTTCTCACAGCTCAGCTTCCTCCCCCTCCCCTCAGTCTCCTGTCAATAAACCTATTCTAATATCAGCTAAATCCTCAGTATGTACAAGATCTGGCCGACGTGTGACACCACCTCAACGATGGGCTCCAACCTTCCAGGCTCCTACCCTCAGGCCTGCCAAACACGCTCCTCCTGTCCCTCCAGCCACTCCTGGTTCTCCTGCACCTTCACCACCACTACATGTGAATCCACCACAGCAATGGACGCCCCAGTCGCAACCACCAGGGGCCCCAGCCACACGAGAGCAGCCGTTCTCCACCACCAGCACCAGACTTCCTGCCGACCCAAAGCCCTACAAGTCCTCCTGCACCTTCACCACCACCTTATAGGTTCTACTCTCCAACCCTCACCACACTGGCGACATCTCCGCCCACCAGCCTATAGCTTTATATCGCGGGGTCGCGATTTTTTTGTACGACGAAGGTGGTGAGATGCCCGGTCTGAAGATGAGCCGCCCAAATAACAGCTACAGTCTGCAACTCCAAGACCCCCATAATCCAGACAAGGAAATAGCAGAGACACCCCAATTCTCCCATGCTCTAGTCCTGGACAAATACCCAAGCGACCCCTGCTTCCACCGTTTTCTATGAACAAACAAAGGTATGGGAGGTCCCTCACTCTCATTAGCCACCTGCTCGGGTCACAGCCCCGTGCAGCCCAATACCTGCACAGGCTAAGTGTACTCAGCTCCTGGATATGGAAGACACGAATGAACTGAAGTTAGGCAAATAAACACCAACGACCTGAGGACTATAGGAACAAATGGACCTGAACAGTGCCTGACCAATCCATGCTCCCGAAGATACAACTACAATCCTCTATATATATGTCCTAGGATAATTAGAAGACCTGCAAGACAGTTGCTCCATTTTTAGCTTTAAGTGTTTTCTATTTTTCCCAGCATCCCTGAACCTTCCAGCTGCCCCATTAAGTATTATAATATTATCTTGGAACCAGGCCCATATGATAATACCTGAGTTCCAAGACTAGAATGTATATGTACCTCACAACAACCATTTTTCCTCTTTCCTCAATACCCCTTTTTCCCCGAGTTCATTGACACCGGAAGCAAGAAAATATTTGCATAGGACCTCAGGAAAACCTGAGGAAAGTACACACCACCTCACTTACTGACTAGGCATTACCTTTCTGGGACGGGCTAGTTAAGGTCAGTGTTGCTACGGTGCCCCCCCTCACCACCTCACTTACTGACTAGGCATTACCTCTCTGGGACGGCCTAGTTAGGACAGTGTTGCTACGGTGCCCCCCAACCTCGCCCCCCCCTGGCCCTCGAGAGTGCCCCCTGGACGTTGGCCCCCTTCCGGATTGCTGAAGGGCCACCTGTCTGTGCCTGGCACCCTGAACCGAGGACCCCTGCTCGAGCTATGGACATAGGCCTGGACCTAGGACCCCTGTTCGAATTACGTAACCAGGCATAGATCGAGGACCCCTGCTCGAGGAGGTAACCAGCTGTGCAAGATTGGCTACTACCCTCTACGCCGGCCAGACCAGCACTCTCGCCCCCCTACCCTCCCAAATACTTAAGTGTTTCTGTGTCTTTCTCTGTTGGTTATTGTTGTGTGGTATTGATTATGTAAATATGTGAACCGTGTTGTGCCCTGATTTACTTGTGATCTGTGCCCAAGATCCCGTACTTGCGTAATAAGTTTCATCCTGCTGAACCTGTGTTATTCAGTGTTAATCTTGCCTTAATTCCTTGACCCTTGTTCAAGACTTTATTTAATTCATAACTTATGCATACGTTACATATCAGTGTCATTAACATAATATTCAGGCCCCCCACTCTCGCAGATTTACTGACTACGTGTATGTTGATTTATTACTTGTGAGTTGAAGTCCCAATATATTCCGTGATCAATCCATTTATATAATCGCTATTTACCTAGAACCTACACCCAATTTTCCAACGATTGCTCACTGTAATTCCTAAAATCTCTATTCAGTGATCGCATATGAAATACATCTTATAGACGTGCTTTTATGTTCTTGTAAATCTTGATGTTGTGATATTTCGAATACCGTGTTTAGGAATTCTTTCCTCCGTGTTTCGTGTCACTTTCATCCACCATACACTAATTGTATCTGTGTATTTTATTCATCTCGCCCTGTTAACCCGTTCAGGCCCGAGCCTGGTACTGCCTGTTTTAAGTACCAATGAGTAGGACTTCGTCGCCTACGTCCATGTACTAATTGTGCCTGTACATTTTACTTTCCTCGCCCTGTTAACTCGTTCAGAAGCGAATCTGATATTGCGTTAAATATCAATGAGCTAAACTTTGTCATTAGCGCCAATCTAATTACTAAGTACGATCAACCGATCGATATTTGTTAATCAGTCAGTTCTCACTGTTTGAGATTAAACTATAGTATTCATTCCAGTCTGAGACTTTTGGAACTCAGTTAGTTATTTTCCTAATCTTCGTGTGTTGTCTAAATTACGAATATTGAAGATTACATCTTGACCTAATTAATACCAACCAGTAGACCAAATAAACTACCTTTTCACTCTTACTAAATTCACGTGATTACTTTGCTTTACCTAAGAAAAATATAGAAACACAAATTCCTAAGTTCGGTTCGTTATCGTAGCATATGTTCAAGTAATATAATTCTGTGATAAGATATAACTTCCCTTGAGGGCGATTTTGATACTTCTCATTAATTATAAATAATAATCTCAGCTCTTTCCTGTAAAGTAAATTAACATCGCATTTCAGCTAAGTTCATAGTTGCATTAACTAGAAAAGTATTTATCACTAGAACAGTCCAACTAGTGACCTTCCCTGTGACCTGACCAAAAGGTAAGATCATGCGGTCACCGTTAAAGCAGGCGTCACACCATGCCGACTTAAGCCAAGACTGACCACGACCTTTAGTCGTGGTCAGGAGTGCCGACCTTCGGCAGAGAGCTTAAGGATTTGGGGGGGTGAGTTTTGGATGGGACGCAGTATGGATGGCCACGCTGCCTGACGGCGCCTGACGGCGACCTGACGGGGTAGAGCGGCGCCCATGCAGGACTGAAGGTGAGACCTAGGTCGCCGCTGGAGTGCCGATCTGCGGCGTAGCGCGTTGACAACGACCCGACGAACGGGGTCGACAGGAGGTAGGGCGGCGTCAATATGCATTACTGTGCCGATGGACGGCGACCCCTTCAGTATGGACGGCTGATTATTAACTGATTATTTCAGTTAATTCTGTTATTTTATTATTATTATTAATTTAATTATGTATTGAATGTTGTTATTTTTAATTTTTTCTGTAATTAATATACCTAATCTTATATTTTGATGGTTATTGATAATATATTTATTATTTAATTATTTAACCCGCTGAGTGCCAGGGACGTATATATACGTCCTAGGGTGTTGTCACGCCCAGTGCCAGGGACGTATATATGTACCTTACCCTTTTGGCTACCCACCACAAAAATCCCAAATCCCTCCTCCCACCCACTCGCTGACTGTCGGTCCCGTCAGAAGGAAAAAAAAGGAAAATCTGTGGCGGCGAAACGACTGCACCAATCGGTTCCATATTTGTGTGTCAAGTCCCTTACCCTTCTGCCTTCCCCCAACCACACCCCCAACCGCCTCCCACCACCCACTTCCAGCGTATCCGTACGAAGAAAAGGAAAAAAAGGAAAATCCGTGGTGGCGAAACTACCTCACCAATCAGCTTCATATTTGTAACATGAGTCAATTAAGCTTCTACCTTCCCCCCACCATCCCCCAAACCACCCTCCCACCACCCTCCTACCCATACATTCCGATACCATAAAAGTCTCTGTAGTCTATAGTGTCTTTTCAGCTACTTTTGGGACCATCGGGGACCTGATTTCTGGCGAAAATGGACAAGGGAAGTATTTTTTTTTTCCATTATCCTTCCTTTCTCTCCCAACTTGATAGATTTAGCCAAAAAAAAAAAAAAAAAAAAATCTGGCACTGGCAGAAGCACACGTCAAAATTGGCTGACTCAGCGGGTTAATTTTGTCGTTTATTTATATATTGACCGTTAGGGCATCGTTGGGTCGCCGCAAGCCGCCGCTGATCCCCGCAGGTTGTTATGGTGACGCCGCCGCCTGACGCAGACCTCATTTATGGTGCCATGTGCCGCCGCACTGACGCCTACCTTTTCCCGTCAAGCGCCGTCAAGCGCCGTCACACGCCATCAGCATCCCGTCCCCTTCACGTTCCATTTTTTGACCTCACTCCCATGCCGACTTGATTTTCAAATTTCTGCATGTTGAACTTTTGAGGGGGTATGTGAAGACCCATCCCGACCTCTTTGTTATGTTGGCGACGGCCCATGATGCGCGGCGACGTAGACCAAGACTGTCCACGACCCTTAGGTCGCGGACAGTCTTGGCCTAAAATCGGCTAGGTGTGACGGGTGCTTAAGACTCCACCTGAGCCGTACGTGTGACTCCTCCAAACCTTGGGGCAATATTTAAAACTTCAACTCTTTCAGTTAGTGCTAGGATCATTACCTAGCCGCTTAGGCGTTGAAGTCTCTTGTGAAAACGGAAGATATTTGACTCACATTTATTATTGCATTGAAGGTTAATATTTATTTACATATGTTATAACCTTATGTATACTTTCCACATGATCTGATTTAGTACTAGACTCTCACTATTGAGTTATTCTGGTATCAGTAACATTGTTCTGAAGTAAGGACAATATAATATTATATATATTTGTTACTATTGTGGGATCCTCCTTTATGATCCTGACTATTAACATAATCTCATGCTTATTAAATAAAACTTTTGTATATGTTCTTCCTTGTGTTGTTATTGAGTATTATATTGAACCTTTGAATACCATTTTTACTGTATATAGAACCTACTCGGTACGTCCCTGTCAAGTATATTTAAGTCCATCAAACCAGAACTGGATTGTTTTACGGACTGTATCAAGGGAACTAAATGATCAGAACCCGGCACAACAATATATATATTATTGTGTAGATGAAGAGTAGGACAAGAGCCACAACAGTATACATGTTGAGAATTATTTATTTTCATATTTTCGGACGTATCACACATCCATAATCAGGCTATATTTCAACATACGATCCTAAAAAGAAAGTAACCGAATGTTTTACATTAGGTTACTGTCTTTTTAGGATCGTATGTTGAAATATAGCCTGATGATGGATGTGTGATACGTCCGAAAATTTGCAAATAAATAATTCTCAACATGTATACTATTGTGGTCTTGTCCTACTCTTCATCTACAAAATTAGATATCCTGGAAATGTACCTACCACTGACATTATGTATATATATATATATATATATATATATATATATATATATATATATCGACATGCAGCCAATCAGCTTCGACCCCACCTACTGACCACCATCCCGCATCCAGTGCGCATGCGTGAAGCGGTTAACCCTTTCTCTCTCCTAGTTTACGCTTCCACCAATAGCAGACTTTTGCCCCCTGTTTTCCGCCTCCTCTGGTCCTCCACCCTCTATATATACCCTTCCTGTTTACCTTTTATATAATTTCTTCCTTACTTGATAATGCTGGTTGTCCAGTGAAACGCGTCGTATATCCTGTATCATCATGTACATTTATGTAACCCTGTACCACCATGAATTTTGCTCATCTCCTTCATCTACTTCCTGCCACCAAGCGAAAACTCATCAGAGACCTGGAAACTTTGAATAATAAAATTTCCAACGCAGAAATTGCCATTTCTTTCAACCTCGTATGTATTAAAGAAAATATATATATATATATATATATATATATATATATATATATATATATATATATATATATATATATATATATATATATATATATATACATATATATATACGGTATATATATATACCGGTATATATATTTCTGCCCAGAATCAAGCCAAATCTGTTCTTCGACTTGCCAAACACTCTTTCATCAATAATCAATACACTGAACTATCCAACTCTAGTTCTTCCCAAGCTTTGTGGCATCTAGCCAAAAACCTCTCCAACAATTTTTCTTCCTCATCTTTCCATCCCCTTTTCCACTCTGAATTATCACAACAATCACCTCTTCCTCTGACAAAGCTGAACTCTTCGCTCAAACATTCGCTAGAAACTCAACATTGGATGATTCCAGTGCTATTCCTCCCTCTCCACCCCACTCTCTCCTACTTATGCCTAATATCCTAATCTCTTCTAAAGATCTACTTTCTACCCTCTCTGGACTTGATACTAAGAAGACATACGGTCTGTCCGGATGGTGTTCCTCCTGTTGTACTAAAAAACTGTGCTTCCATGCGGACTCCCTGTCTAGGCAAACTCTTTCGTCTCTGTCTCTCCTCTAACGTTTTCCCTTCTTGCTGGAAGTTTGCTCTCATTCAACCTGTCCCAAAGAAGGCTGACCACTCTCAACCTTCCAACTATCGTCCAATATATCTCATCTCTTGTATCTCTAAAGTTTTAGAAACTAATCTTACTTTCAAATTTCTTAAGCATTTATCTTCTCCTAATCTACTATCAGATTGCCAATATGGCTTCCTTAACCCCCTGAGTGCCAGGTCCGTATATATACAGACTAGCGTCTTGTCACGCCCAGTGCCAAATCCATATATATACGGACTCGCCGAAAACAAAATTGTAGCAGCGAAACGACTGCACCTATGGCTTTCATATTTCTTCCACATGTAACTTATCCTTCTGGCTTCTTGCCACCACCAACACAACCCCCTCCCCCCACCCACTCGCTGACTATCGGTCGCCTCACAAGGAAAAAAAAGGAAAATCTGTGGCGGCGAAACGACTGCACCAATCGGTTCCATATTTGTGTGACAAGTCCCTTACCCTTCTGCCTTCCCCACACCACACCCCCAACCGCCTCCCACCACCCACTTCCAGCGTATCCGTATGAAGAAAAGGAAAAAAAGGAAAATCCGTGGTGGCGAAACTACCTCACCAATCGGCTTCATATTTGTAACACAGTCAATTATGCTTCTAACTTCCCCCCACCATCCCTCAAACCACCCTCTCACCACCCTCCTACCTATACGTTCTGTTCCGTTGTTCCGTTCCGTTCCGTTCCGATACCATAAAAGTCGATGATTTACTCTGAAAATTTCAGCTACATTTGGGACCATCGGGGACCTGATTTCTGGCGAAAATGGACAAGGGGAGTCTTTTTTTTACCATTATCCTTCCTTTCTCACCCAACTTGATAGATTTAGCCAAAAAAATAAAAATAAAAAATCCTCTGGCACTGGCAGGTGCATAGGGTCAATAATTGTCTGGCACTCTGCGGGTTAAGGGTCGCTCTTCTGGTGATCTTCTTTCATATCTTACTAACTCTCGGTCATCCTCCTTTCGTGACTTCGGTGAGACCTTTTCTATTGCATTAAACATATTGAAGGCCTTCGATAGAGACTGGCACAATTCTCTAATTTCTAAACTACCCTCCATCGATTTCTATCCCTCCATCTGTGCCTTTGTCTCTAATTTCCTTTCCGGTCGTTCCATAGCTGAGGTTGTGGACGGCCATCGCTCACTTCCTCATCCTATCAACTCCGGTGTTCCTCAGGGATCTGTCCTATCTCCTATTCTCTTAATTTTCATAAATGATCTTCTCAACTGTACCTCCAGTCCTATCCATTCATACGCCAGACGACTCTACCTTACACTATTCAATTAATTTCCCAGAACGCTCCAGCCAGCAATCCCTCAAAAGCAAACGTAATGTAGCCATAAAACACTTATCTTCTGATCTAACTACCTTCTCCAATTGGGGTAGAGAAAACCTTGTTACCTTTAACACCTTACGAGCGGCCTATGCGGTTTATTTATGTGTACCGCACAGCGGGGTGTTTTTAGCCAAAATAGGGCTGTTTACGTGATCATTTTCATGCCTAAATAAGACCCAGAACGTAAAACAAGTACCTATCCCTGAAAGGGCATAAACAGAGCTTTCGAATGACACCATAACGATCCTTGTATGATGGATAGTTTTCTTGCAATAACCGTGCAACGCGAGTGCAAAAAGCAGGTAATTCGGTACTTTCAGTACATAATTGAGTATGTAGCGAGTGAGAGAGGGAGGAGGGAGCTGAGATTTGTGTCAGTAGGTTCGCCGCGGTGGTCTGGAGCAGTCATACGCTAGTCTCCTGCCACCACTTGTCTCTCTCTCTCAGCCACATTACGTGCTGAAATTGCCACTCGACCTATGTCGAGCGCCGCCACATAGTCCAGCTTTATTTAACTCGACTTATGTTGCTCGCCGCTAATTAAGGGTTAATGCTTCCAAAACCCAATTTCTCCATTTATCTTCCTGCCGTCAACTCCCAGCGGACTTTCCCTTATTCTTCAACAATACAAAAATCAACCTTTCATCTTCTCTCAGTATTCTTGGTGTCTCTTTTTCTTCTGCTCTCTCTTGGAAGGACTATATTCCCAGTCTTGCTGGGTGTGCTCAACCGCCTCAAGGGGTTCTTTACCCCTGCTAAGCTTCTTGCTCTGTACAGGGGCACAGTGCGTCCTTGTATTGAGTATTGTTCACATGTGTGGGGATGATCCTCTCACACAGCACTTCTAGACAAAGTAGAAAGGAAAGCCTTTCGTATTATTAACTCCCATCCACTCACCGACTCTCTGCATCTCTCTCTCTTCGCCGCAATGTTGCATCTCTCTCGCTATTCTATCGCTACTACAATAATCAGTGTTCCTCATAACTCTCAGTGCATACCACCTTCTCTACGTAGGGTACGTAGTACCCGTCTTACAACACAATCCCACCCTTACTCTGTACAACTCCCCAACTCAAGAGTGAAAAGTTACTCCCAGTCATTCTTCTATTCAACAACTGAGCTCTGGAACTCTCTCACTGAATCCATATTTCCCTCATCCTATTACTTAAATTGTTTCAAACTCCGTGTTCCAGACATTTTGGCTTGAACGTTCCTTGATTTTGGCCCTGTCACTCTTTTAACTCTGGGGGAGGCACTTGTAACAGGCAGTTTTGCCTTTTGTCTCCCTCATCTACATAGAAGAAGAAAAACAAATATATATATATATATATATATATATATATATATATATATATATACCGGTATATATAATATATATATATATATATACATAATATATATATAGATAATAGCTGTGTAAGACAAGCTTTGGATGATAGAGGAATGACTATAGATCAGGCAAAAGAAGTGGTAATAAACAGGAATGAATGGAGAATATGCTTGTGAATAGTTGAGTGAACACATGGTCATTTGGGGGAAGGGGTCGGGCGCAAGTTGAACTAGATAATAGTCCATCAGGCGCCTGGCCCGGGGAGACGATTAATGTGAAGGGTACGCCTGGAAGTGTGGTGGGCGGGCTTGTGGGTTTGGCTCCGCTACATGTCTGCCTGCCGAGATCAGAGCCTCTCCGGGTGGTCGGGGGCCGGGAGAGTGCTGGAGCGACCTTGGTGACCCTGGTCTCTGGGTATTCTCCTGGGTGACCTGGATGTGTGTGAATTTTGTGTTTTGTCTGTGTTTGTTCGCTGTTTTGTCTTGTGTTTTGTGTTTTCCTGTTCTTGCTCTGTCTAGAGTCTGCCACCCCCAAGGAAAAAATAAAAAAATAATAAAATAGAGGAACATTTTTTAATAAAAAAATAGGAAAAGTGGGGATTGGGCCTGAGCATATATATATATATATATACAGTAAATATACAGTATATATATATGGCACTCACGATGTTGGCGAGATTAAGTTAATATATATTTGTATACAGAGGTGGGTTGGCCTTAAGGTAAACTATCAGTTGTATTTATTCTGAAATATGAATCTACAATTGTGTGACTGGAGTAATATTCTCATGCTAAAGAACCCCAAAACTTCAAAGAATAATAGTGTTTAAAGTGTTATGATCTTATAGCATAGCATAGCATAGTGAATGTCAATGCTGAGATGTCAACCCTATAGTTCTAAATTTGAGCCTTGGCAAAGTGATATTTTATGCACCCGAAATTCAAATCTATACCCTAAGGATTTTGAGTGGGCTCTGATAACATTATGACACTGTGATAAAGCGTTTTACTATTATACAATTGCAGTCATCATGACCCTACACTCCCTTTTTCACACTGCCTTTAGCATGCAATACGCTGGGTGTGATACGCAGTTTTTGTCCTCGTTTCCAGTTCCGACAGCCATTATTCCAGCTCATGCACGGCCGCTTAAAATACACAAGTATGGTGTAAGTGTGTGGCGAGACGCGAGGACCGTCGTCTCGTGTGTCATTTAGATGAGAGGGAGATAGAACGCGTTTTTTTACTCCCTTTCTCTCTCTCTCTCTCTCTCTTTCTCTACAGTCTACTGCTACTGCTACCCTACTGCTACCTCATGCCTAGGAAGAGAGGCTTTGGACATATCTATAAATAACACCATTTAACACTTACAGGTTATGAGAGACTGGAATTGGAGGAATTCCAGGCGGTTGGGACCGATAAATGGAGAGTGGCTGCAGTACCCCGAATAGCCCACTCCTAACGTGTAATGCTCTAGACCAGTCCCTGTGACCGTTCTATGGTGCATCTGGCTGGACTGCTCTTAGGTGAGAGAGCTTTACTGCCATGTTGGTTGCTAGGCCAACTAATATACTCTGGTTTGTCTACTGGAATAAGTGTAATATCCTTTGACTACTTGATTCAAGAGTCTGGCCGTTTGAAGGTGGTTAGTAGTACTTAGTAAGGATTCAGGCTATGGCTGTCACTCCATTCAGAAAATCAGTGTCTTTAGGACACGAGTGCTGCTCAGTTGGGAGCTGCGGCACGTTGGGACTCTCTGACCTCGGGGAGACCTTTGGTTTAGTTTGGCAGACATAACGAAGTCAGAATCTAGAACAGAACGAACACCATGGACGAATAGACGGAAGCGGATGACGCAGGAATAATTCACCACCAACCCTCTTATTATAGCATTGTATTGGTCATTAGTTTTCCTTGAAGTTAGAACCTTTACAAAGTGTTTTAATTGTTAGAACAAATTTAAAACCATGTCAGCTACTAGTACTACAAAATTCAAAGCAACTTGCGCTGCAAGAAGCTAAAGTGGTGTATCGATTTCAAAGAAGGTGCACATGCCAGCATACACCATGATAGTCTTTGTCTCTTTTGTGAGATAGAAGGCAAACTCATGAAGGAGGAAGCTGGAATTAATGAACAATTAAAGCAAAGAGACACAGACAATACAATTCTAAAGAACAAAGTTTTTGAAGGCAGAAAATAAGTAGAAGAGTTGAAAAGGTAATAGATAGCCTTAGAACTGAAGCTATTGAGAGAGTGACAGCCGTTCCTTCAAAATCCAGCACAAGTTATGCAGGTGCAAATAAGCAAAATAAGAATGTAGTGCCAGTCAAGAGGCAACAATTGATGCAGCAACTACAGAAGAGGCTGCGATTCCTACTGCTAGTGCTAGTGACCCTCGCTATGCTTGGAGAGAGGTCACACACAAAAGAAAGAAAAGACCAGACAGGAATATAAGGTTAACGCCTCTAATAGATTCAGTCTTCTAGACCATGGCAAAAAACAGTATGACTTCATTAACCATTTGAGTACAAGCGACGTATGTTATTTTTCATTCTAGCTATACAGTATATAGACGATATTATGCAACTTAGGAAGGGTGTGTGGTAGTTTAAAGGGTTGGTTGAGATAGTTCGAAGCCGTATTATTGCTAGAGATCCTACCTAAGCTGAATAAAATCGTCTAAATCTTACCAGAATATGATGAAAAGGATGTCGCCAGTACTCTACGGGTTAAGTCTTCACATAAGAGAGGGAAAAATGATCGTCAAGTGCAGAGTGGGCAGCGAATTGTTAAGCCTACTATGCATCATTCAAACAACAAAGGGACCAAACTTAACATGTCAAGCAGGTTTGGTCTCATTAGTGACAAAGAGACGAAAACAATTTTGATTGGGGATTCTCAGAGTCTCACTTAGTTAAGTTTCGCCGAGATGTGAGAAAGGTGAAGAGCCTCGCAGGTGCAAGGACTTCCCAGATCACAAAGGAAGTGGAAAAAGTCTGGTCCAAGACTAATGGGGACGGCAATAATAGCCCAGGTCACTGGTAATAGACGTTTCTCAAAAGAAATAAAGTCGGTGCCACAGAGTCAATAATAGGAGAGGACATGACTCTGGCTGATGGGCTCCGACTCATGACAGACAGAGACATTATACTTGGTATTTTGCCCAGGATATATAAAGGGGATTGTGCTACCAGTAAAGCAATAGGCTTAAATGGTAGGTTAGCTGGCCTGTGTAAACAGAAAGGGGTGAGATTTGTGGACCCATTTGATGAGTTTTATGGGAACCTCTACCTTTACCTCTGTGATGGTGTGCACTTTAGCACTAGCGGTAAAATCAAACTTGGTGATTTTCCAAATCACCATCTTTACAGCTTGCTGAGGGTAAGCAAAAATGTAGAAAGCATCCCCCAGCAGGAAAAGAGCAAACACTCACCATCATTTGATATCAAACTTCCAAAAAGAGGTCTCACAAAAGGAGTTCATCCATCTGAGAGCAAGAATACCTCTCAACAAATGGCAGAGTTCCCATATAGATTGAGAGATGTTTCGCAACTCCCGCTAGGCTCTACACCTCAGTTGCCCATTTCTGAGCCACTAGATCGTGGTTCTTGTACCTCAGGTGAGGATTCATCAAACATAGGGAAATGCAACACCTTTGATAGCGTACAGAGAAATAGTGTGCAAGAAAATACACTAGCCCCAGAGACCCCTTTCTCTCCGGGAACAGGATAAACTAGGGGGTTCTAAGAAAAACCTGAATCCCCTTAAGGTAGTATTATTTAATCCAGGTCAATTAGGAAAAAATTCTCCGAACTTCGGGTATTGTTGTCTACAGAATGCTTCGATGTAATGGCTACATGATACCAGAGATTATGTTGGGGAATTTTAAATACCTGGATATAGAATGTTCCACAAAGACCGAACCATGCAGGAAGGGGGCGGAATTCTCTTGTACATCAGAGATTTTCTAAAACCAATTGACTGCAAGATCAGGTCAGAACATGAACTGCTTGGAGTAGAACTCAATCTAGGTAATTCTATCTAGAGGATCGTTGTGGTGTACAGGCCTCCACATCAAAATGTTGAAATGGATGAACTTTTGTACACAAGACTGAGTGCTGTTATCGAGGGTTAAACCAGTGTGATTTTAGATGACTTCAATTGCCTAGTAAACTGGGAAGCAAGACCTGCTGATTTTTTTTTTCTATGTGAATGAGGGAGACAAAAGGCATAACTGCCTGCAGCGAGTGCCTCCCCCAGATTTCAAAGAGTGACAGGGCTAAAATAAAGGGACGTTCGAGCTATAATGCCTGGACACACGGAGTTTGAAGCAATTTAAGTCATAGGAAGAGGGAAAGACTGATTGTGGGAGAGGGTTCCAGAGCTCAGCAGTTGAATAGAAGAAAGTCTGAGAATAGCATTTCACTCCTGGGTTGGAGAGTTGCACAGAGTAGGGGTGGGATTGTTTTGCAAGGCGGGTACTACATACCCTACGTAGAGTAGGTGGTATACACTGGGAAAGCTCCGAGGAACACTGATTATTGTAGTAGCGATAGAATAGCGAGAGAGATGTAACATTGCGGCGAAGAGAGAGAGACTACAGAGAGTTGGTGAGTGGACGGGAGTTAACCTCTCCGCGGCGCACAGGGGGTTTTCTACAGGGTAAGACTGTGCGCACCTATGATGATTTTGTGACCTATTGCCAATTTCGATAAAAAGTACATCATCGTGTAGGGAATGTTTGCGTGCATCGGCCCATATATATTTGACCCCCCAAAAAATGTCTGGGGGGGGTGGGGGAACGGTCCGTAGTTGAAAATGTGGAGCGAATGGCACCGTGCGGCTAGATTGTCATTGAGCGGCGAGATTTCCCTGCCGAATTTTCACGCGCCCAGGGGATAGAAGGAGAGGGAGGAGGGGGTGGGTTACCGCGTATTATCACGTATATCTCCTTTTTTGAGCCCTTTTAGGCTATGTAGAGTATATATACGTGTGTAGGCCACCCATATAACAATGAATATGCCTCATAGTGACCAAAAATTGCAATATATAAGGGAATTATAAGATAATTTTTAGGCGGGAATGAAGATATGTTGGAGGTTTGGCGGCAATTTATGAGCTGAGAGTGTGGTTTACGCCATACATATCACTTATATCTTGTATGTAGAGCACTGTCATGCTATAATACAGACTTGTACGTATGTATACGTGCCCTATATCAAAATATATACCGGATATAGACCAATTCACGCGATATTTACGCACATAATCAATGAGTTTCTATGCGTGAACCAAGGGTGTGAGTGAGTTGTGCTGGGAATGAAAGGGGGAGAGGGTGTGTTACGCCATAAATATCACGTAAATCTTGTATTTAGAGCACTGTCATGCTATAATAAAGACGTGTACGTATGTAGGCGTCCCATATAACAAGGAATATACCGCATATAGCCCAATTGATGCGATATTTACGCAAATTGTGAATGTGTTTCTAGCAGACGGAAGCCTGAAAGGGTGGGTTGGGGGGTAGTGGGTGGGAGGGAGGCATGCAGGGGTGCAGTGAGTGAGTGAGTGAGTCGTGGAGAGATGGAAGGCAGGCAGATCTCTAGATAGATAACCAGCTTTGTGATAATTGTGGAGGCGCCCGAGGCGTATGGATGTCTTGGTATTTTGACCCTTATTGTAATGCCCTCGAAAATGTCCCGCACCCACAATAATACTAACCCGAGTTGACGTCAGGTATAGCGTAAAATAGTCGTAGATGGTAAGTCCAATAAACTCATCACGTGATAACACCACGAGACTATCACCTGGTTCTTAAAAATCGGACTAAGGTTGCTATACTTTTAGTACGTCCGTGGTAGTACAGTGGGTTAGCGCGCGGGCCTGGTGGTGATGGTTGGGTCACTAACCAGGGTTCGAACCCCACCCAAGGCATCTCAAAACCTGTGGGTTTTTAGGGGGGTTAAATTCCCTTCAGAGGTTCGTACCCCGCGCCAGGTACCAGGAAAAGTTGATCCTAAAGGTAGCCTGGGGATATTTCAAGAGACCATGAATTCCCTTCACACCCAGCATTTCATTGGTGGCAGCTAGGGAACGTGACCAGGTAGCTACGTGGAGCACCCGTCACGCGAACCCTATACCAACAATATTGAGATTGCTGAGGTAATACAGCTACGATACCTTACGACCTTAAAATAGGCTAGGGACTAGCCCAGTTAAAGAAGGATGTAATGTAATGCCCTCGAAAATGTCCCGCACCCACAATAATACTAACCCGAGTTGACGTCAGGTATAGCGTAAAATAGTCGGAGATGGTAAGTCCAATAAACTCATCACGTGATAACACCACGAGACTATCACCTGGTTCTTAAAAATCGGACTAAGGTTGCTATACTTTTAGTACGTCCGTGGTAGTACAGTGGGTTAGCGCGCGGGCCTGGTGGTGATGGTTGGGTCACTAACCAGGGTTCGAACCCCACCCAAGGCATCTCAAAACCTGTGGGTTTTTAGGGGGGTTAAATTCCCTTCAGAGGTTCGTACCCCGCGCCAGGTACCAGGAAAAGTTGATCCTAAAGGTAGCCTGGGGATATTTCAGGAGACCATGAATTCCCTTCACACCCAGCATTTCACTTATGTCTACCATATGTCTGGTGTTCGTTGCCACCAACAGGTCTACAATAACATGAGTCAGGAACGGAGAGAGAGAGATAGAAACTGAGACATGCGTATGTCGTACGTATAAATGGACTTCAGAATTGCATTTTTATGCAAGCAGACATTGCATTTTAGACACATGTGAAGTACCACAGAAACATGTAGGCCATTGACTGTAAATAAAGTACTATATTATAGACCAGCAACGAGGGTGGTCAGTAAACACAGGCAGATTGCCTTTTGTGATAAAGGGCTAAATATAGAATGGTGTCTCCTTACACTTGCGAAAAGGTAGATTGCCACCAGAGAAACGTTTACTTATTTATTTCCAAGTAATATGCAATCTAAATGTATATTTGAGACCTACTGCAATTATTTGTATGACAGTCATGACTATGTATAATCCAATATACGCGCGTAGGCGAGACATAAGAAAGCTGGTTGAGCAATTTTCGACACCCACACAGTTATTATTCTTTTTTATTTACAATATTATACAATACAAATGTATTTGTGAAGAGTATTTTATCCATTATTGTATTTATACAAATTTTGTTCCCAGACAGAGCTGCTGTTGCTGGTGTAGCTGGGGCATAAAGGAGCAGCAAGGGTCACCGCTTGACTGTGTGAAAATGAGTGGAGTCGCACTGAGAGGGGCAATTTTGCTGAGTGTTTGGGCAATTTTTGACAGAATAAAGTTATATAATTACTAATTCTTGACAGAGACAAACTTTTATAAACCTTGCCATGATATAATTGATAATCCCATCAATTTACAAACGTAAATTGGTGGGATAATTAATTTTGTTTTGTATATTGTCATTTCGATTGTAGACACGAACTTTTGAGTGATATTTGGTATGAGCTCCTGTGGCATGGTTGGTAAGGTCGCGGACTGGAAAACTCAAAGTGTGGTAGGGTTGTGTGATCGAATCCAGGAGGGGGTTATGGGGAAGGTTTTATATTGTCTAGAACATTTTTGATAAAACAATTTGTTTACAAGATCATGCCATTGTATTCAAACAATATGAAATATTCATAGAATATACCATATTGTAAGAATACAATGACATGACCTTGTTTTTTTTTGTTTTTTTATTGTTTTTTTTTATTATTTATTATGTTCCTTCCAACAACCAACTATACTCCTAAAATCGATTAATGAAATTTACAAACACATGTGGCAGTCCGTGGATTCGAATCCAGGATGCTCACACCGAAAATCAACACCTTATGCATCGTACCACGAAGACAGTTAAAGAATGGTGGACACTGCCTACAATTTATTATGCAACTTCGAATCCTGCATATCAATCTAAGCATGTACACACATCCCAACTGCAACTCACGTAGGCTATGCATATGTGAATGGAAAGAGCAATTAATGGGGCCTTAACCACTAGGGAAGTCCTCTCGATAAATTACCCCTGAACCCATATCAATTATTATGTTCCTTCCAACAACCAACTATACTCCTAAAATCTTAGTAGGTTTGACAGGATTTGTTGAAACATATTTATTTTTGTACAATTCATTTGAGGTAAGAAAACAATTATATACACATTACTTTGGCTAATAACAAACATATATATTGATATACTAAAAAAATAAGGCATATTACATGTAAATCTTTGAAACTTATAAACTAAATAATGAAACATACAATTAGCCTATATAATGTAAAAGCTATATCACAGGGACATCTCTGGAACTTATACATTATATAATATATATGTTACATTATGAGGTAGCGTGATCAATTAGGTCAGGTCAGGTAAGGTAGGGCGCGAGTCCAGGACAGGGCGGGGCAGGGGGCGAGTCCAGGGCAGGGCACGGGGCGAGTCCAGGGCAGGGCAGGGCAGGGCGACACTCAATAATTCTTGAAGGTGTTGTAGTCCCTGAAGCAGTCACCCAGGCAGAGTGGAACTTTGCACTCGGCGCACATTGAGGTGACTCTTTTGGTGACATGGGGTTTCCTGACACTGGTGCTGCAGACGGTGCACTGCGCCTGCCTGTGATGAGTGCCAAGCATCTCAGTGTTGATGGGGTAGTGTCGTTCGACACCCAGCTGGATGCGGTCAGGAACATGATCCCCACGCCATGCCGTACGTCTGTGAGTGGTGGTGCCATACTTCTCCAGGAGTTGGTATGAGACGTTGTAGACGAACTCCCGGAATTTCAGCTTCTGGTTTGGGGACATATCCTTTTTCACCAACCACAAGTTGTAGGCGTTGAGCATCGTGATATCAACTAGGTGGAGGAAGAGCTTGTGATACCACTTCACAGTCTTCCTCAGACACTCAACGCCTGACAGCTGACAGTCAGACTTGTCCACCAGGCGCATGTTCTTAGTGAAGTCCACTACCATGTCGGGCTTGTAGATTGTCTTGCTGGTTCGGTAGTGGATTTTGCCAGAATCCATCTGGGCACCTGTGTGGACGGTGGAAACCAGGTGGACGTCTCACTTATCCTTCCACTTCAGGGCTATCAGTTTCCCACACTTCTCGAGCTGCTTGTATTTCTGCCCCTTTCGTCGCCTTCTTCGCACATGCCTCTCGCGGTGTTCCTGGGCCAGGTCGTCTTCTGAAGGTGTATCACTGGAGGAGGCATCTGTGAGAGGAATGACATTACCTGTGAACTTTGGCATAAACTTTCTTGTCTTTCTGACAGTCCCACATGACCCCGTTTGGTTGTCATGAAGAAACTGGCAGAGAGCAGGAGAAGTATACCAGTTGTCAGTGTAGATGATGTGGCCTTTGCCCAGGTAAGGTGCCAACATTTTCCTGACGATGGCACCAGACATTCCCATGGGGTCATTGGCAGCGGCTTTCGGTATGTCAATGTCAGTGCCTGTGTACACGATCATGTCAAGCACTATTCCAGTTTCGCAGTCACACAAAACGAAGAGCTTGATTCCGAACCTATGCCTTTTCAAGGGGATATACTGCTTGAAAACAAGACGTCCTTTGAAGAGCACGAGCGACTCATCAATCACCAAATTGAGGAAGGGGTAAAAGTATTTCCTATACCTCTCCAACAACATGGTGAACACATCCCGAACTTTCCATATCCTGTCAATCCTGTTAGGATTTTCGTTGTCTGCAAAGTGCATAAATCTTAGCAGCAACAAAAATCTGTCACGAGTCATGAACTTATTGAAAGTTGGGGTGGCGATGAGAGGGTCGTGCTTCCAATAGTGTTGCAACACATGCTTCATGATCAGAGGCATGAGGAACAACAAGGCAAAGAACGTCATAAATTCTTCCACAGTCGTATCCACCCAGCCTCGTATTCTCGCTTTTGGAGAAAGGACGTCCAATCTGCCAAACACCCACCTGTAGTAGGCGTTTGTTTGGGCAACGATGTACGTCATTACCTCCATGTCGAAAAAAGCGAGGAAGAAGTCGCTTTCGTTCGCTTGATCGTCACAGGGCCAGTCGTCAGTTGTTCCTGACGTCCCAGGATTGAACTGGGGCACGTCAGGTACAAAATTGACCCCGTCAGACCAATCGAACGAAGGCAGCTCAGGGATCGGAATGTCGTCTGCGTCTGCTTCATCGTCTGAAATATCGCTTCCATGGTCGCGATACAGCACTCCATCATCATCATCACCCTCCTCTTCACTTGACAGACGATGCCCTTCCTCATTCTCGTCACCGACGTCGGACTCACTCCCACTGTCCACTCCCAAATCCCCCCACCCTTGGTCCCATGCTAGGGCTTCGTCGTTGAAACCTGGGCTGCCAATGTCCTGCGAATCACCATCAAACAGCAGGGCGGCATACTTTGATGGTGTCAGAGTTTTCCGGGTCACATTAGCACGTGCGGGAGTTTTATGGACAGGGACAGCAGAGGCGGTGGCAGGGTCGGCAGCAGGGGCAGCAGTGGTGCGTGGTCTTGTGGCCCTGGAGGCAGGCAAGATGATGGTGGTGCCTGTCACCCTTCTCTCTGTTCGTTGGGCAGGGGCGGCAGGGGCGGCAGGGGCGGCAGGGGCAGCAGGGGCAGCAGGGACACCAGGGCCAGCAGTCGCTTTCCCTCTCCCTTTCCACTTCCCCTTCGCCTTCCCTGTTCCTTGGGCAGGGGCAGCTGGGGCAGCGGCAGCAGGGGCAGCAGGAACAGCAGGGACAGCAGGGCCGGCAGGGACACCAGGGCCAGCAGGGCCAGCAGTCGCTTTCCCTCTCCCCTTCCCCTTCCCCTTCCCTTTTCCTTGGGCAGGGGCAGCAGGGGCGGCAGGGGCAGTAGGGGGGCGGCAGGGGTGGCAGGGGCAGCCGGGCCAGGGGCGGCTGGTGGTGGTGGTGGTGGTAGGGGCACTGTGGCTGGCGTACGGGTTCTCTTCCCTAGGCCCGTGCCTTTAATTTTTCCTGCCCCCGCAGGTTCTGCAGCCCTAGGGCGGCCTCCTGCGTCACTGGTACCGGTGGCAGGGGTGGCAGTGGTGGCAGTGGTGGTGGTAGTGGTTGTTGTAGTGGCCTGGGTCGTGGTGGCAGTGTCCCGAAACACCAATGACCTCTGTACCTTTGTTGTGCTTGCACGTGTTTTTCGTGCTTTGGGTGCTGGTCTTTCGTCCTCAGAGCTGTAGGGCGTGTCGTACTGGTAGGTAGGGTCTCTAGCAGCCACCCTCTGCCTTCCACGGCGGCTAACACCACCAGTAGGAGGGCTGGTTGTGTCATCAGGGAGCGAGCGTGAGGGACGTGTGGGCTCCATGACTAGTGGTTGGTTACTGGCCCGGTGGTGCTTGCACGAGTGCGGGGCGAGCGTTTGGCGGGGTGGTGTCGAGAGTTGACATGTAGTACTATACCCACACCAATTTTCAGCCGCCTGGCTATAAACGCGCGGTTTTGGTACGCGTTCAAAAGCTCTGCTCTTAAGAGTCTCCCCGCAGTCCGCCGGGGGAACTCATAAGCGTCTCCCGGCAGCTCCCGGGTTAAAGGACAGAAACATAAAAATGGCCTAAATTATCAAATAATAAGGAGAATTTAGGTACAAGAATGAAGCTAAAGCTTTAAATATTTAGTTAATCATTGATTTCTTATCCCAGATGTTAGTGGGTACCTGTGGTAGTAGCATTTTTCTAAAAGGGGGGCAGGGGGGAACACATGTATTATTTATTAAATTTGGTATATGCTCCGTCCCGAGCATTTAGCTTGTCGACCTAGTCTGCCAGACGCGGGTGACATTAAGGATGGAGACATAAAAATGGCCTAAATAAGAAAAATATGGGGGAAATTTAGGGACTGCAACGAAGCTCAAGCTCCGAGTTTCACAAACGCCAGAGAACGCAACGTTGCAGACCCTCCTACCAGTCCTCTACCACAGGATTTAAATACCATGCGATTTTATCTTATTATTAATTGAAATGCCACTCACCCAAGGCCATCGCCTCACAGTTAGGGACCTCATAACGGCAGGGGATCAATCAATGTCCCACAAAAACGACCTTAAACATTGGCCTACCGCTGCAGCTTAGCAGGGACCCTAACTGATGAAAACTGGCCCTAACTCAACACCTAGTCTACACACCGATCGGAATCCTCACTCGGGGCACCAAAATGTGGGGGATAATATGGCCAAAGGTTATCTCTTACCACACCAATCGAAATATAAAATAAATAAACATAAATAATAATAAAGTCTGAGATCGCCTACCTAATGGCATGAACTATGGTAGCCTATCTCTCAGGATGCCCTAACTAAACATTGTATCAATGGCCATGTATATCAATGACTTAGCTTTACTAGGGTCCTGGTGTAGTTCCGAGGATTCCGGCTTCGGTAGACCAGGGTTAAAGGGTCAGGACTCCGGGCCTGGCGCGGGGATTGTGGTGGAGGAGATCACGGGACACGTCTCTACCGTTCAAAAGTTTACTAGCGTCTGATCGGAACTTCAATTTCCGACTCTTAAATAAACTATATTAATTCGTTACCAAGGGTTCATTCCCTCTTCACCAAATCATATAAATAATCATCAGCGTTTAAATTATATAATTATAAAGGTAAACATCGTTGCACAACAATTTAGTAAACATAATATCAAGATATTAACGACCCTAAAGCAAACGGTGGATCGCGTATGCGGTCGCGGGAATATTTAAACTGATCCTCTTTACAGTTCTTCTAAACTTATTTCTACAAGGTTTTATTACTAAATTAACTTGATCAAGGTAATCTTATACAGTACTAAATTACCTAACATTAATTAATCTCCACAATTTATACAATCACCGGGTTCTCGTAGGAAATTGTTCACTCTAGTGAGGTTACCCTATCGGAAGGTTGTTGCCAACATTCCCCAGATACCGGTGTAGTCAATTTATTTCTCACAATGAGAGTGGGAAGTAGAAGGCAAAGATGTTGCAGGAGTTGTAGATTGAGTACCTGAAGATTGAGAATATGAAGGTATGGTCACAGAGGGAGATGGTTGATCAGGTGAGTGAGGTTGATACAGGTGGTTTAGGTCAACAGGAGGTTTTGGTTGGCCCCCTCCGAGTCCACAAGAATCTACCTGAGTTGACCATGCCCAGCCGTCCATTTCCCAGTTCTCTTTCACGCCCACAGCCATCTAAGGAAACGGAACACTCTCTCAGCCAGTCACAAGCCGTATTCTGCAGCCAACCACAACCGCTCCCACTTTGCTACCTCAACACATAAATTGCATTAACATTGCTAACATATCTGAACAACCTATCAAACTACCCAGAGGTTTGGAAATTGGAGAACTAGAAATGTACTCCGAGGAACTAACCCCACCTGTTGACCCTTCCCCACCTTTTTCCAACCATCTCCCTGACATACCCACTACTCTAACCCACCACCAGCAGTCAGACCTCAAACACCTCCTTCTTTCATTTCAAGATATTTTCGCCACTTCCAACCGAGATATGGGTAACACCCAAGTCTTACATCACCCCATTCAGACCGTGGGCCATCCCATCAAGCAACTTATCAGGAGGAAAAACCCCATCCAAAGACTCGAAGAAGAAAAACAAGTCCAAGACATGCTCACAACAGGAATAGTTAAACCCTCCCATAGCCCTTGGTCTTCACCGGTGGTGCTCGTCAGAAAGAAAGACGGATCCACCAGATTCTGCGTCGACTATCGCCAGCTAAACGACGTAACCATTAAAGACGCCACTCCCCTTCCTAGAATCGACGCCTCTCTCGACTCTCTACTAGGAGCCAAATGGTTCACCACCCTAGACCTGCAAGCTGGTTATTGGCAAGTACCTGTCCTACCCGAACATCAACAAAAGACAGCATTCTCCACTAGCCAAGGAAAACTTTATGAGTTCACTGTACTTCCGTTTGGGCTCTGCAACGGACCAGCCACCTTTTCCCGATTAATGGAATCGGTGTTACAAGGTTTAACCTGGGAAACATTTTTGGCGTACCTCGATGACATCATTGTGTTCGGCACTACCTGGGCAGAACACCTCCAACGCCTCAAACAAGTATTCCAGAGGATTAGAGAGGCCAACCTGAAACTTAAACCCTCAAAATGCACCCTGGCCCAAAAACAAGTCAACTTTTTGGGTCACGTAGTGTCAGAAGATGGTATCGCTCCAGATCCAGCAAAATTAGAAGCTATCAGTAAAATTTCCCCCCCCCAGTAACATAAAAGGTGTACGTGCTTTCCTCGGCCTGGCCTCTTACTATAGAATATTCGTAAAGAACTTTGCATCCATTGCTAAACCTCTGCACGACCTAACCAAGAAAGAAGAACCTTTTCAATGGACAGAAGCAAGACTGCAAGCTTTTCAGACTCTCAAAACCAAATTAGTTGCCTCCCCTGTTGTATCCTTCCCTGACTATACCCAGCCTTTCCGACTCTACATCGACGTATCCCAATTCGGAATCGGCGCAGTTTTAGGCCAAACCTGTGATGGGAAAGAGCACATAATTGCTTGTGCAAGCCGTGCCCTGAACCCAGCAGAAGTCAATTACCCAGCTACCAAGAGAGAATGCTTAGGCATAATTTGGGCCTTGCGTACCTAGCCGGAGTAAAAGTAACAGTCATAACTGATCATCATGCATTGCAATGGCTAAGAAAATCGGACACCAAGAACGCCTTAACTGTTCGTTGGAGAGAATCCCTGGAAGAGTTCGACATAGATATAGTCTATCGACCAGGGAAACTGCATACAAATGCTGATGCTCTCTCTCGCCTCCCCCTGCAACATCAACATGCCGAAGAGGAAAAAGACCCCCCTCACACCATCCACGCCATTTACCATCTAGGACAAGTAGAAGAAAGCCAACAAGAATTATTAAGCAACTATCAAAGACAACAAAAACCCGACTGGATCCCTAGAAAACTGTTTGACCAAATATCCAGACGTGGGGATAACTTATTCACTCTAGAAGGAAAAATTGTGATCACCCCCCAAAACGCATTTCCAATTATGCAATCAATACACATGGATAATGGCATCCATTTTGCTCAAAAACGCCTCATCGCCACTTTTCAACAAGTGTACTGGACACCATCTCCCTACCTAACCGCCAAAAAGATAACAGAAGCCTGCAGAGCGTGTGCCTTAGGAAAAGACAGAACCAGGACACCTGGCCCCACAGAAAAATTAGTTGCATCCAAACCATGGCAACTCCTTGCAGTCGACGTCATGGGACCTCTCGAAAACAGCCATTGACACAAATACATCATCACCTTCGTTGACACCTACTCCAAGTATGTAATAGCATGCCCAGCCAAAGAACACTCCGCTTTAGCAGTGGCAGAAGCCCTAATCTAACATGTGTTCCCCTACTTCGGATTGCCAGAAGCAATTCACTCCGACAACGCCCCAGAATTTACCAGCCATGTGTGGTCACAACTATCACTGATGTGTGGCTTCAAAATCAGTCACTCTTCTCCTTATTGGCCCCAGGGGAACTCCATCAGCGAAAGGAGTCATAGAACCATTGCAAATCAAATCAGAACCAGGCTGCAACAAATGGACTCTAAAGACTGGTCCAGCCAAGTAAGGATTGTCCAAGAGAAGATCGAATTACCCCCCACGAACGAGTTATAGGAGTAACCCCCCTTCTCCTCCCATTACGTCATCTGGCTGCACCATATGAACCATCCTCTAATTTCGACCAAAATCTACTACACCTTAACCCTTCTTTAGCGGCCTATGCGGTTTATTTATATGTACCGCCCAGCGGGGTGTTTTTAGCCAAAATAGGGCTGTTTACGTGATCATATTCATGCCTAAATAAGACCCAGAACGTAAAACAAGTATCTATCCCTGAAAGGGCATAAACAGAGCTTTCGAATGACACCATAACGATCCTTTTATGATGGCTGGTTTTCTTGCAATAACCGTGCAACGCGGGTGCAAAAAGCAGGTAATTAGCCACTTTCCCGATACAATTCCGTATATAGCGAGTGAGAGAGGGAGGAGGGAGCTGAGATTCGTGTCAGTAGGTTCGCCGCGGTGGTCTGGAGCAGTCATACGCTCGCTAGTTTCCTGCCACCACTTGTCTCTCTCTCTCAGCAACATTACGTGCTGAAATTGCCACTTGACCTATGTCGAGCGCCGCCACATAGTCCAGCTTTATTAAATACGACTTATGTGGTGAGCCGCTTTTTAAGGGTTAAGAACAGACTTCGTCAAATAAAATATCTGCAAGACCTTCAACCTGATGAGACCCCCAAAACCAGCCCACATCACATTGGAGACCTCATCATGATTGCACACCTGCCAGTCCCCTCCAAAATGAAACCGAGATTCAAAGGCCCCTTTGAAATCTTGTCTGTGCCCAACTACTATCAAGTTACCATAAATTATTTTGGGCAACCACGCACGTTTCGTAACAGGCATGTACGTAGATTTCAACCGATCAATGACAATGATGTAATGCTCGCTAATCCAGATCAACATGACAGGTTACTAAATGACAATAATCCCAACTTAGAATCCACAGAGTCCACTCTTCCTGAGCTGCTTCCTCCTTCTTCTCCCTCTCGTCAATTCAAACATCCTCCTGATCTAACCAAAGTACATAAGCCTATCCCACCGCTGCCACCAGTGTTGTGCCGGGTTCTGATCGTTTAGTTCCCTTGATACAGTCCGTAAAACAATCCAGTTCTGGTTTGATGGACTTAAATATACTTGACAGGAACGTACCGAGTAGGTTCTATATACAGTAAAAATGGTATTCAAAGGTTCAATATAATACTCAATAACAACACAAGGAAGAACATATACACAAGTTTTAATTAATAAGCTTGAGATTATGTTAATAGTCAGGATCATAAAGGAGGATCCCACAATAGTAACAAATATATATATATTGTCCTTACTTCAGAACAATGTTACTGATACCAGAATAACTCAATAGTGAGAGTCTAGTACTAAATCCGATCATGTGGAAAGTATACATAAGGTTATAACATATGTAAATAAATATTAACCTTCAATGCAATAATAAATGTGAGTCAAATATCTTCCGTTTTCACAAGAGACTTCAACGCCTAAGCGGCTAGGTAATGATCCTAGCACTAACTGAAAGAGTTGAAGTTTTAAATATTGCCCCAAGGTTTGGGGGAGTCACACGTACGGCTCAGGTAGAGTCGTAACGGTGACCGCGTGAACTTATCTTTTGGTCAGGTCACTGGGAAGGTCACTAGTTGGACTGTTCTAGTGATAAATACTTTTTCTAGTTAACCCGGGAACTGCGGGGAGACTCTTAAGAGTTCCCCCGGCGGACTGCGGGAAGACTCATAAGAGTCAGAGAAAAAAAAATAAACTTTTTATTTTTTTATTTTTTTTTATTTTTTGGGCCCCTGGGCCATGCAAAATATCAGTCCTCTACCTCCCCTCCTTCCCCACTTTCCTCCCCTCCTTCAGTTATCACCTATTTTCCCTGTTATTCCCTTATTCTGAGGTATATTTTCGTGCTAACATTAGAAAGCCGGTTGCAGGGTGTGGTCATCACTGATAGAAAGCGAGTGCAAGAGAGAGAGAGAGAGTATCGATCGACTGTGTCTCAGTGGCCTTGGGGGAAATTGGCGGGAAAGCAGCTTGCCTCACCCATACATTATACAACTCGCGGGCTATATCTCCGATTTTGACCATCCAAACGCTGTTTTCACTCGTTTTTATTGTTGTTTCAGGTTAATACCTTTATAAGCAACCCATAATAGGCACGTATGGATAAGTATTAATGCTATTTATGGTAAAATAAATATTTTAGTGACGGAAACACCTCAAATACATGCGCACAGGCAGAGGTGTCTAATTACCCCCATGCGCACTTGTTAGGTTAATGCAACTATGAACTTAGCTGAAATGCGATGTTAATTTACTTTACAGGAAAGGGCTGAGATTATTATTTATAATTAATGAGAAGTATCAAAATCGCCCTCAAGGGAAATTATATCTTATCACAGAATTATATTACTTGAACATATGCTACGATAACGAACCGAACTTAGGAATTCGTGTTTCTATTCTTTTCTTAGGTAAAGTAAAGTAATCACGTGAATTTAATAAGAGTGAAAAGGTAGTTTATTTGGTCTACTGGTTGGTATTAATTAGGTCAAGATGTAATCTTCAATATTCGTAATAAAGACAACACACGAAGATTAGCAAAATAACTAACTGAGTCCCAAAAGACTCAGACTGGAATGAATACAATAGTTTAATCTCAAACAGTGAGAACTGACTGATTAACAAATATCGATCGGTAGATCGTACTTAGTAATTAGATTGGCGCTAATGACGAAGTTTAGCTCATTGATATTTAACGCAATATCAGATTCGCTTCTGAACGAGTTAACAGGGCGAGGAAAATAAAATGTACAGGCGCAATTAGTACATGGACGTAGGCGACGAAGTCCTACTCATTGATACTTAAAACAGGCAGTACCAGGCTCGGGCCTGAACGGGTTAACAGGGCGAGATGAATAAAATACACAGATACAATTAGTGTATGGTGGATGAAAGTGACACGAAACACGGAGGAAAGAATTCCTAAACACGGTATTCGAAATATAACAACATCAAGATTTACAAGAACATAATAGCACGTCTATAAGATATGTTTCATATGCGATCACTGAATAGATTTTAGGAATTACACTGAGCAATCGTTGGAAAATTGGGCGTAGGTTCTAGGTAAATAGCGATTATATAAATGGATTGATCACGGAATATATTGGGACTTCAACTCACAAGTAATAAATCAACATACACGTAGTCAGTAAATCTGCGAGCGTGGGGGGCCTGAATATATATTAATGACACTGATATGTAACGTATGCGTAAGTTATGAATTAAATAAAGTCTTGAACAAGGGTCAAGGAATTAAGGCAAGATTAACACTGAATAACACAGGTTCAGAAGGATAAAACTTATTACGCAAGTACGGGATCTTGGGCACAGATCACAAGTAAATCAGGGCACAACACGTTTCACATATTTACATAATCAATACCTCACAACAATAACCAACAGAGAAACACACAGAAACACTTAAGTATTTGGGAGGGCAGGGGGGCGAGAGTGCTGGTCTGGCCGGCATAGAGGGTAGTAGCCAATCTTGCACAGCTGGTTACCTCCACGAGCAGGGGTCCTCGATCTAGGCCTGGTTACGTAATTCGAACAGGGGTCCTAGTTTCAGGCCTACGTCCATAGCTCGAGCAGGGGTCCTCTGTTCAGGGCGCCAGGCAACAGACAGGTGGCCCTTCAGCAATCCGGAAGGGGGCCAACATCCAGGGGGCACTCTCGAGGGCCAGGGGGTTGAGGTAGGGAGGTCACCGTAGCAACACTGTCCTTAACTAGGCCGTCCCAGAGAGGTAATGCCTAGTCAGTAAGTGAGGTGGTGTGTACTTTCCTCAGGTTTTCCTGAGGTCCTATGCAAATATTATTCTTGCTTCCGGTGTCAATGAACTCGGGGAAAAAGGGGTATTGAGGAAAGAGGAAAAATGTGTATTGTGAGGTACATATACATTCTAGTCTTGGAACTCAGGTATTGTCATATGGGCCTGGTTCCAAGGTAATATTTTAATACTTAATGGGGCAGCTGGAAGGTTCAGGGCTGCTGGGAAAAATAGAAAACACTTAAAGCTAAAAATGGAGCAACTGTCTTGCAGGTCTTCTAATTATCCTAGGACATATTATATATAGAGGATTGCAGTTGTATCTTCGGGAGCATGGATTGGTCAGCCACTGTTCAGGTCCATTTGTTCCTATAGTCCTCAGGTCGTTGGTGTTTATTTGCATAACTTCAGTTCATTTGTGTCTTCCATATCCAGGAGCTGAGTACACGTAGCCCGTGGAGGTATTGGGCTGCGCGGGGGCGTGACCTGAGCAGGTGGCTAATGAGAGTGGGGGACCTCCCATACCTTTGTCTTGTCATAGAAAACGGTGGAAGCAGGGGTCGCTTGGGTATTTGTCCAGGACTAGAGCATGGGAGAATTGGGGTGTCTCTGCTATTTCCATGTCTGGATTATGGGGGTCTTGGAGTTGCAGACTGTAGCTGTTATTTGGGCGGCTCATCTTCAGACCGGGCATCTTATATATATATATATATATATATATATATATATATATATATATATATATATATATATATATATATATATATATATATATATATATATATATATATATATATATATATATACAATATTTATATAATATATATATATATATATATATATATATATATATATATATATATATATATATATATATATATATATATATATATATATATATATATATATATATATATATATATGTATATATATATATATATATATACTGTATATATACAATATATATATATATATATATATATATATATATATGTATTGCACCTTACATCCCTGCTAAATATTCTTTGAGGTCAACAGATCAATTCATTGATATCCTTCGTACCACAAGCCCTAGCGGTCTTCTAGCACCTCTAAATGTTGAAAGTCTCTTCACGATGTCCCTGTCGATGACACAATCAAGATCATTTTGGACAACACGTACCACCATCCAACCCTGCCCCCCCCCCCCCCCTAATATTCCTGCAATCCAACTAGAAAACCAAGAGCTTGTACCACAGAGGCTCCATTTTGCAGCCCAGACGGGAAGCTCTACCTTCAAATCAACGGAATCAGCATGGGCTCTCCCTTGGGTCCAACCTTCGCTGACTTCTACATGTGCCACCTTGAGAATGCTGTCCTACAAGATGAAACCCTTCGCCCATCTACCTACTGTCGCTATGTCGACGATATATATGTAGTTGTACATGATGAGAAACACTTACAAGCGTTGAAGCACACTCTGGAATCAAATTCAGTGTTGAAATTCACCTATGAGCTAAGTATTAACGACAAAATCCCTTTCCTAGACATACTGATCAGCAAAGAACAAGATCAATATATTACTACTGTTTACCGTAAAACCACTGACATAGGAAAGTGCCTCAATGCTCGTAGTGAATGTCCTCAGAGATACAAAGTTAACTATTTATTTCATATTTGGAAGAAACATATATTAATTCATATTTTTTACTTTTACAGATATATATCTACTGATGATGTGCAAAGCAAGCACGAAACGTTTAGTGAATAAATAATAGGACAAATAAAATGAAAGTTGACGTATTATTCAACACCTAATTGAAAATAATCATGAACTTTGGAAACTTAATATATCATTTGAATGATGAAATCAGACATACAGTGAGAAATGTTGAAAAAAACAAATAAAAAGTTAGTAAAACACAAATATGCCTTGGTCTTTAATAAATTTTGCCTCAATGAAAACATACTGCCTACTTATATATATATATATGGCAGTGGTAGGCACATTTCCAGGACATCTACATTTGTAAATTAATTGTAGGACAAGAGCCACAATACTATGCAGTACTGTTGAGAACTATTTATATGCAAATTTTGAATTTATCACACATCTATCTTCAGGCTGCTTTTATCGTACGATTATAAAAAAGTAAAGAAAGTAAAAAGGGCAGCACCGTCCGTTGGGACCCCACAATGACAGGGTCTCTCCTTCGCCCGCTTTGTTACATCAAGAACAGGGTCAGAACAAGCAAGTCCCACCGAGAAAGAGAGCGGCGCCCTTCCACAGTCACAATCAAAACAAACCCCAGCGGACTAAGTTGTCACCCAAAAAGCGGTGCTACGGTCCCACGCCGGAAGTGACGTCACCCACACAGGTCGACCCTGGATTGGCCAGCTCCTGTGTCACCTTACCCAACCTAATTGACCCGACGTAACTACCACCTGTCGCCGATTGGTTCCAGGAGGGGATTCGAATGCGAATCATGATGGCCCTACTACTCCTATCTCCCCTACCCCTGTTGCCGGAGCAACAAGGGCCTATGCAGACAGTGAAAAGGGCGAAGGCCGCCCTTTTTCCTTGCAGCCAAAAAGGGCCGAGGAACACCTAAAAAGTTAATAGGTGCTCAGACCAGTTTAGGGAAAGTATCTCACCTTCCCTCCTGAGTCTGAGTGTTCTAAAACTTCTCTAGGTGTTCCAGTGACCCTAAGATCTGTGCGGTAGTAAGTTATTTTGTGTAAGTACCCTACCTGTAAATGGCTAATCCCGACAGGTATTAGTCAAGAGTATATTAAGATCTCCTAGTGTCTCTGTCGGCCTCACTGAAGAAGATACCGTTAGTTGACGCTTATATTATCCGTGGTCTGTCTGTTAGTCCCCTTACAACCTAATCTATATTTCACCAAGTTTGCCTTTATTTTGCACCCTCAATACGCTACCTGTAAGGTAAATAGCCATCTATAGGTATACTGTCACACTCAGTCGCCAAACCGCTGCATTACCTATAGATGACAAGCTCTGCCCTACATTCACATCATACTAGAGTCAAGCTTGCTTTTCCCCCAACACCTGCCACACTCACTAGCACTGCTAGGATCCTCATATAATCATCTTTGTATATATCTATTTACGTTGTGCATTCCCTATTGCCTATGTTTGTAAATCATTGTTTGTTGATGTCCTTCAGGCATGTTATGTATTTACCTGTATAAATAGATGCTAGCAGTCCTGCCCTTTCCTTATGAATAATTGTTTGCTGATGTCCTTCAGGCATGTTATGTAACTACCTGTACATATCTATGCTAGCAGTATTACCCTATGCTTATGAATAATTGTTTGTTGATGTCCTTCAGGCATATTATGTAACTATTTGTACAAACATAAAATCTCAGTATTGCTCAAGGACTACTGTCCGCATGCATAAGACTCAACTCCTACTATCCCCTCCTATAATAAATGTGTAAAACTAACTTGAGTATTCACTTAATTATTTCTCCCTCATAACACGGACCTTCCGTTTGACACAAGTGATATTTATATATGTCCAGAGGTTATTCTGGGACGGTATCTCACTGGTGATCCATGGTGTCTGCGAGGCTAGAAATAGTGAAAGTGTTTAATTGGGTTAGAAGATTACTAGTTGCCCTGTAAAGTAAATATAACTCATCAAAAATATCAAAAGAAGCCTCAAACCCCTCCATTACTGTTTTATGTCCAGAAACAATGGACATCACAACGTACTTAGAAATAGTCATACCCCTCATCACCATGAACTATCCCGAACCCAAACACACCTCCATCTTGCTATCAAATATAGGATTCCGGACTTATTCTTCGTTGACCGGAATAGTGACCACCAGGACACCATGGGATGACGTTAAGCAACTAATAATCACTACCCTTCAACCCTCACTCAGCCGCGTACCCGCACTTAACAAGCTCCATGCCATTACCTATACAGGTGACGATGACAGCTTATTAAAGATACACAGATAAGCAGAGACAGCAGACCCTACAGTGTCCGCCAAACGCATTCATGAAATCATTTTCGATAACTTGACCAGGATCCTGCCAGATAATGTAAATCAATGTTTCACAATACATGAGACCACCAACCCAGATTCGGACTTTACCACAATCCGGACACTACTAACAATTTCCCCTAGTGCTTCAAGTCAAGTCTGCGCCCTCACCCATATCCCCACACACCCCCAACCTTCCAAGCCCATCCCTGACCCCCAGGCGTACCAACCACCCTAATGCCCCAGTCAGCCTTCCGCACCTTCCTCCACCTCGCAGACCTACCTACCTCAGCCATCTGCACCGACCCCTGCTACGCTTCAGTCACACCAATATGATTTTGCTCAGGCCTCGGTCAACTATAACACCTATAACTCTATGACCGGAAACCCCCAAACTCCCCAATAGGATCAATCAATACGCCCCTCGCCTATCCTCCGTAAATCTTTACAAATTACCCCCCTGTTCTAATAATTGTCCCGTGCAGGTTTGGCGGGCTAAAGACAAGACAAAGTCAACTCCAACCGTTTCACAAACCAGCAACCCCTGTACCAGCATCAACTCCGACCCAACCAAAGTCGTAACAATATCTACGGTGGCCATCGCCATTACCGGAACTATTCGCAAAAAAATCCACGTTTGACCATAACTGACGCAGGACCTCAATCCTCTCACTACCCCCCTCAAACACCTTCAGCAACCACCCAGCCTCTCTTCCCCAGGTCCACTGATCCACTCGCCGAACCATACGAGCTGGATTTTTAGCAGCACCCCCAACACCCTTTCAGGTTGATGGGGTTCAGTTGTTGATACACAAGCCGCCAATCTACCATAAGTTAAAATTAAACGGGCTACCAGTGCATTTTCTCGTAGATACAGGCACCGGCCGGTCATGCCTTCACACTCATTTTTATCAACGGTTACGCCACAAATTTGGGTCCATCCAGCCGTCTTCATTTAAGCTGATCAGTGCCAGGAATACCTCATTACAAATACAAGGAGAAACCTACCCTGTCACAATTACTCCTCCTCACGGGCCTTCGATCGATCACAAATTCGTCGTGTTAGACTCGTATGACGCCGTCTATGACGGGTACCTCGGGCTAGATTTACTGCAAATTTTGAATGCTCAGATCGATTGCAAACACTGGCGTTTGCAATTTGACTGTCAACCTCAAACTCCTCACCTCATTGCTCAGGCCACAATGACTGACACAGTTTCCATTCCCCATATCACCAGGCTCTGGTACCTATTAATTGCCCTGCCAATGTCTCCCTTGTGTTCTCCCCTGCCCCCCACATCACTACCCCTTGTTTAACCTCCCCCACTTTGCTTCCCCCTTCCGTAAACTACCTGAAAGTCGCAAACATCTCCGACCACCCCATCAGCCTGCCAAAGGGTCTGTTGATCGGGGAGTTAGAGACGTTCGACGACATAATCCCCCCCCCACCCCCTCACCCCTGGCAAGCCCCACCATCCACCCCCTTCTTACCTCAGATACCCCCTAACGTTCCCTGCCATAATAAGCAAGCCTTACGCAGGTACTACTGTCCTTACAAGACATATTTTCCCAAACCACGGATGACATTGGCCACACGAGGGTCCTCAACATACTACGGGGCCACAAAAAGGGAATGCCTAGGGCCCACACTAGCCTTAAGCATTCCCTTTTCGTGGCCGCATAGTTAGTTTCGGACTGTGTAAGCGTGCGGCTGGAGCATTCTACTAAGTTTTCCTTATTATCTGTTAATTGGGCCAGCACGGCACCGATTCCCATCAAGGACACGTCCGTGTACAGGCGCAATGGTTTGCTGTAATCAGGGAACGCCACTATAGGCACCAAAGTGAGGGTGTCTTTGAGGTGGTTGAAAGCTTCCAGACGGGTTTTTGTCCTTACAAATTTTTCATCCTTCTGGGTAAGTTCATGTAATGGCTTAGCAATTGCCGCGAAACCTCGGACGAAGTGTCGTTAGTAGGAGGCTAAATTGAGGAAAGAACGTACGTCTTTAACTGATTGAGGAGGTCGAATGTCCCTGATCGCTATTAGTTTGTCTGGGTAGGGGGAAATGCCTTGCTTTGAGATTACATGACCCAGGTAAGGAACGGAATCCTGGGCCAGGGTACATTTGCAGTATTTTTAATACTAGCCCGGCTTGTTGTATCCACGTATACATTTTTGTGAGGCGGGTTAGGTGCTCTTCCCAGGAGCTGGAGAATACGATGATGTAAGAAAATATGCAAGGCATATTTCCCAGGTGAGGCCTTGAAGAACGGAATCCATTAATCTGGAAAATGTAGTAGGGCCATTAAATAGGCCAAAGAGTAATATGTTAATTTCATGTCTGCCACTACTCGTGATTGTGGTCAGGTTGTACGGGGACCTGCCAGTACCCGCTTGTAAGTAAAGGGTGGAAAAAATGCGTTGATAATAAGGTGGTGAGAGACGTTAGAAGAGTTCAACAACACTGACGCTCTCTCTCGCGTACCCCCCCTTCCTCCCCATCCTGCAGCCGTTCCTGTCACAACCATAGCCAGCGTCTCCATGTGGGACGAATATAGCAAGCCCAACTGGCTACCACTAGACATTTTTTCCACCCTCACGCGCATCGGGGATTTTTTTTTCACAGAATCCGGCCACATAATTTTAAGTCCTGAAAAAGCCAAACAAACCCTCGCACTCCTAAACCACGGGAACGGTATCCACTTGGGATATACAAAATTGTTGCAAACTTTTAAAACAACGTACTGGACCCCCCACCCAAACTCCATTGACGTTGAACTCATCCCGAATCGTGCTAATATTTATGGACACATACTCGAGGCTCCTCATTGCCATCCCTGTGAATGATCATAATGCTGAAACAGTCGCTAACGCAATGCTGAACCATGTTTTTCCCAATTTCGGCCTGCCGCAAGCTTTACACTGATAACGCGCCCGAATTATCTGGCCAGGTCTGGGCAGCCTTGACAAAATTAATGGGGTATTCAATTTCACATTCATCTCCCTATTGGCCCAACGGCAACGCCATTTGTTAAAGGAGTCACAGAACTATTAACAATCAAATACGTACCAAACTCCTTGCCAGCCAGTCAAAAGACTGGCCCAGCCAGCTCAGAATGATTCAGTGGGGATTAAATTCAACCGCAAGGGAAGATGCCATCTCTCCACACGAGAAAATGTTCTGGGTTGCGCCCGTGTTACTTCCATTATGCCACCTCATACACCCCCCCTCACCCGCCCTAGACACCCACCCCACTGTCACACACGTAAAAGCGAGGTTACATCAAATGTAAACCTGCCAAGACCTGTCACAAGACAAGTATAATATTAGAAACCCATTCAAAATTGGTGATGGGGTCATAGTTGCAAGCGTGCCTATACAAAATAAACTGCAGCCCAAATTTCATGGCCCCTTTAAAGTAACAAAAATCTTGAACGTGTACCAAGTGATGGTCAAGTATCATGGAGAAACCAGAATTTTCCGGAACCGCCATGTGAGAAAAGTCCATGTTAGCTAGCTAGTACCTCCTCAACCCTTTCCTCCACCCCCACCTCCCCCATTCAACCCAGCCTGGCTGTCTGTGCCACCTCCACCCCACACCCCTCCTGACCAATCCCCACCTCACCTCCTTCAACCCCCAACCCCTCCGCCACCACTCATTCACCCACAACCCATATACCAACCCCAAACACCACCTCCAGCCCCCCAACCACATACCCCACCCCCACCCCTTTCACCTCCTCAGCCTTCCATCCAACTCCGTCCTCAAACCCCAATCCCACCCCAACCTCCTATTGCTCACCCCACCTCCCCAATACCACCACCTCCAACCTTGGTAAACCTTGAGCCACAGTAAGTCAATGAACCCCAACCTCAACCTCAACACAACCCCACTAGTCACCCTCCCCAACCTTCACTCACACCTCATTCTCCTTACACCACCCCTACTACGTACAACTTTAATATGTTAAGTATATAGGGGATTATAGGTAATAACACAACATATTAATTATTGGATAAGTGATAATAAGTATAAAAGTACAGGTATAAGTACAGATATATGATAAGGCTTGTAATAAAAGCCTGAGGAGCAAGGTGATATAATGACTTGTGTGGTCAAATATATCTAGGGGATATAGGAGCTTGCCTCTATAGGATGAGTCAGAGTCTAGAGGGAGTAAAGAGCTCTGTCTCTCTCTGGCTGAGGTCTGTTGAAGTGTGTCTTGAAGATGCCTGAGTAAGAAGGCATCGCCTGGGTTCAAGGATGTAGAACAACACAGCATTAACTCAGCATTCTCGTATGACGTATGACCGGATAAATACATTATACAGTTTACATTTACAGAGGAAATGGGTGTTGATTTAAGTGGAAGTATCAACAAATATATTATATGTTAATGAGATAGATAAAGTTATAGGGAGTTCAATGAATTAAGAATGTTTAATATGAATGTTAAGAGTTTAGAAGTTACAGGGATAAAGGCATATAAGCAGTGAGATATATGTATAGCAATATATATGCAGGGCTTATAATGTCATACTACATTCGCCGGGGGGTAAAAGAATTGATCTCACCATGATCAACTATAGTAAAAAAAAAATGAATAGTCTGTTGACACATCACACCGTATCAAAATTGTCCATTAGACCTAGATCAAGGGTGTGAGCTACCAACAAATTAGAATAAAGGTTTATGCTAAATAATACAAATATATAGTTGAGTATAAGGAGACGATTACAACTGCTATATATTACACATGGCAGGTGTAAACTTATATAGTAATACCATTTAACATTTGACAGTAGAAAGAAATAATACCCTAAGTTGTTCCACTGACGATATTAATATACATACATATAAAGAAATATATCCAAAAAATAAATAAAGAAAGAACTAAAAGTGCTCTATTCCTCGCGTGGGCTTCAAGAGCAGCAATGCGAAGATTCAGGCGAGAAAGAGCAAACCAAGAGACACCTAGGATGATGATGATAATGAGCATAGGAGTTCCAATCGCTGGGATGGCAATGTAAGGGTGATAGTATTTAACAAAATCCGTAGGTAGAATTGACTTGTTGATCAATTGAAGGGTTTTTAGATCAGGTGAGTTGATGTGAAGTTTAGATATATTAGCTGAGATATTTGGGAGAGTGAGAAACATATCGTTCACGTTGTATAGTTGATTGAGTTCAGTAAGGTGGTAATTTGTTGGGTAAATGGTTACCTTGGAAGAGGTGATAGAGCAAGTGTCAGGGATAATGATGAGACCAGAAATTACCTGATCAGAAGATGGAATATCATTCTGACAAGAGATGGAGATGGTGGTGTCAGAAGGGAAATAAAGGTGATGAGAGTGAGACACATGAGCATGATAGAAGGGTTTCTTAGCAACTTCCTTGAACTGGCAATGTTCTATAATGGAATTATTGTGAATCAAGGCACTAGCACAGCCGTCAGCATGGAAGGGGATTAACTTGAGAGCAAAGGCTGGGCAAATGGCCTGGGATATAATAGGGGAGTGACAGAGAGTAGAGAATGAATAATAATCCAACCAGGCGTGGTGATTCTCGGAAGTGGAGATGAACAAGTTGCTGAAGGAGTTGTCCAAAGAAACTAATTGATTGTTGAGGAAAAAGGGGAAAGGAGTGATCTTGTAATTGGCGAAAGAAATGGATGATGCAAATGGGATAATAAGCATATATTCATAGTTATACATGTGGACATCTATATATCCATATAAGAGTTCAATTTGGTCAAGCGGGAACACTGGTAAGAGGCGGAAGTCATTGCCAGCCTGAGTGATGATTTTCCTCAGACTACTCAAGGGAAGAAGATCTGAGCTCACTATACTGTGTTCAGCATCGTTGAGGGCGTTCAAGAGTCTACTAAAGTCTGACTCTAAATTCATAGAGATAAAATAAATGTTGTCAAGTTGGGTAGAGATTTCTAGAATGTTTTCAAGAAATGAGGTAATATCAGAGAGTTCATTAATGGTAGATTCCACTTTACTCATGAGAGATTGTAAGTCGTTAACATGAGTAGAGATTTCATTAATAGTGTCTATTTGGATCTCCACTAACTTTTCTTGACTTCTGAGGGTATTTTCCACTTCACCGATTGTATCAGCGATGGCGTTCACTTGGTCTTCAGTAGCTGTCCCGAAGAGAGAAGACAACAGGTAACCTCCTGCATCAATAAGTCCTCTCTTGTTCCAAGTCTAGCTCGTTTGGATTCTGACCTTGGTTTGACCGGAATTTTAGAGCCTATTTGAATGAACAAGTAATCTAAGGTGTTTTTCACCACATTAGTTCTCCAAAGTAACTGAGTTAGAGTTGCATAGTGATTGCTATGTTTGATGTTTGAGTGATTCAGATACTCTGTCAAAACAGAATCTGATCTTCTTAAGGCATTGATAGCTTTCGCCAAGGTCGGGGCCATAACACTCAGATCGACGTTGGTGAATTTTACTGCCATAACATCCGAAACCAAGGTCATCCTACCTGTAGGGCTAACTACCGCGCCATTCGAATGGATGGCAAAGGTGCCCATCAGGTGGACAATCAAGACGATCAAAAGAATCAGCCCACACCTTCCCTTGGTATTCCTGGGGGTTTAAAAGGAGTATAGAAATAACAGTATATACTATAGAGGAGTACAAACAAAATAACTTGGGAGTGTAAATAATATTTGGAGTTGGAGATTTAAAGTAGTAAAATTTGAGTAAAAAGTGAGATAAATGTGAACGCTATGAATAATGCAGACACAAGGAGTAATGTGAACACAGGGAGTAAAGTGAACACAAGGAGCAATGCGAACGCTTTTAGATAATGCGAACGCTGGGAGTAGCCACATCTAAACATGAAATATGAGATATCTATGCAAAAATAAATAATGGACAACAATTTGGCCAAGAGTACACTAAATATATTCACAAGATAAATACATAGTTAAATAGATATATAGGCAGACTTAGTGTATTAAGAGTAGAAGATATTAGGTTTAACATTATTCTGAAACAGAAGTTGAGTTATAGAAGTATTATCCACTAGAACATTGTTTACACTCCTAGTTCTAAGATTATAATCATGGGTCGGGGCTTGTAGGATTGTATCAGGTGATTGGTTGATGGGTATGATATCTTTGTCCATATTTTCTTGGACACAGTTTAAGTTTCTGTGCACTAATTTGAGGTGGTTAATGCTACTCCTGGCTTCTTTACCTTTCTCCAGATGTCTAATGACTGCAATGTTGTGGCGAATACTGATCACACGATAGGGGCCTTCGAACAGAGGGTCCAGTTTATCAGCCCTGTCGTGAATTCTTGAGAACACAATGTCTCCTGGTTTCAGTTTTTGTTGTCTATTAGATTTGTGATTGCTTTTTATCATTTGTTCTTTGGTTAAGGTTAGTTTATTCATGACTTGTTTATGAATTATTTTAAAGGTGTTTATATGATGAGTTATGAAATCCTGAGTATATATGGGTTTAATTTGTTCATTGAGCATGTGGGGTAGGTGTTTGTCTTCTCCAAAGACGATGAAATGAGGGGATTCACCTGTGGAGATATTAGGCAGAGAATTCATAGTGCATTCCACGAAGGGGATAAATTCGTCCCAAATTTCCTGATCCCTGTCAAGACAAATGTTTTTCAATTCATGGAGTATTTTACGGTTAGCTCTCTCAACTAGGCCGTTACTCTGTGGTGAGTAAGGGGCAACCCTGATGTGCTCTATCCCGTACTCATCACACATCTTAGACATAGTCTCGTTCACAAACTCTCCGCCATTATCTGAAAGAATACATTTAGGTGAGGGGTATTTGCAAATCACGTTATTTACAAGAGTTTTAACGATAGTATTGGCTTCCTTATCAGGTATGGGAGAGAGAAAGGAGTACCTAGAGAAATGATCCGAGGCTACGAGAAGATAATTCATACCACTGTTAGTCTTAACAATTTTCAAAAGATCTATGGCAATCAAATGGAAAGGTTTCTCTGGGACGGGATAAGTTTTGATATTAGCTTGGGGTGTAAGCTTAGGGTTAATTCTGGCACAGTTCTCGCAAGTGTCTATGTGATTATCTATGTCAGATTTCATGGACTTCCAGTAGAATTGTTTTTGAGCAATGAGCATAGCCCTTTCTTTGCCAGGATGACCGACAAATTTAGAACCATGAAGATGAGGGAGTATTTCTTCTACTTTATTGTTGGGTACAACTAACTGCAGAATGTTCCTTTCAAGTTGATGTTTGCCTTTGATGAGTTGATTACGAAATAGCGTGTTATCAATTAGAGTGTAATCTTCTAGGTGTTGGTTAGTTTCATTATTCTCTAGAGCAAGAATGATCTCACACAACTTGGGATCACCTCTCTGAGCTGTGGACATGTCTTCATTAGCTAAAGTCATCGTGTTTAAATGTGCACAAAGTACCGGATTACGAGAGAGAGCATCCACTACGAAATTTTTGTGACCTTTAATGTAGAGTATCCTAGGGTTGAAACTTTGTAATATGTACTTCCACCTTGCGCGTCTACCAGACATATTATTGTTGTCAAACAGATCAACTAGAGGCTTGTGATCCGTCCACACTTCAATGTCATAGTTAAGGATTTTGTCTTTGAATGTCTGTAGAGCCAAGATTAGACCGGCTCCTTCAATGTCAGTGACACAGTAATTTTTCTCGGCAGGTTTAAGAGTCCTGCTGGCAAAGGCTAAAGGTTGAAATTTATCGCGGCTGTCTTTTTGCATTAAACAATCTCCAATACCGCTATAGGACGCGTCGGTGTAGATAACAAAAGGTTGAGTATAGTCGGGGTAAGACAGGCAAGGAGGATTACACAGGTGATGCTTCAACTCGTCAAATGATGTTTGTTCGGATTCTTTCCAATCAAATTCAGCGTCCTTTTTTAACAGTTTGAAAAGGGGACTGGCTTTTTCCGAAAATTTGGAGATGAAACTACGGTAGTACCGGGCTAGGCCAAGGAATTGGCGGAGTTGTGTCACATTTTCAGGTTGGGGAAATTCATGTATAGCTTTAGTGATATCGGTCTTTGTTCTGATGCCATCTGCCGAAAGTTCGTGACCGAGAAATTCAACACTACGTTTTAAGAATTTACACTTTTTTAATTTTACCTTTAAACCTGCATCCTTTAGTTTTTGAAAGATCTTTCCTAGGCTTTCAAGGTGAGATTCGATATCAGGCGACATTATAATGATGTCATCTATGTAGATTTGGATATCTTTGCCCAAATGGCCTGCAAGAATGTGACACATAAGCCGTTGGAAAAAGGCTGGACTAGTTTTTAACCCTTGAGGGAGTCTATTGAACTCGTAAGTACCACTGGGAGTGCTGAAAGCTGTGTACTTACGGGAATCATCGTCCAACTTTATCTGATGAAAACCGCTACCTAAATCAATGGTAGAGAAGATTTTGTTTTTAGAGTTCAAATTATTCATAACTTCATTGATGGAAGGCATATAAAATTTCTCCTCAATGATAGCGTCATTTAACTTCCTGAAGTCCACCACTAATCTCCACTCGTTGGGGTTCCGCTTAGGGACTAGGAATATAGGGCTCCTCCAACGACTGGATGAGGGAGAGACTACTTGTTGGTCTAACATACCCTTGACTTGAGATTCTACCTGTTCTCTCTGAGCATGAGCTAACCTATAAGAAGGACAGTATATGGGGTTAGTCTCCGAGTTGCGTAATATGATCTTGTGTTGAAGCACATCACAAAACCCAAGATCTTCATTATGTAACATAACTGCCTCTTTATACGTGCACAACAAACTCACAAGATTCTCAGTGTAGTCCTCAAAGTCAAGATAATTAATTAGAGATTTTATTTGTGACCTAGTCTCTGATTCATCCTTGCTAATAGCTGCGTTAATGACAAGGTCTTTACTAACTGGTAAGCTTTGGTCGTTAAAAATAAAAGAGAAAACTTCCGCTTCCATAATCTTGGTACCACTTTTAATACTAAGTATGTTATCTGAGTAATTGAGAATTAAAGTTTCAAAATATTCATTCTTGCTCTCATGAAGGGCTGGAGTGGTTATAAGACCCTTTATGGAGGTAGTGTCTGGAAGAGTGATGATGCTGTATTTGTGATAATTAGCGGGTAATTGATTGACATAAGTTTCTACCTTCATAGATGATTTTGGTTGAATAGTTACATCATCTTGCAAGATTACGTCAGCTGTAAGGGAATGGTAAGTTATCAGATCACCTATAGATACCTCAGTGTATTGATAGCTAGGAGTGGGGGCATCAGGGGGGATTTTAGTGACCTCTTGAGTGACCGAAGAGGGACTGGATTTTATGGTAGTTTTGAAACTGAATTTTCTTTTTGGTCTAGGTTTAGTGTGATGGAATGCCTGTTTTGGGTGGTTGGTGGTACTTTTGACAGAGGATTCACTACTGTGTGTGCATTCGATAGTGTCGCCTTTTAAACCACCGATCATAACATGGTCCATATGGGTGAGAATGATGATTTTGAGCATATTCATACTAACAAACCCTAGGAGCAAGTCGGCATTTATGGGGAGTTTGTTAATGACATAGAATGGCAGGGGTGTTGCTAATTCTTCGGTGATCTTGATAGGTAGATAAACCTTAGATAATGTCTCTAATGGGTTGTCACTGACTGATTTTATATTGATATCAGGGTAAGATTGACTGAATTGATTATTAGAATTTATAAGATTAAATTTGTTGAGACTTATAAGATTCACTGGGGAGCCTGTGTCTAAAAAGAGATTTAGATTCTGCTCTTCGCATTTAGCGGGTAAAAGCAAGGAAGATTTATCAAGACAACCTATTTCGACAGATTTGAGGGGTCGAGTTTGGGTGGCATTGTTGGTCCGCCCAGAACGGTTTGGAGGTACAGTACCGTGCTGGGCGTCTATTCTTCCCCCGAGCTGGTTGATTTTGTCTTGACTGAAGCGGCCGTTTTGGTGTTTCCTGGTGTGGCCGTTTTGGTGTTTCCTGGTCTGGCCGTCCTGGTCTTTTCCCTAAGAGCTTTCATGTGAGTGCAGAACTTGGTCCAATGACCCTTAGATTTGTATTTGCGGCAAAATGGTTCTTTATGTGATGCCATCTCCTGTTCCTCTCTTACCTTGATGAGGCATTCGGGAGTTATATGACCCTGGTTACCGCAATAATAACAGGTGACATTACTGTTAGAGTTCGTCTGAGATTTGTGTGGGTTGTAGTTAGATTTGGAAGAAAGATAGGGTGTCTTGGGCGAGTAATGAGGTTTAGGTTTCTGTGAGTGGTCGAAAGGTTTTGAGTGAGCATTGTAGTGTTTAGCATGATTGGGGGAGGTTGAGTGATTGTGAATTGCAGCTACAACACCTTGGGGTTTTGAGGGATTGGTCAGGAATTGGATTTTGTGGTCTAGACCATTCTCTTTACATTTGGCATGGACAGTTTGAGATAAATCTACCAGTGTGTCGTTAGGGGTGAATGGGATAGATTGTATTAATCCCTTTATGGATTCAGGAAGGAGGTTTGATACCATCAAGTAACCAACAAACTTGGCCACTTGTTTGATATTCATGTATTCCTCACCGCCGTGCTTGAGTGTCCAGTCCTTATCCTTCAATTCATGTCTAAGTGATTTGGTCATGGTGGAAGCTGTGGCAACAATCCTATCGACTGGGGTATTTAGATAGTTCAGGTGGTTCTTTAATTCATTAGCAATTCTGTGAGTAGCTGAGAATGTACCTGCCATCTGTATGCCATATCTTTGAATGAACATACTTTTCAGTTCCTCGTAAGAGCAGTCTTCAGTTTTGTCTGACTCTAGAAGGAGCTGAGCTGAGTTGGAATCACCTTTGTGTATTCTAGCTTTGAAAATCTTCACTTTGGTGTTATCATTTTGACCGGCACCTCTCATGGCAATTTCGCCGTCTACATCCTGTATGAAAGCATGAACAGAATAATTCTTGAGGGTGTTCCTAGAAAATAACCTAGGGGCGTTCTGATGGATGATTTCAAGGATATTTGGTTGGTAAGGTGCTTGTTGAGGTTGGTAGGATATTTGATGGGGTTGGTGGGATGTTGATAAAGGATGTGTTGGGTATTGTTCCGCTTCTTGTTTGATAGTAGGAAATTGCTGGTGACTGTGTATGTTAGGAGGGAGACCCTGTTGTTGTTGAGGAGGTTGAAAGATATTGCTGTTGGCATACAACCTTGGTTTAGGGTCAGAGGGTTGAAAATCCCAAAATATCTCTAAATGAGCTGTAGCACCAATCGTAGGTGACATCACAGGTCTGTCCCTGGGATTTGAACCATCATCCCAAGTAGTATTCCAGCTAGAAGCTGAATGCATATGAGGGGCTGTGTTTTGTTTGTTTGAATAAGTAATGTTGAAAGATGTATTTGAGTTCTGAGGTTGAGAAAATGATACACGTCTATTATCATTAACTCTAGATGGCAGAGTAAATAAGTGTTCTGTGGGCTCCGAATATTGTGTAAGTGGGGGTTGGAGGTTGGTATTTATGGAAATTTGTGAATGCGGAAGTTGATCAGGTGGAGGGAGTGTAGGTAAAGGTGGTGGTGGTGGTGGTGGTGCATCAGTTTGACTGTGTGTGTCAGTGGGTGTAGTTGTTTGGTCATTTTGAGAATGTGATCTAGTAATCACACCTGCGGTATATGTAGACTCTAATGATTGAGGCTTTGAAAACATGATCACTTAATCCACTTAAACAATGCACTTTTAATTAAGTAAAGTTAAGCACTCACATGATTCCTCTTAGAGAACGTTGTGTCAGCGTTGATCAGTTGGTCTACGACAGGCAGGGGCGTTGTGGTTGTGTGTGTGTACGGATGTACACACGTAGCGGCTAGTTGTGTGTGGTTATTGCGGCTGGTAAAGGCGTTGTCACTGTGTGTTTACCATGGACGTACGCACACGCTGGCAGCTGGAACAATGGCTGGCAGGCTGTATGGTTGTCAGGCTGTATGGCTGTATGGCTTTTGGAGAAACTGCAAGGCTGGTAGGCAGGGTTTGAAGTACAGCAATTATCCTCACATGAAAATTGTAAGGTATAATTAGGGATTTGTAATGTTAATAATTGTAGAGGGGTAGATTGGGGATAAACTTAAGTATAGCCTTAATACGCTATTTGCAAGGTCGCCATATAATATGTTAAGTATATAGGGGATTATAGGTAATAACACAACATATTAATTGTTGGATAAGTGATAATAAGTATAAACGTACAGGTATATAAGTACAGATATATGATAAGGCTTGTAATAAAAGCCTGAGGAGCAAGGTGATATATGACTTGTATGGTCTAATATATCTAGGGGATATAGGAGCTTGGCTATATAGGGTGAGTCTGAGTCTAGAGTCTAGAGCAGCGATTCCCAACCTTTTTTCTGTCATTTCCCGCTCCAACCAGTTCAACCATCCAGATTTCCCTTCATGTGGACAAGGCCATCTACAACAGGCATACTCTCTCTCTCTCTCTCTCTCTCTCTGGCATGAGAAAATCCATCTCGGAGATTTTTTTTTTTTATTGCTAGTAGTAGTAGTAGTAGGCAGTGTAATCATGTAAATATTTCCCCCCTGGTAGCTTAAAATTTCCCTACAGGGGGAAATTTCCCCCAGGTTGGGAAATGCTGGTCTAGAGGGAGTAAAGAGCTCTGTCTCTCTCTGGCTGAGGTCTGTTGAAGTGTGTCTTGAAGATGCCTGAGTAAGAAGGCATCGCCTGGGTTCAAGGATGTAGATGCAACACAGCATTAACTCAGCATTCTGGTATGACGTATGACCGGATATATTCATTATACAGTTTATATTTACAGAGGAAATGGGTGTTGATTTAAGTGGAAGTATCAACAAATATATTATATGTTAATGAGATAGATAAAGTTATAGGGAGTTCAATGAATTAAGAATGTTTAATATGAATGTTAAGAGTTTAGAAGTTACAGAGATAAAGGCATATAAGCAGTGAGATATATGTATAGCAATGTATATGCAGGGCTTATAATGTCATACTACACAACTTCATGAGCCGTTCCATTCCCACATCTCATACCCCACACCCCGTGCATCCCGCACAAAGCCCACACCCAGTACAAACCTCAACAACCCCAGAAACCTCAGGAAACCTTCAGCAAATACAGATTGTACCTCCACAAATGCCACAATCTGCACCACTGCTACCCAACCCCTCAACCTCATTCTTTACCACTTAATGCGCCTCCCATCACTCTACCCTCCCAACCCACTTTCGCCTCTACCCCCCAGAAGTGCTCCCCACAAACACAACCCTTCGCTCGCACAGAGTTTCCCACCCACCAGCTACGTTAGAGATTAACTCTATGTCCGCGTCTGCAGTGACTAACAAAATCACACTTGCAGGTCACAGGTTACCAGTTACCTGCCTGCTACCACACAGAGTATGCCTTCAAGAGCCTAAAATTTTTCAAACATGTTCATCCGCTTTGTTCTGTGGACCTTAGTAGAGGGAAGGAAGTGCTGCCTCAGCCATCCAGGTCAACTGATTGAAAAACAAAAATCAGCAGACCAACCCACTGTGCTGACCATCGTCAGGAATGACGGGCCCAGCAACGAACTCACACGCCGCTGGTATTACACGCTCCCGCACCTACAGCCCTTTGCCGTCACGGCTTCTGAAAAGAAGTACCTTCTCCGGCCACGAGATTGTGACTTCTGTAGACCTCACACAGATCTGAGAAATCGCTCTGTTCATTCTGTACACGCAGTGCCGCTCTTTCACCATCGTAAATGCTTGTCACTGCTTCCAACAACTTGCCAACTACTCCATATGTATTCTCAATACTCTCCATAAACCTTCTCTATCTACTCTAGCATAGACTTCCTCCAAGACAATGAGGGCAGCATGCAACTGTTGTCCCTTCTCCAGATATTTCTTCACATTTATTAAGAAGATCTGGCCTACACAGCCTCTTCCCTTCCTAAACCCACCCAACTCCTCAGTCCTCATCCACCCATCACTCTGATCTCATTCTACCTCTCTTTATCACTATCCTCCATTATATCTTCCCTACTAATCTAAAGTCGCTGTCACACGAGCGCTTTTTCCGTCAATTTTCCAAGAGCATGTTTTTTCTCTTATTATTTTGGGACTTTTTTCTCACTGGTATCGGTAACTAGACTGAAGGGAGATTATGTTAGGTGGATGAACTCTGATAAAGTGTAATTTTTGAAGCTTCCTGACCACAATTGCCCGTAAAAATTGCTCGAAAAAGGGCTCGTGTGACTCCAGCTTAACCCCTTCAGTACCGGTGATGTCATTTTGTTTTATGACAGCTATATTTATACGATTTTATACAGTTCAGGAAGGATATGTGTTAGATAAAAGGGTGAATTGAGATACTTGGAAGCCTTTTAATTACTGCATGTCCTTCTTAAGGTGAATAAAAGCCTCTCAATATTGCTAAAATATAATGAAAAGTACGACCCGGTAGTGAAGGGGTTAAGGAGATATATCCCCTTGTGATTGAAACACACTCCTCTCTCCCCTTATCCTTTAAATAAGGGGACTATTATGCCTGATTTCCAGTCTTCAGGCATACTTCCGTTCTCCCAAATTCCCTTGGAAAATAACAGTGCCAGGTACTGGTATGCTGTCAGTCCCCTACCCCCACTCCTACAGTGGTGGAGGAATAAGAACAAATATATAAATATATCAAAATAACATTAACCCATTCCCGACGGGTCCCGTCAACAGACGGGCACCAAATTTGCTTATTATGTATCCTGAGAGCAATGCAAGTGGTTTCAGGCAGCACAGGACCACTTCATCCGTCGCTCACCCAGTCTGGTCCGGCACTGATGTAACTTACAGCTGTCTCTTAGCTCACTGCAGAGTTATACATAGTGAAAACAGCTCAAAACCGCTGATTTTAAGCAATTTTGGCCGACATTTACAAGATCGTTGCAAGACAACCAGACGTCGTACAGAGATTATTCAGGTGTCATTAGAAAACTCAATTACTGTAATTTCACGGATATATAATTGTATTACGTTCTGGCACATGCTTATGCATGAAAATGTGCAGGGGATGACAATCAATTAAGGCCAAAACCCCAGCAATGAAACAGTTATAATAAACAATAAAGTAGACATGCCGTTTTGCCCAAAATCAAAACGGCATACCCAACTCTGCGATGGGTCACCATCATCACTGCCACCATTACTATCATCAGCTCTACTACTATTATTGTCATCACTACTACTCTCACCATCATCACTACTTCTCTCATTATCACTACTAATGTCATCATCACTACAACTTTCACCATCATCACTACTACTCACCATCAACACTAATACTGTCACCATCGTCACTACCATCATCACTACTGTCATCTTTATCACTACAAATATCATAATTACTTGTCACCATCTTCACTACTATTATGATCATCACTACTACTAGTACTATCACCATCATCTGTCATCATCATCACTACAACTACAACCATCATCACTACTATTATCACCATCATCACTACTATTACCATCATCCCCACTATTATTACCATCACTTCTATTGTCAACTTAACTAAACTTAACCTAACAGATGCGGGGCAAGATGTTTTCTGCCCCAGAACGAATGTGAGGTGGGGGTTGTGGGGGTCAAAACCATATTTTGGACCTATAATCACAACTATTGCACAAATTCATTTTTTTTTTTTAATTACTGTCGCATTCACGCACCAAATGTTCGTGTGAAGTTTGGTGAAAATCCGTCGAACAGTCTAGGAGGAGTTATCGGACAGACAGACAGATAGACAGACATTTCGGCCGGCATGTACCACTATACAGGGGGCGATACCACTCTGCTTACGCAGAGTTGATAAAGTAGACGTGCCGTTTCGCCCAAAATCAAAACGGGATACCCAACTCTGCGATGGGTACCATCATTACTATTAGTCACTATCATCATTACTATCATCATCACTACTACTCTTACCATCATCACTACAACTGTCATCACTACAACTGTCATCATCACTACAACTTTCACCATCATCACTAATACTGTCACCATTGTCACTACCATCATCACTACTATCACTACAACTGTCATCATTACTACTGTTATGACCATTATCACTACTACTAGTACTTTCACCATCATATCTACTACTGTCATCATCATCACTAGTCATTATCATCACTACAACTACAACCATCATCACTACTATTATCACCATCACCACTACTACCACCATCATCCCCACTATTACTACCATCACTTCTAATGTCAACTAAACTAACTTAACCTAACAAATGCGGGGCAAGTTATTTTCGCCCCCTGAACGCCATCATCACTGCAAGGGGGTTGGGGGGGTCCTGAGGAGGGGGGGGGGGGGAATGTTTTGACCTAAAATCATAACTATTGCACAAATTTAAAAACAAAAACAATAATTACCATCGCATTCACGCACCGAATGTTCGTGTGAAGTTTGGTGAAAATCCGTCGAATGGTCTAGGAGTTATTGGACAGACAGACAGACGTCTCACCATTATCATCACATCTGAGACATGTGTATGATGTGTGGCTTTCTGTGGGGCACACACACACACAGGGAATAGGTACAGGGTGGGGGTGGGGGTCCTGAAAGGGGGGGGAGGGGAACCATTTTTTGGACTTAAGATCATAACTATTGCACAAATTAAAAAAAAATAATAATAATTACCGTCAAATTCACGCACCGAAGGTTCGTGTGAAGTTTGGTGAAAATCCGTCAAACGGTCTAGGAGGAGTTCTCGGACGGACAGACAGACATACATTTCGGCCAGCATGTACCACTATACGGGGGGCGATACCACTCTGCTTACGCAGAGTTGATAAATAAATACATATATTAAGAAAATTATAAAGATGATGGAAGATGAAGTAAGGCTAGGAAGTTACTCAACTCATCAACATTGGTAACTTTATATAATAGCTTTATTTATCCTTATTTGACGTATGCCATTGAAGTGTGGGGTGGTGCCAGTAACTGTCACATTCAGTCTCTTGTTAGGGTTCAAAAGAAAATAATTAGGATTATTGCATCTGCTGGTTATAGAGAACACACCAGTCCATTATTGAAACAGTTAAAATTGCTACCATTTCCACGAGTGTACGAGTTTTGCATGGCGAAGACAATGCACAAATTTATGAATAACGTAGATGTGCCGTTTTGCCCACAATCAAAACGGCATACCCAACTCTGCGATGGGTTACCATCATCACAACTAATACCATCATCAATCACAATCATCACTACAACTGCCACAATCATCACGACTACTGTAATAAACACCATTACTATGATCATCACTACTACAATTACAATCATCACTACTACTGTCACCATTGTCACTACCATCTTAATCACTACTATCATCATTGATACTAAAACTATCAACCATCATTACTACTATCATCACCACCATCTTACAATCATCATTACTACTGTCACCAGCATCACTACTACTGCCATTATCACCATTACTATGATCTTCATCATCACAACTATTGTCATCATCACTGCAACTTTCACCATCATCACTAATACTCATGCCATCGTCACTACCATCATCACTACTGTCATTATTATCACTACAACTATCATCATTACTTTTCACCATCATCACTACTATTATGACCATCATCACTACTACTAGTACTGTCACCATCATATCTACTACTGTCATCATCATCACTAGTCATCATCATCAATACAACTACAACCATCATCACTACTATTATCACCATCATCACTACTATCACCATCAATCCTACTATTACTACCATCACTTCTACCTGTACTGCCAACTAAACTAACTTAACCTAGCAAATGTAGCGAGATTTTTTCGCCCCCAGAACGAATGCGTGTGAGCCCCGTCACCCAGTCTCTTCTGATAGCTCAGGAGAGCTGGATGGTGTCCACATCTCAGCCTGGCCAGGTGGACTCTGTCCTCGCGAGGAAGGGAGGATTCGGAAGGATGGATTTCGGGAGGTCGTGCTTGCAGCTGCGTGTTGTCTGTGAGTGAGTGGATGGATCGGCGAGAGATGTGAGTATGGATGTGCTTCTGGAATTTGGTTCTGGGTGGACAGGGAGGTAGAGAGGATAGTAATTGTGTGTGATACCGTGTGCTGGGTGTTGTTTTGATATTTCTTGGTGTCTGTGGGTGTGTTGCCATGTAGTTTAGTGGGTGGTCCTGGTTCGTGGAGGCTGCTGCCTGGAATTGAGTGCCTCTCATGTCCAGATGGTCTTTGACTGAGGATTTTGGTTTCTTGATGTAGGTGATCTGTGGGTGCATTAGCTGTGCAGCCTGTAATGATCTTTAGGGCTTTGTTTTGAATAGTCTGTAAGGTCTTATGATGTGTTTCAGCTAGGTTAGAAGCCCAGGCTGGGCTTGCGTATTCCATCACTGATCTTATGTTTTGTTTATATACTGTGGAGGTGGTTTCTTTGTTGTGTCCAAATTTTGTGTGAGCAAGTGACCTGAGGGTGTTAATAAGTCTGGGTGTCAGTTTCTGTTTAATATTTGTGGTGTGCTGTTTGAATGTCATATGAGTATCATAAATGTTACTCCTAGGAGTTTGGGTGTGTGTGTATGTGTTAGGGGTGTGTTGTTTATGGTGAGTTGAGGGATGTATTTGTGTTCTCCTGTCCAGCTTGTGAGCAGGGTTGCGGTGGATTTGGCTGGAGCTAGATTAACTCCTTGCGACATACTATGTTCCAATAAGTCCGAGGAGGCGCTTGACATAGCTTTTGGGTCTTGAATTTGGCTCATGAGTGTTGTCGAAGCCTTACATTTTTCTCTATTTCCATCCACCAGAATGCTGTTTATTGTGATGTATCATATGTCAATGGAAAGAGGAATATTTATAGTACATGATAAAAAAAAAAAATAATAAATAAATCGAAATATGAAAGTGTAAATGAGTCCGGAATACAATTATTTCCCATGCAATTGTCTTCACACCGTCTTATCTCTAAATTGTGAGTGATGACCATATATTTTGTTTTGCTCAAATAATAGTATTTTTTCTCCTCTTTCCAAATCTGAAAACAAAAATTGTTTATCTTCAATAGTTCTCAAGCAGTGACCGAAAAAAAAACTATGATTTTGATTGATATGGTTTATAACATTATCGATATATTTCGTTGCTACGAAGTGTATGGTTTTAAATTTAGGCTGTATGAATACGGCAAATAATGCTGATGAGTATAACAAAAACTAGAAGTTCCTACGACAAATACTTTTTGCGCATTGAATATTTGAAATGAAGAGCCCAAATGCGAATATTTACGCTTCACCCGTCTCTGTTCTGCCGATGCAAGCCGGGTTCCGAGCTGTTCCCCACCTCGTCGTTGCGTTATTTGCTCGGATACGTATATAACTGTATATATCACCAGAATCAGAAAATTGTGCTCTTTCTAATGGTGAAAACCAAAATCATATAGCGTATTTGGTTCGAGAGCTATGCGCAATTGTTTCCATGCATTGTTATTGTTATGAAAATATATGAAAATGTTTATACAGTTGTATATCTTTGCCACAATATACAACACTTTTATATAATTTTCCTTGCCAATAATTGTATAATGTTCATAGAAGACAAGTCAGTCATGAAGGTTGTCAATTTTACTTACCTGGTAGGGCCACAACCCTTTCCAACGAGAAGGGAAATGGTTCCTGGGTTGACACTGAAAAAACAAAACAAGAAAGCTAGGTTATCTTCAGGTAATAAATTCAGAAATTATTCTATTGTACACGTAAATAAAATAAAGTAATGCATATATATATATATATATATATATATATATATATACAAGGTGTCATACAAAATATAAAGAATGGTAATGGTAATGTATGTGTGTGGATATATTTACATATATATATATATATATTATATATATATATATATAGATATATAATGGACACCTTGTATATATAAATATATTATATTTATATATACAAGGTGTCCAAAAAAATAATGGTAAAAACAATGTGTGAATGTGTGCATTTATATATAGCCTATATATACAATATACAGTATATATATATATATATATATATATAAATATATATATATATATATATATATATATATATATATAATATATATATATATATATATATATATATATATATATACAAGGTGTCAAACCAGAGAAATATGTGCAAATTTCCAAGCCACCCAAAGAGGTACTGCACTTGACTCGTTATTTGTTTAGAGTGGTTTCCCCAGGAGGCCTATATCCACAGTAGTGCAAGAAATTGGCATGAAATTGACTTGTGCTTTTTTTTTTTTTTTTTTTTTATATATATTTTATTATTATTATTTTTTTTTTATTATGATGATGGGTGAATGAAGGTGGGTGAATGAAGGTGGGCCCCGAACCTCTGAAGTGATGATTGAATGAATGAATTATTGAATGATTGAATGAATGAATGAAAGGGTGATGAAGGTGAATGGAAGAATGCATAAAGACTGAATGAATGAATGGGTGATAGTGATTGGAAAGGAATAATGAAGGTGAATAGGAGATTGCATAAATGAATGAATGAATCGTGCAAAGATCCTGGCTATAGGACATCTGCATCGAGTTGATGGAACCGATTGAAGCAACCATTGACATCGATGCAGAGGCAAACGAGACAAGACTTTCATCGAAAGCTCGTGTCCTTGCGACTTTGGCCGTTCGTGTAACACAAAAGGCACCGCCGTCACTTGCCGTCAGGGATCTTCTCGAGAACGTGTTCCAAGTTCCTGTTGTACCGGTCATGGTCCAGTACAACAGGACGTGGCTTGGAACCCTTTCCTCGAACAGGACCTCTCCGACGGCCTCTTGGTGCCTAGTTTGAACGTCCATTACTAGTGGACCCCAGTTGGCATCCATGACGGGTGCTTCCCGAGCGCCACCAGCAGCAGTAGCTGCACCCGGTACTACTGGTGCGGGGGGGTCTAGTGGTAGGATATCCACTTGCTCCTCAGCATCAGCAGCATCGTCCGATACTGGTGCCGCCTGCGGTGCATTCTCAGCGAGTGCTCCCCCGACGGCAACAGCAGCAGCAGCAGCATCTGGACCTGGTGAGGGGGGGGGGGGGGTCATGAAGGACTGCTCCCCCAATGCCTCCACCAGCAGCAGGAGCACCAGGAGGAGTGCCAGGATCATCAGCTGGAGCGGCTGGGGAGTCTGGATTGTCGTCCGGTGGGGGCGACCCATCTGAGCTTCCGGAGGATTACCGACGCCGCCTGCCTCGCCTGAGACGGGCGCATGGCTCATACTCACCTTCCGGCAAATCCTCTGCACGCCGGATGCGTCTCCCCGACAAAGGCCACTCTGCAGGGTTGAAGTACAACAAGGAACGGACTACGCTTTCCTGGAACGCCAGCATAGTCATCTTCCTGCGGGGGTTGCACTTCTTGAAGAGTACGAAGGCATTGAAATGGGCCATTTGGATGAAGTAGAATACGATCTTCTTCGTCCATTTGACCGTCCTTCGCTGGATGGGGTAGTACTGGATCATCTGATCGAAATGATCCACCCCACCCATGTGGCGGTTGTAGTCGTCAACACAAACGGGTTTCATGATATTCTTGCGACTCCGCTGCCACCTGCCTTGTACCTTCTTCTTGACACAGGACTGCTTTGGTACGGTGCTCTGGTCGTGGAAGGTGGACACCATGTTGACAATCCGTTTGTCTTTCCAAAGCATGACTAGGGTTGTGCCGTTGTTCATTGCCTCTATTGCATCGTCTTCCAGTGTCGCTGCATGGGCAATGTCGCGCAACCGCTTCGGAGCCCCTCGTGCAAGCCTCAGGGTGCCACACACACAGATCTGGTGGTGTGTGAGCATGTGGTGGCACAGGTCAACTGAGTTGTAAAAGTTGTCCATGAACAACTTGTAACCCATGCCTTGCAGGGACTCCGTTAAACCCTCAACCGTTTTCTAGAGAGTTTGACCAATACCATTGTAGACTTGAAAGTCGTACACGAAACCAGTCGTGGACTCTGCCAGGATGTACAGCTTGATGGCGTACTTCTTCGGCTTCATCGGGTTGTAGCACTTTAATGAAAGGCGACCCTTCCACCCAAGGCAGCCTTCGTCGATGGACACCTTCCTCTCCGGGACGTAGGCAAGCTTGAAACCAGCAAGCAGGTAGAGCATCACCATGCGGATCTTCACTAGCCTGTCTTTGGTCTGCTTGATGACTGCCTTGCTGTTGAATGTGTGGAAATTGCTCAGCAAGGCTTGGAACTTGGAGACCTGAATGGTCTTGCGAAACGTTGGGTAATCATGGACTCCATCATTTAACCAGTAGTGACGCACAGTGGGGAGTTTGTTCACACCCATGAGGAAGTACAGGCCAAGGAATTTGGCCATGTCCTCCTCACTGAATGTTGTCCAGAGAGAACCAACGAATAAGGCATATGCGTTGGTCTCACTCACCAGGAACCTGAGCAGTTCTCTTGTAAAGAAGAGCTGGAAGAACTGCAGTGGTGTCACTGGTGCTGGAACCCGCAAGCCAGGGGTTCCAGTGAAAGGATCAACGTTGGGTGTGAACAGGTCTGAAGTCCACTCGTGATCCTCAGCATACACGGTGGGGGGGCGTTGAGGTGCACGTGCTGGGAGAGCACCACGTCGTCCGCCTGGAAAACGTATGTGACCTCTGCGGCCCCTGGGCCTACCACCTCGGCCCTTCATGGGCCCAGATTTTCGGCGGGGAGGGGGAGGGGGTGGGGGGTCATCTTCTGCGGAAGACGAAAGGGGTGGGGGTGATGGTGGATGTGATGAGGGTGATGGAGAAGGTGCTGTGGTGGAGTCAGGCCGTGGGGGTGATGGTGGATGTGATGAGGGTGATGGAGAAGGTGCTGTGGGTGGATGAAATGGGGCAGGAGGAAGCCTTTGTGGAAGCTCCTCATCGATTTCCGCAGCAATCTCGTCGTGCATGATTTGGCGATGTTCAGGCGGAACAAACGCCATGTAGCGCGCCTCGCTGCCCCCGCTGCTACCCAAGAAGATCAGCGAGGGGGAGGCTACGTGAGCAGATAGGACATGTGATGGCGGGGTGTTTAGACTACCCACCGGCAGGAGCGAAGCCAGGATGCGGGGGCTGTCTGAGATGTTGCTGGCCGGTGATTGTACCTGAGGTAACAAGGGACTGCCATGCAGGGTGCGTGAAGCAGTAGAAGAATAGAATGATGTGTGGAGGTCCGGGAATGGTAGTGGTGTGAAGCATTGAGTGGATGTTGATGGTTGTGGTGTGAAGAGATGAGTGGATGTTGATGGTTGTGGTGTGAAGAGACAAGTGGATGTTGATGGTAGGATGGGTGCTGGTGAGAGGGGTGTGGGTAGGACGGGTGGGGATGGATGAGGTGGGGCGATGTGTAGTGATGTACGGGGGAGGGGGACGGGTGGAGTTGTACGAGGTAGGGCGACGGGTGTTGATTACGGCGAGGTAGGGCGACGGGTGTTGATGAGCGGCGAGGTAGGGCGACGGGTGTTGATGAGCGGCGAGGTAGGGGGACGGGTGGAGTTTGTGGAGGTGGAGTTTGTGGAGGTGGAGGTCGAGGTGGAGGTTGTGGAGGTGGAGGTGGTGAAGGGTCGCCCTCGATGACAGTCCTCCTCCTCTTCCCCCTGGGCGGTGGAGAATGGCTGCTAAAATCCTCACCCGTCTCATCCGTCCACTCCTCTTCATCGCTCCCCACCATGTCGTCTTCGCCTTCACTCTCGCTACTCGACATGTCCAAGATTGTGGCAAGGACGGAGGCCAGCTGGTACTCCGGGATGGGTCGTTTCTTACTCATACCTGCTGTCGACTAGATGTGTAACTGATCTGTAATGGGAGGGTGGGGGGAGGGTATAAAAAAAAATACGAAACAGAACAAAAAAATAAAAAAATAATATATATATATATATATATATATATATATATATTATTACCAGTGTCCATTATTATTATTGTTGTACCCCCCCTCCCCTTCTCCCTCATATATATATATATATATATATATATATATATATATAATTATATAAAAAAAAATATATATATATATATCAAACTACAATTAAAAAAATATATATATAAAACAAAAAATAATCCCTTCCCCCCCCCCCCCCCCCTAAAAAATAAAATAAATAAAATAAAAATAATATATATATATATATATATATATATATGGGGGGGGGGGGGAGGGGGAGGGGGAGGAGGAGGAGGGGGGGGGAGGCGGGAGGTATAACAATAATAATATATAATAATAATAATGGATACCGGTACTGTTAATAATATAAATATATATATTTATATATGTAGGGGGCATGGGGAAGAGGGGGAGGGATGTATAATGGGGGAGGGGGAGATGGCATAACATACATAAATACATAAATACGAATTATATTATATAATTATATATATATATATATATATATATATATACATATATATATATATATTATATATATATATATATATATATATATATATATGGGAGAAGGGGAGGGGGGGAGGGGGAGGAGGGAGGGGAGGGGGAGAGGAGGGAGTATAATAATAATAATATATAATAAATAGATACTAGTCTAGTAATAATAATAATATGTATATATGGGGGGCAGGGGGAAGAGGGGGAGGGGGAGGGGAGGGGGAGGGGGAGAGGGGGTAGTATAATAATAATATAAAATAAATAGATACTAGCCAAGTAATAATAATGTATACTGTATATGGGTGGCAGGGGGAAGAGGGAGAGGGGGAGGTGGAGGGGGGAGTATAATAATAATATATAATAGATACTAGCCTAGTAATAATAATTATATATATATATGGGGGGCAGGGGGAAGAGGGGGAGGGGGAGGGGGAGGTGGAGGGGGGAGTATAATAATAATATATAATAGATACTAGCCTAGTAATAATAATTATATATATATGGGGGGCAGGGGGAAGAGGGAGAGGGAGAGGGGGGAGGGGGATTTTTTTTTATTTGATTGTTTTATTGAGAAAAGTACAAATGTTACACAAGTATCATAGTTACATTATCTCAAAAAGGTGAAGGTGCATACGCAATCTTCACCCTATTTCTAGCTTAAACTATGTCATTACATAATTATATAGTTAGATGAGTTATACATTGATATTGAAGATAATTTTTAACACTACCTAACTTTAGTATTATACAGTATTATAATAAAGAAATATCTAAAATACATGAGTCCCCGTTATAGACCTTGATCAGATTGCGTTTTGTTTTTTGTTTTTAAACACACATGCTCTCCCACAAGACCCCCAACTGAGCCCCGACCGTGTTAATCCCTCCTTAAACATCCTAGAGGGATCCTAACCGTCGTGACCCAGTCACCAGACCCCAGCACCCAAAACATACAGCCATACAGATTCAGATTCAGATTCAGATTATTATATATCCATAAAATAATATTCGGAGGGAAGGTGCAAGTAGTCCTCCGGGAGGGATGTGCCGCATATCCGGGAGGTACTTGTACATCAAGCCATTAGCCGAGAATATTGAGGACAATACAGCAGTATGGTTAGGGAGCGTAGGTTCGCTGACCCAGGGTGGCCTGTAAGGCACCACTAGAATGTACATGTGTTTAGTTGAAGAACAAAGCTACACATCAAATTATATGTTTTATAATTTTACATTCTTTTAAAAGGTTGTACATAGTTCCACTGTTGAACATCCATATTATCTGTTTCACATACAATACAGTAAATCAACTAAAGTACATGGAATGTATATGACCTCCTGTCTAGATTTTGAGAAAGGGGCAGTTAGTTAATCCCTGCCAATCCCCAGAGGGCTGGAAAACGGTCAGATTACCTCTTAAGCACCCGTCACACCTAGCCGATTTTAGGCCAAGACTGTCCGCGACCTAAGGGTCGTGGACAGTCTTGGTCTACGTCGCCGCGCATCATGGGCCGTCGCCAACATAACAAACAGGTCGAGATTGGTCTTCACATACCCCCTCAAAAGTTCAACATGCACATCTTTGAAAATCAAGTCGGCGTGGAGTGAGGTAAAAAAATGGGACGTGAAGGGGACGGGAGGCTGATGGCGTGTGACGGCGCTTGACGGCGCTTGACGGCGCTTGATGGGAAAAGGTAGGCGTCAGTGTGGCGGCACACGGCGGCACACGGCACCATAAATGAGGTCTGCGTCAGGCGGCGTCACCATAACAACCTGCGGGGATCAGCGGCACTCAATACATAATAAAATAAATAATAATAATAAAATAACAGAATTAACTGAAATAAAGAGATACAAATTATATAATGAATTACAGAAATAAATAATAAATATATTATCAATACATATCAAAATATAATATGAGTTATATTAATAAAACCAACAAATACCAAATAAATAAATAAAATACATAAATAAAATTATTAATGAAATAAATGAATACAAAATAACTGAAATAAAGAGATAACAAATAAGTACATACATAAATAAATAAATAATAAATAATGTGTAAGTCATTGATATACATTTATATAAATCAATACAGCAATAAATATATAAATACATAAAGAAATGAATTACATTATATATACAAAAGATAATCACTAATAACAGAAATGCAATAATAAAATAATTAACTAACGAAATGAATACATACATAGATAACAAATTAATCAAACGATATATTAATACACAATTATTATTTGTTTAACAAATAAATCTTAACTCATTTAAATAAATAAATAAATAAATATATACATAAATATGAACCACTCTTACCTGCTTGCTAGGATCCCAACGGCGTTCTCCACAATCCGACTAGCCCTTGATAGACGGTAGTTGAAGAGGCGGTTGTCCCGGGAGAGGTTCCTTTGTGGATAGGGCTTCATCATCCAGCTCCGAAGGGGGAATGCATCGTCCCCGACGATGAAGTAGGGCAGTGGCATGCCAGTGCCGGGGATGGGTTCAGGGTCTGGTAGGCCAAGAGTTTTCTGTTCAAGGGCAGCACAAAGCGGTGTCCTGCCAAATATCCCTGCATCTGAGCCACCCCCTGATGCCCCAACATCGACGTACAAGAAGCGGTAGTCAGCGTCGACGAGTGCCAGCAACACAACGGAGTGGAACCCCTTATAGTTGTACCACATGGAAACACCTTTGGCGGGACACCGCATTGCAATGTGCTTGCCATCAAGTGCACCAATGGTGTGGTGGAAGTTCCATCGTTGGGATAACTTGTTTGCCACTGCCTTCCATTCCTCTGGTGTGTTGGGGCAGGGCATCATCTCGTCCATATACTCAGCTATGAGTGCCTCACATGTCTCATACACAACGTTTGATATGGTGTTGTGTGCCACTCTGAAGCTGTACATGAGGCTCATATAGCTGTCACCGGTTGCCAGGAACCGCAGTGTTATGGCTAGTCGGAGGCCAGGTTCGATTGCCTTCCGGTAAAAAGTATCGTTCTTTTCAATGCGGTGCGCCACACGTCCTAGTACCTCCCGGAAGACTGCAACATCCATCCGCAGGTAGTTTCTGTAGGCTGGCCCATCTTCCTCGGCGAGTTCCTTCAGTAGCTGCTCATGAATACCAAAGGTTTTCCTAAGCCAGTTCCGGACCCACACGCGAGGGGTTCTATTCTGCCTCCTTCTTTTCCTCAACAGCAGCTTGCAGATGGCTATATTTGTCAGTAGGTGGTCATTTTCCAGATTTAACTGAACCTGGAGTAAGCGTAGATGCTGTGTCTGGTTCCTAGGGACTGTGATGGACATGGTTGCGTGCAACCGTGACGGTGGCTGAAGGTTTACTGATGAGGCCCACCCTTTGGTGTAGCTTTTATATACCCCACCTTGAGTTCGGTCACCGTCGTTCGGGGTCATGCGGGCCGGAGTCGCCGTCATTACTGAAGGGGTCGCCGTCCATCGGCACAGTAATGCATATTGACGCCGCCCTACCTCCTGTCGACGCCGTTCGTCGGGTCGTTGTCAACGCGCTACGCCGCAGATCGGCACTCCAGCGGCGACCTAGGTCTCACCTTCAGTCCTGCATGGGCGCCGCTCTACCCCGTCAGGTGGCCGTCAGGCGGTGTGGCCATCCATACTGCGTCCCGTCCAAAACTCACCCCCCCAAATCCTTAAGCTCTCCGCCGAAGGTCGGCACTTTTGACCACGACTAAAGGTCGTGGTCAGTCGTGGCTCAAGTCGGCATGGTGTGACGCCTGCTTTAACAAGGAAACCGGACCATCCCCCAGCCCACCTGGGGTCATTAGCAAAGATTCACACATTTATGGCAAACTAATTTAGCTACAGTATCTATATTTTGGTGACTTGTAAATTGTAGATAGTAGCTAGTTAATTATAGTACATCACTATAGTAATCAAATAAAAAAGTTAACACAATAAGTATAATAATAATAATTATAATATAAATAAAAATAAAAATAATAACTAATAAATAAATGAAAATAAAAAGTAGTAATAGTAAAAATAATAATAATTATATTTATAATGAAGGCATCAAGAAAATGTATATCTTAACAGCTTATCTTAACAATATCCCTATATTTTTACACATTTTAGCTAAACATTCAACTTTATTGTTGTTAATCATCCATATTACTTGTTCGGTAACATTGTTTATAAGAGGATTTCTACAATTTGTCAGTTTAGGACACTGTAGAATATAGTGATGCGGGGTGTGACATCTTGGTTCCTTACAGAAATGGCAGCAAATTTCATCTTCTGCTTTCTTCACTCCTAGCTGCCACATGTACTTATATCCTAATTTTAATCTAGTACATAAGGAATCCTTAGAAGCATTCCTGTATTGCCCATATGTAAAGTTTGTTCTTTGTGCAACATTAATGTAGTGATCTAAAGTATGACTGTTACTGTATCTGGCTTGCATTTTTTCAATCATTTGTTCATCCTGCTTTTTACGTATTATTGATTTTATTTGTTTCAGTGATAGCATGCAATCTAGATCAATAGTTTCTTTTTCTGTCCCTAGTTTTGCCAGCTTATCGACTCTTTCATTGGTAACTATCCCTACGTGGGACGGTATCCAAGTGAAGGTAATTTTCCTGTGTTTATTACGAAGATTATGTATAATAATCTTACACTGATCAACTATGTCCTTACATACTGGGTGCTTGCTATTTAAGGATTCCAGGGCACTTTGACTATCGACGAAAAAACAAACATTTCCCTCTCCATTTCTAATTTCTAAGTAGTCCATAGCAAATGGCACACATTACTGCTAGGGTTGAAGATACGTTATCAGCTATTCTATAACAATGTTCACTCTCAATTTGTTCATTATTTGCCTTGTCTATCACCAAGACACCACACCCTGCTCTTCCATATTCAAATAAGGAAACACAAACATTTGACGTGGTTAAACCCCTGGTTAGATTGGGCAAGTATAAATGTAAGGTGACTGCGGTGGTTAAGGAAGACATGAACACTTCTGTGGTAAATAAGGGTTTAAAGGAAGCATCTGACTTCTTAACAAAGAGTGGTGTCCAACTAGCAGACCGAACTATAGAGTCTGACGTAGTAAGTCCAATTCAATTGATCATCGGCTCCGACTATTTTGGTCGCTTCTTGCGAAAAATGACTCGGAAACACGGTATCCAGTTAATTTCTTCATGTGGTGGATATATAATAATGGGATTTCTACCCACATGTGGCCCAAGTGAATCAGACAACCGTATGGATCCAGTCTTTGTGACTCCTGCACGATCTCTGGTGGTGGCTAGAATTGGTCCAGAATTAATTCCATCACAACTGGGAGACATTCTGGAGGAGCAACAAGAACCTGTTCACAAACTTTGGGAATTGGACACTGTGGGTATAGAAGCAGATCTTCCCACCCCTGAAGACATCTTAACATAAAACCACTACCTAGACACAGTTGAGTATAAGGATGGCCAGTACTTGGTAGGACTTCCATGGAAGATAAATGCCCCTGAATTACCAACTAACTACCAGAGTTCAAGATGTCAATTAAATTAAATGGTGGAGAGATTGCGTCAACATCCTGAACGACTGGAAATTTATCATAAAATAATTCAAGAGCAGTTGGAAAATGACTTTATTGAGGAGGTCCCAGGTGAAATAAACCATAAAGAGAGTCATTATCTTCCTCATCATGCTGTAAGTAAGAACTCCAGTACTACACCCATCAGAGTGGTATTTAACTGCAGTTTTTGAGCAGCGAAGAATGAAGCAAGTCTAAACGATTGTCTCTATGTAGGACCAAATCTGACTGAAATACTGGGTGATGTACTATTAAAATTCCGGATGAAGATATTTGGATATGTGGCAGATATCTCCAAAGACTTTTTGAGAATAGGGTTAAAGGAGCAGGACCGCAAATTCATAAAGTTCCTTTGGCCTGAAGATCCTTTTCAGCCTGGTGGGCGAATAAAAGAATACCGCTTTCGGTCAGTGTTGTTTGGTTCCTGCTCTAGTCCTTTCTTGTTGCGCAGCACTTTGAGATATCATTTCCAGAAGACAGAGAAATCGGAAATGGGTCAACTGTTTTACATGGATAATCATCAGGGCGTTGCCGACAGTGTAGAAGAGGTGATTGAAATCTACAATTTGGCAAGGCAAGAATGTAATAAAGCCAATATGCCACTACAAAGTTGGAATTCAAACTCTCATATTCTTTTGGACCGACCAGATAAGAGGAGACTATCCTGACTACCAAATACCAGAATATCAACCAGTACTAGGATTGCTGTGGAAAACAACTACTGATGAGATGTCTCTAAAGCCCCTCAAGTCTCCCGATGTAAAACTCACATAACGCACACTCTTAACCCTTCTTTGGCGGCGCGCAACTTATGTCGTGTGGAATAAATATGGACTAAGTGGCGGTTCACAACTTATGTCGTGTGCCATTTTCACCACGTAATGTTGCTGAGAGAGAGAGATAAGTGGTGGGAGGAGAGTAGCAAGCGTATGACTGCTCCAGACCACCGCGGCGGATCTACTGACATGAATCCCACCCTCCCCCACCCTCACGCACTCGCTACACAGGGAATTATGTAGGGAAACTACCTAATTACATGGTTTTTGCACTCGTGTTGCGCGATCGTTGCAAGAAAATTAGCGGTCGTACAAGGATGGTTGGGGTGTCATTGGAAAGCTCTGTTTATGCCCTTTCAGGGATAGATACTTGTTTTATGCTCTGGGTCTTATTTAGGCATGAAAATGATCACGTAAACAACCCTATTTAGGGTAAAAACACCCCGCTGGGCGGTACATATAAATTACCGCCTAGGCCGCTCGTAAGGTGTTAAGTCAGGTCTCTATGATGTTCGACCCATTGGGCATATTTAGTCCCATATCAATTAAAGGGAAGATTTTAGTTCAGGAGGCCTGGGGAGAAGCACTGAGTTGGGATACTCCATTACCTGAAAAGTATACAGAAGAGTGGAACAAATTGCAGGTGGAATATGAGAAGGTATCCTCAGTCAAGTTTCCTAGAAGATGTGATCCTACCTCTGATAATGAGTGTGCTCAATTGCACGTCTTTTGTGATGCCTCATCTAAGGCGTATGGTGCAGTAGCTTATTGTGTCATTGAAGTCCGATCTACTATGATTATGTCCAAATCCCGAGTAGCGCCATTAAAACAACGTACCCTTCCACAGATGGAGTTGACCGCTGTTGAATTGGGAATCAGGTTAGCCACTTATTTGAATGATATGATTGCACTGGATAGCTAAGGATGATAGTCACATAGTATATGTGCGTAACAGAGTACACAAAATAAAGGAACTGCAAATGAACTATACATTCATATATGTCAAGTCCAAGGATAATCCGGCTGACTTGGTGAGCCGAGGTGTAAGTGTCAAGAAACTGATTAACGAAACTCTGTGGTTTCAGGGTCCGGTTTGGCTACGTCAGAGTGATTGGCCAGAACAAAAATCATACCAGAAGGTTAATAATGATCAAGTTCATATGAACCCAATAATTATCCCAGAGCCTTCAGTGATTGACATCACCAAGTTCTCCAATTTGGACAAACTATTAACTGTAACTAAATTTGTGTTTAAGTTCCTGAGCAAGAAGGTAAAGATGGAAGAATTAGACCCACTTACCTACTGGATCAAAAGGATACAAGCAGAAAAGTATGAAGAGGAATTAACACAGCTACGTAAACCCAATCCCAAGCCAACCAAAAGAATGAAGGACCTTGGGCTGTATCTAGACAATCAAGAATTAATATGTTGTCAAGGTCGTATTGGTAAAGCTGATCTACCCCTCAAAACTCGGCATCCGATCCTATTGACAAAGGATTGCGACCTCACCAAATTGATGGTTATAAAAGCGCATGAAACCACTAAACACGGTGGGGTAGCAGACACTCTAGCCTATATGCGACAAACATATTGGGTACCCCAGGGACGACAAGCTGTTAAACGCTATATCAAGAATTGCATTATTTGCAAGAGGTATACAGCTATAGCTATTCCTTACCCTGGACCACTAGCTCTTCCGCCAGACCGCATTCACCAAAGGACACCGTTTGAGGTAACAGGTATAGATTATACTGGTGCCATCACTCTCACAGGAGATGATGGTCCATCCATGAAGGTTTACATATGTCTATTCACCTGTACCAGCACTCGGGCTATCCATTTGGAAATAGCGGAGGACATGAGCTCGGAAACCTTTATAAATTTATTTAGAAGATTTGCCGCTCGGCGAAGTTGTCCCAGACGTTTGATTAGTGACAATGGGACAAATTTTGTGGGCGCATCACCGTTGGTTTCTGAACTATTAAAGAGCAACGCAGTACAGCAAATGTTGGATTTTAGAAATTGATATTGGTCATTCACAACTCCCAGAGCCCCTTGGCAAAATGGATTTACAGAGAGAATGATAGGTATCGTGAAATCGTGCCTGAAAAGGGTTCTTCACAAGTCCAAAGTCACCTTGGAGGAGTTAAGAACTGTTGTCACCGAGATAGAAACCAGTGTAAATTATCGACCACTAAAGTATAAAGATGACTCCAATCCGGAAATTGAGGCCTTAACACCGGCTAATTTATTATTATGGTAGACGATTGGATCTAGTCCCCAGTTTGGACGTGACCGAGGAATTAGTGGATCCCTCCGTTAATGAAGCAGATGCACACTTGCGATGAAGCTACCATAAACTCTGCAAAATACTGGACGCCTGGAACAAACATTGGGCATCAGAGTATATCTTGAGCCTACGGGAGAGGTATTATGGTGCGAATTCTGCTAGTAACCGTCACAAACCTGAAGTGGGAGACATAGTCTTGTTGAAAATGGACCAATCTCACTCTAAATGACCCTTAGCAAGGATCCAAGAAGTCTATCCTGATCCCGAAGGAGTTATCAGAACCGTTAAGGTTGTATCTCGAGGACAAACCACTCTCCGAACTGTAGATCGGCTCATACCTATGGAACTCGCCATCCCACCGGAGGAAGAACAGCAACCCATATTAATAGGGAGCCCAAGACCACAACGAGCAGCTGCTGCGGGGTCTAGAAGAAATTGGCATGATTTGCTGGCCGCAGGTGATATAACATGATGCAACACATCTTACTTCGCCGGGCCCCAATCTGTGAGAAATAAATTGACTACACCGGTATCTGGGGACTGTTGGCAACAACCTTCCGATAGGGTAACCTCACTAGAGTGAACAATTTCCTACCAGAACCTGGTGATTGTATATATTGTAAAGAGTAATTAATATTAAGTAATTTAGTACTGTATTAGATTACCTTGGCCAAGTTAATTTAGTTATAAAACCCTGTAGAAATAAGTTTAGAAGAACTGTATAGGGGATCAGTTTAAATATTCCCGCGACCGCATTCGCGATCCACCGTTTGCTTTAGGGTCATTAATTTCTTGATATGTTTACTAAATCGTTGTGAAACGATGTTTACCTTTATAATTATATAATTTAAATGCTGATTATTATTTATATGATTTCGTGAAGAGGGAATGAACCCTCAGTAACAAATTTGTATATAGTTAACTTAAGGGTCGGAATTAAAATCCTGACCAGTTCTCTTTAAAACCTTGAACCGCCAACAAGGGTCTCGTGACCTCTCGCTTCGCTCCCAGTGTCCGGCCCGGAGTTTAGGACATTCAACGCCAGGACCCCAGTGATAGCTAAGTCGATTGATATATATGCCCATTTATACAATGTCTAGCTAGGGGTTTCTGAGAGATAGGCAATACCATCTTTATATAACATCCCGGTAACCTATCTATTTATTTAAGTTTATTCCTTCCATTTTCTTTATTTAATTTTGATTAGTGTGGTAAGGGACAGAATTATTCATACAAATACCCCACATTCACTTTAGTTTATCCATGTTCTTTGTACGGCCAAACCATCCAATGCTGTTAGTATGCATTTCATCAATGATGCTCTTGATACTTATCTGAGACGTCTCCTCAGCTTCAACATATATACTATGTTGCAATTTGGTCCCACACTTCCACCTCCTCATTTCATCATGTCATTACATCACATTCTGTTGATACTATCTGCTTCTCTCAGGCCACATTTCTGAAGCAATCCCCTTCAATGGGAGTGGAGTCTTCTCATGCTTAGAATTGGCAGCAGTTCTCTGTACATTTCCCAGCCACATCTATTTCTGGTGATAGTGGCAGCCTCGGTCCCACCACTGGTAGTGATATCTCCCAAGTACCAAAACGTGTCCACCAGTTCCAGTGATTCATTGCCAAAGTCCACACTCTCAAGCTGGTCATTCAACATGAGCTCCACTTTACACACTATACATACACATTTCACAACTTCAAACTTCTTCCTTTTATTTTTGCTTATCAAATTAAGAGCTGAGGAGCTTGTTAGGTATCAAGAGTATCAGTGAAGTGATGCTTACAGTCTGGTTTGTATGGTTCGGTCATGAATAGGATAGATGATAGGATAGATGATCTATGCTGTTTATCTCTCCCCTAATTCTACTGGCTATCCAAAATTCTTTGGCTATCTTACTTCTAAAGTGGAACACATTCTATCTATCTCTCCCTTCTCTGAAATCTCCATCTTAGGAGATTAATATGTTCACCACCACCAATGGCTCTCTTCTCATCTCACTGACCAACCTGGTGAACAACCCTACATCTTCTCTATCCTAAATGACCTAGAGAAGTTAGATCAGCACCCCACTCGCATTCCGGTACTGCCCTGGAGATTGGCGCAACATTTTCAACAAATTTCTAACCACTAATTCTTCTGCTTACAATGTAACTCTTCTCTCTCCGTTGGGCTCCTCCGATCATAACCTTATATCTGTCACCTGTCCTGTCTCTCCAGTACGGCCTTCTGATACCCCCAGCCGGCGGTGATTGTGGCATTTTGGCGCTGCCGACTGGGAGGCTCTTCGGCAGTACTTCTTTGATTTCCCACTAAATTATTTTTTCTTCCGTGGCCGGGTACCCTCAGAGTGTGCTGAGCGCATTACTGAGGTAATCCTTTCAGGCGTGAAAGCATACATCCCATTTTCTTTCTCTCAAACTAACTCACAAAAATCTTGGTTTACTCATGCTTGTTCTACTGCTGTCCACAATAAGAACGAAACAATCAAACAACACCGTCGCCTTCAAACTCAAGAGTCCCGTATTTAATATGTCTCTGCTCGGAATCAAGCCAAATCTGTTCTTCGACTGGCCAAAAACTCTTTTCATCAATAACAAATGCTCTAAACTTTCAAACCCTAGCTCTTCACAAGCTTTTTGGCATCTAGCCAAAAACCTCTCCAACAATTTCACTTCCTCGTCTTTCCCTCCTCTTTTCCACTCTGACGGTACCACCACCACCTCTTCCTCTGCCAATACTCCTCTCTCACTTACTTATGCCTAAGATAATAATCCCTTCTAAGGATGTACTTTCTGCCCTCTCTGGGCTTAATGCTAAGAAAACGTATGGACCGGATCTGATGGGGTTCCTTCTTTTGTACTCAAAAACTGTTCTTCCGTGCTGCCTCCCTGCCTAGGCAAACTCTTCCGTCTTTGTCTTTCTTTCTTGCTGGAAGTTTGCTCTTATTCAATCTGACCAAAGAAGGGTACCGCAACCAGCCCTCCAACTATAGTCCAATTGCTATAATTTCTTGCATCTCTAAAGTTTTGAAACTATTCGTAACTCAAAATTTCTTAAGCATTTATCTTCCCATAATCTACTTTCAGATCGATAGTACGGTTTCCTTAAGGGCCGCTCTACTAGTGATCTTCTTGCTTATCTTACTAACTTTTGGTCATCCTCCTTTCGGGACTTTGGTTAGACTTTTTATATTGCGCTAGACATATCGAAAGCCTTCGATTGAGTCTGGCACAAATCTCTAATTTCCAAACTACCCTCCTTCAGTTTCTATCCCTCTATCTGTGCATTTGTCTCTAATTTCTTTTCAGACCGCTCCATAGATGCAGTTGTGGATGGCCATCGCTCACTTCCTCAACCTATCAACTCTGGTGTTCCTCATGGTTCTGTCCTGTCTCCAATTATCTTTCTAATATTTATCAATGATCTACTCAACTGTACCTATAGTCCTATCCACTCATATGGTGACAACTCTACCATATACTGTTCGACTAGTTTTTCACATTAACCCATCATGAAAGCACTCCAAAACAAACGTGACGAGGCCATAGAACGCCTATCTTCTGATATTTTAATTAGGGCAGAGATAATCTTGTTACTTTCAACTCCTCCAAGACCCAGTTTCTCCCTCTATCTTTCCATCACAATATTCCACAACACTATCAACTATTCTTCAACAATACACAATTCAACCCTTCATCTTCTCTCAATATTCTAGGTGTATCTTTTTCATCCGGTCTTTCTTGGAAAGATCATATTACCACTCTTGCTAAAACAGCTACCCAAATGTTAGGTTTGCTCAACCGTCTCCGTGGTTTCTTCACCCTCGCACAGCTTCTTGCTCTGTATCGGGGCACAGTGCACCCCTGTAGTGAGTTTTGTTCGCATGTGTGGGGAAGCTCCACCCATAACGCACTTCTCAAAGGTGAAGAATCAAAAGCATTTCGCCTCATCAACTCGCTTCCTCTTACTAGTTCCATACAATCTCTTTTTTCATTCTGCAATGTTGCCTCTCTTTCACTCTTCTATCGCTATTACAACAATCACTGTTCTTCAGAGCTCTCTCAGTGTATACCCCCTCCCTTGCGGCGAGTGCGAGGCACCCGCCTTTCAACACAGTCCCACTCCTATTCTGTCCAGCTCTGCAACCCAAGAATTGGCAAATTTTCTGTCTTTCTTCTACTCAACAAGTGAACTCTGGAACTCTCTCCCTCAATCAATCTTTCCTTCATTCTATGACTAAGACTGCTTTAAACTTCGTGAGTCCAGGCATTTTGACTCCAACGTCCCTTGAATTTGGCTCTTTCACTCTTTTGGCTTTGGGGCAGACACTTGTTACAGGCAACCTGCCTTTTATCTCCTCCATACACAGAAAAACATAACTGGATGAAAATAAGCAAGTCTGTGAACATGGAGACAGCTATTCTAAGAGGTAAACCTAAAAATATGGTTAATCATGTTGTACGATCTCATCACAAATCAACAAAAAACTGACAAGAACAATGCCGCGTGGAACGCCGCCGCAATAGGACATGAGATTGAAACCACATCCTGTGTGGACCACTTGAACATTAAATTATGTAGGCTACTGATAATTCTGTATACACTGTACATAAGCACATACATAGGTACCATGCTTGTGTACATGGCATATAAGATAGGGTAAACGTATTTGACTAGGCTATGCAGTGATTGACTCTTAGCTAAAGGATCACTCACAAGACTCCAAATAATACACATTTGCCACTAGTATAATCTGTGACCAAACAATACCCAAAGATCACCTACATAGAAAAATACAAAGTTAATACACATCTGGACATGAAAAGAATGCAGTCCATTGCAATAGCTCACAATAATTACCAACATTAACCCCTCGAGTACCAGCGTCGGCAATGTACAGTATGTAACACTAAACCCCAGCGCCGCATAGAAGTAGGGTCATTTGCTTGGAATCTGTGACCATTTTGTTCCTACCTTTTTCTCTCGATGGATTTGACAACCTGAACCATTTTAAGGGAAAATTAGCTCCTATGCCCCTCTGAAAAATTATGACTAACTCTGCTAGAGCCCAATATTCAAAATGGCCGCCAACGCCATCTTGAAAAACATGAAATGTAATATCTCTGGCATCAGATGAGCTACAAGGACGAATGAGGTGTCCTTTTTTACTAATTCTGGCATTACAAATCCACTGGAATGGTTATTGTATTGTATTGTATTGTATATTGTATTGTTATTGTATTGTATTATACTAATTGTACATACTAATCTGCCACTTCACTGTCACTACATGATTCACTGTATGAGCCACTATCAGAATCACTGTCCTCACTTTCGCTGCTATCATAACTGTTGTTCTCTGCCTGCGGTGTATATCTAATATTACATTTTTACTGTTTCAGATGGATCGCATGCCCATCTGATGAAAATCACCGACTTGTGAAGTGACCGAAATAATGGATAATAGAAGAGAGAGTGAAGAGTTACCAGGCAAGACATTAAATGAATACGAGTGCATTTTACTCTGTGGTAAGCGATGTACCGCAGATGGTTGTTTGGAAAACATTACACCTGAGAAGTGGGAATCCATCCGGGAAAAGTCTTTACAATGGAATGAACTTGATAAGTTTCAACATATACATGAAAATGTGGATTGGGAGAAGGGACCAAAGGGTCACCACATGCATAGCACTTGTTACGCATCATTATCCAGCAAGCGCAAGCTCTCTCAAGCCGAAAAACGCAAACACAAATCCGAGGAACGTCTTGAAAGAGATGAAGCATCAGATCAACAAGACCCTTCCCCAGAGGCCAGTGCACCTAAAAGGCTCCGCTCCAGTATGGGTGTCCTTCACGATAAGACTCTATGTGTGTGGTGCATGGAAGGGGCATACAAGAGTAGTGATCGTGACAAGCAGATTTTACTCCTATCAACAGTAGATGCCTGGACTAAATTCAAGTTACATACTGTCCGTCTGGAAGATGAGGTCATGAGATTGAGACTTGACACTCTGATTGCATCCATCCCAGATAGTCAAACAGCATTTGGGTTGGAAATCCGCTACCATCGTGCGTGCTGGCGCAAATATGTAAGCGACCACAAGGCCCTTTCAGATAAAAGCACTCAACATCTGCAGCGTGTAAATCTCCGAGAGGCCCAAGCTCTCTTCTTTCATCATATTCGTCAAGTCATCTTCAAAGACCATGAAATTCGCACACTGCAAAGCCTGCTGCAGGACTATAAGCGCATTATCTCAAATCACGGACATAACTCAGTAGTAAAATCCAGCTACTTAAGGGGACCGACCGGTTAATTACAAAATTCCAGGTCTTACTTTCAATTTAAATGAAATTTAACACAGGTGTATATGACCATTAAACTAGATCAAATTTGTTTTTATTTTATTTAATTTTTACTTTTTTCGTGCAATTTAGGTAAAAAAAAAAAAAAAACATAGCACTGCAGAAAATCATAAACTCCTACAGAAATCCCCATAGCACATGTTTTATGTGATCAAACAACTCACAAAAGGTGTATCTGTAGTTGCTATAAAAAACATTTTATATATTTTGTGTATTTGTTCGATTTAGGTGATTACGGATTCAGGCGAATATATTTATAGAAAATTACAACTTTGACGACATATTGTGAAAAAAATTAAATTACTAGAGTAAATTGGCTTTATAGGCCTTTTAGTGTTTTATTTTTTTTTATTTATTTTTTTTTTTCTATGTGATTGAGGGAGGCAAAAGGCATAACTGCCTATAGCGAGTGCCCCCCCCATAGTTGAAAGAGTGACAGGGCCAAAATCAAGGGACGTTCGAGCCAAAATGCCTGGACACACAGAGTTTGAAGCAATTTAAGTCATAGGAAGAGGGAAAGACTGATTCTGGGAGAGAGTTCCAGAGCTCAGCTGTTGAGTAGAAGAAAGTTTGAGAGTAACGTTTCACTCTTGGGTTGGAGAGTTGCACAGAGTAGGGGTGGGATTGAGTTGCAAGACGGGTACCACGTGCCCTACGTAAAGGAGGTGGTATGCACTGGGATAGCTCTGAGGAACACTGATTATTATAGTAGCGATAGAATAGCGAGAGAGATGCAACATTGCGGCGGAGAGAGAGAGATTGCAGAGAGTTGGTGAGTGGACGGGAGTTAATGATACGAAAGGCCTTCCTTTCAACTTTGTCTAGGAGAGGTGTGAGAGGAACCTCCCCACACATGTGAACAATACTCAATACAAGGGCGCACTATGCCCCTGTACAGAGCAAGAAGCTGTGCAGGGGAAAAGAACCCCCTAAGGCGGTTGAGCACACCCAGCTTCTGGGAGGCTGCCTTAGCAAGACTGGTAATATGGTCCTTCCAAATGAGAGCAGAAGAAAAAGAGACACCAAGAATATTGAGAGAAGATGAAGGGTTGATTTTTGTATTGTTGAAGAATAAGGGATAGTCCGCTGGGAGATCCTGACGGGTAGATAGTTGGAGAAATTGGGTTTTGGAAGCATTAAAGTTAACAAGGTTTTCTCTGCCCCAATTGGAAATAGTATTTAGATCAGAATTTAAGAGTTCTATGGCTTCATTACGTTTGTCGTTGAGGGATTGCTGGCTGGGGCGTTCTGAAAAACTAATGGAGTAGTGTAAGGTTGAGTCGTCTGCGTATGAATGGATGGGAATTAAGGTACAGTTAAGGAGATTATTTATAAAAATTAGAAAGAGAATAGGAGATAGGACAGAGCCCTGAGGAACACCGGAGTTTATAGGGTGAGGAAGTGAACAATGGCCGTCCACAACCGCGGCTATGGAACGGCCGGAAAGGAAATTAGAGACAAAGGCACAGATGGAGGGATAGAAACCGAAGGAGGGTAGTTTAGAAATTAAAGATTTATGCCAGACTCTATCGAAGGCTTTCGATATGTCTAGTGCAATAGAAAAAGTCTCACCGAAGTCCGGAAAGGAGGATGACCAAGAGTTAGTAAGATATGAAAGAAGATCACCAGTAGAGCGACCCTTAAGGAAGCCATACTGGCGATCTGAGAGCAGATTATGAGAAGAGAAATGCTTAAGAAATTTGGAAGCAAGAATAGTTTCAAAAACTTTAGAAAGACAAGAGATAAGAGCAATTGGACGATAGTTGGAGGGTTGAGAGCGGTCACCCTTCTTTGGGACAGGTTGAATGTGAGCAAACTTCCAGCATGAAGGGAAGACCTTAGAGGATAGACAGAGACGAAAGAGTTTGCCTAGGCTGGGAGTCAGCACGGAAGCACAGTTTTTGAGAACAACAGGAGGAACACCGTCCGGACCGTACGCCTTATTAGTGTTAAGCCCAGAGAGGGTAGAAAGTACATCTTTAGAAGAGATTAGGATATTAGGCATAAGTAAGAGAGAGGAGGGCGGAGAGGGAGGAATAGCACCGGAATCATCCAAGGTGGAGTTTCTAGCAAAAGTTTGAGCGAAGAGTTTAGCTTTGTCAGAGGAAGAAGTGATGGTTGTGCCATCAGAGTGGGAAAGGGGAGGGAAAGACGAGGAAGAGAAATTGTTGGAGAGGTTTTTGGCTAGATGCCAGAAAGCTTGGGAAGAGCTAGAGTTGGATAGTTCAGTGCATTTATTATTGATGAAAGAGTGTTTGGCAAGTCGAAGAACAGATTTGGCTTGATTCCGGGCAGAAACATATGAAGAATGAGAGTCTTGAGTTTTAAGGCGTCGGTACCGTTTGAATGCTTCCTCTTTATTGCGGACAGCAGTAGAACAGGCGTGAGTAAACCAAGATTTTTTAGCATTAGTCTGAGAGAAAGAGAATGGAATGTATGCTTCCATGCCCGATAGGATTACCTCGGTAATGCGTTCAGCACTCTCCGAGGGTCCTCGGCCATGGAAGCAGAAATCATTCCATGGGAAATCAAAGAAGTACTGCCGAAGAGCCTCCCAGTCGGCAGCGCCAAAGTGCCACAAGCGCCGCCGGCTAGGGGGATCGGGTGGCTGTACTGGAGAGACAGGACAGGTGACAGAGATAAGTTTATGGTCGGAGGAGCCCAAAGGAGAGAAAAGATCTTTTACAATGGTATATACACCATTCCTATAGGTCCAATAATAACTGTAGAGTAACATCCGAAATTGCGACAATATAGGTTCTGAGAAAAACAGGTGAAAGTCTAAGGTAATTAGGTGAACATTTTTACTTTTGTTTTTTTAGATTTACAATATTTTATGCAGGAACATAGCAAAGTAGAAGATAAAGCGTATGGGAGGTTGTAGAGTAGCTTACGCTCTTTCGATTTATATAGGTATGCTCCTCGTACGACCAGTAGTTACTGAGCATGTTAATTTCAAAGTTTGCTATATAACGTTTTTAGAATTACAGGAAAAGTTTGGAAACCATAAAAAAACACTATTTCCAATGGGTTTTCACTAATAACATTTCACTGGCTTATGAAGGGATGTTGACTCTTGTTGAGTAAACACCTATTGGTATTTTCAGGATTTAGAGTTGTTTAAGCCTAAATTAACCGGTCGGTCCCCTTAAAGGAAATTCTCGTCAATGAATTTGGGGAAGACATCGGATTTCATGAACGCATTCAAAAGAATGTGAGTGAAGTGGTATATGATACAACAGCAGCAGGTACATACATCGAAGCGGCAATATCTTCATTGGGTGTCAGCAATGATCAGTTGGTGATGAATGTTGCGGCACGACTCAAAGAGCAAGTCATCAGGACAAATACTATTCCCTGGCTCCCATATATACACGAGTTGGAGAGAGAAGAAGACCTCAGTGAGCTCCTGCTAAAGCTGCTCACATGGCTGAAACACCCAAATAAGTCTGCAAATGATGATAGTCCATCCGTCCGATCGATTGCATCTATCCTCACAAGCTACATCACAGGAAAACGCACTGCATTTGAGATAAATCTCTCTGTCTTGCTACATGGACTGACCAAGAGTAGGGAGATAGTCGACATAATGCACAAAGATGGACTGGGTATCAATTACAATGACGTACTTATGCTGTGAGATTTTTGGGTGGTCAATGACCTCAAGTGCTCATCTGATTGCCCCTTCGAACTAGCTGAGGGTAAGCCTGCTATCGCTATAGTCGACAACGATGACTTCAAGAGCGACACACTGACCGGTGCTGGCCAGTCACACCGCACTAATGTCATGTTTGTGCAGCCAGAATCATTTGATACAGAACTTACTTCCGAGAATCACGAGGATAGACCAGTTCCCGGTGCCAACTTTGCATCAAACCTCTCGACAACTCTCAAAGAGCTCGGAAGTGAAATGCAAAAAGTCAACCCATACAAGACAGTGAAGCGTGGGGAACCACCTCTCAGGGAAGCCAGCAGCTGATCAAAGTACTCCTCCTCCTGACACATCGGTGCAAAGAATTCATGGTGTGATCCATGCATTGGCCAGGGCGCAAGATGACCGAACGAGACCTAAGCCAGAAGAACAGACTGTGCCTGGGTTTTCAGGGTTTCACGCCAGCATGTCAAATGCAGATGAGAAGAGTCGAGCAATATACCACATGACCTATCCCAACCCACCCAGTAAGACAATTCTCAATGATGTGATGTGTAAGCTTGCAAAATCAATCGAAGAAAAAAAGATGCCTTTTGCAATAAATGTTGGTGATCATCCTGTCTACGTGCTCATGCTAGAGTTGAAAAGTGAGAATGCTGAGCTGTTCAGCAAAATCTTACCATTCATGGCACCCTTCCAAATCCAAATGTCGTTCATCTACACTATATACAAGAGGTTTAAGGGATCTGGCATCTCAGATGTGTTGGTGGCAGCTGGTGTTATAGCAGACGGGTCTGTTGATCAGGCACTTCGTGGAAAACATGTTAAGCGTGGGGTTCACTGCTTGCGACTATTCTACGAGACTCTGGTCCACCTGTAACGGGGGGGGGGGGGGGATCTCTCTTTCTTCTTCACTTCCCTTCTTCTGCGAACAAGAGAGAGAGGTAGAGACAGAAAAAGAAGGATTAAGCTGCGAAGGTGGAAAATAGGTACTCAAGGATAGAAAGGAAGAGATGACGACAAACCCGTTATTGCATTCTAATTAACGAGAGGACAACCCTGTTTGGTTGAGCCTCATCCAACATCCTTCGAGGAAGGGGAAAGACTGCAACTCCGACACGATGATAAGACCAAAGAACCACAAAAAACCCACTGAGACCTAGCATATTCTCTACTTTCTAGATATCACATAAGGATGTTTTTGGGAACGGTAATTCATTCGAATTATTTGATCGCCCACCTTCAGGTGAACTGGCCGTCCCCATGGTTTTCTTATTCTTTATGCAATCGTGACTCATGCTCATTATTCAGGTATAATAGGACAATAGGATAAATCGGAGGCTAGCAAAGACCAATCAAGAACTTCACCTTCAATGTTGGCTGACAAGACTTTAACTCTTGGTTAGGCTACTGGTACTACTCTTAGACCAATTTAATACTGACGGCTCCGATTTACCATCCTGACAACACATTTAGATCCAAATAGGTACGGGAGGATAGATACAAACATATTGCAGTAATCTTAGCTTGATATTAATAGAAGGAACATTTTACCGTTTACAACTCTTAACATTGGTACCGTATGGTCCGTATCTAATTATCTCTATACCATTAACCTGGGACCAATCCATTACCGTACTGGGACAGTCTCTTAACCTAGGAGTAGGACTCTAATATTGCTGTCTGTATCCACCCCATTCCTCTCAGTATTAAAATCCCAATTCCGCTAGATACCGGTATCGGCCAGGCTTGCCTGTAGGTTTCTTCGGCCTACCGTATCCTGGGGTATAGGGGGTAATCATACGTCTTCCTGCGGTCCTTGAACCCTCGTACAGTACACAAGTTCAGCATCCTGCACTCAGCCAATGGGTCATCAGCAATTCAGCATCACATCGACTCCGTCCCAAACTGGTTCCCTGGGTAGTCGAATGCATTCTTAACCCACGGTTGACATATAGCTAACCCTTAATAATGGGGTTAATCAATATCCTAATTACGGTACACAGTAATACTAAAACAAATACATATAAAAAATATAGGCAAATATAAACATATAATAATACATGGATTCCTATTAACGTATAAAAATAGATGAGCTAATATAAGTACAGAAATACAATGACAGATCAAATTATGACATTACAGTACTGTACCGAAATAATCTCTTAAGGCATCCAAAGATCCTCTCATTAAGTACAGGTACATATGTTACTCAGCAGTACTCTACACACAATTGGGAATACATAATTACACAGCATATCTATGGAGTCAAATCAATACAATAATGGCATAAATCAAAGGTAATTGTCATGGTCAAACTTAACAGGTTGGACTGCTCAATGCGGAGGGTGCTATACAAGGCTCAAACAAAGCTAACGTTATTTCTACTGTAACTCGAGTAACTTATCCCCTGAAATCAGCTGCCCAGAATCTCAGTACAGCGTTCCATCCCTTGCAATGCAACTCTGTACATTAGACCATGTCAAACATAATTATATCATAGCAATCAATATTCATAATACACTCTAAATGCACAATAATTAATAATAGCCTACTGTACTTCCAATTAGGTGAAAGTTAGGTAGCCTAATTAAAAATGTAAAATCATATAACCTACCATAATAATTCAGCAAGTACCCATACCTAGACGGCCTTTTCACTAGTTAACTTTAATTAACAATAGGTAAGAACAAGTAATCATCTGAAATAAACCTGACCCAATGGGGGTCCGAAATTTGACGGTACTGGGGTTGGGAAATGAGGACCTCTAAATCAAGATAACAAGTAACTCTTTACACTATAACCCAGTAAAAACATTTAAAATGAACAATAACAAGGCCTAGGAGACATTAGTTATAATACTTATCTGAATAGGCCTAACTTTGGAACGTCGGAGACACGAAAGGTAAACAAAACTCAAGGAGACTATCTCAAACGAATGTCCTTTCCTGAATTACACGTTAAAATACAACCATATTTACCAAAATGCATGGTTTTATAAACTCAAAGTAATGAACAAGTTCTAAACATACAATACAACTGCTACATTAGTAATTTTACTAACTGTCGTCTCTCCGAAATGCGAGATGATCTAAATCCTAAAATGGCGGTCAAGCTTCAAAAGCATTTTAATCAACTTATTCGTCCTCAATTCTACTCTTAACTGGTGTTCTCGCACTACCTCAGGATTATGTAAAACGGTGAAAGACAAACTAGCAAAATAGGCTAGCCTAAGTTTGGTCGGGAATTATGGAAAAACACAAGAATTGGAAGGCCATCAAATGACGTCCCTCTGACTGAAATTATTACACACAAAGTTAATTTGACGTTAATTTGGAATAACAAAGTCTAAAATATCAGAAAAACACTTAGCAAAGGTGCACAGACTAGGTTTTACTGAACACAATGATAATGGGGGAATTTGTATGGTTGTAGGCACTTGGCAGGTGAGGGGTGCCTGTCGACCAACCCGATGGTAGGCTTGAGTTCACGAATTTGTCAATCACCGCAATACCTCCTACATTACACACCTAGTACTTCTTAACTGAATAAGCAATACCTATAAACCTTAATTACGAACCTCTGAATGGAGGGAAAGGAAGCCCAAGTCCGGAGAAGAAGCGGGGAACGATGACAGAGACTGAGGGTTAGGTAGGTGTCTCTCTCGTAGGCCTGGGGTCATGACAGTGAGGGGCCGAGGGCCAGTGCCAGGGATCCCGCCAAAAAAGGGGAGGGTGACCACAAAGGGTGGCGTCGCAAGGGTAGGAATTGGCGGTCTTTTTACACAAGAGGGCATTACTCTAAATTCGAAAAAGAAGGATTTTTACAGGGAATAACAAAAGGGGTGATAGGATAAATTAGGCTTGAAAGTATTTTAGATAGATTTGAGAATATTAGTTCTCCTTCTGATCTAGGCTAATTCCCTCTTTACATAGACAAGGGTTACTTAACCCTTCTTAACCCGTCCAGCCCCGGCTAGTTTTGTAATGTTTGTTCACCAGAACCCGGCCGGTTTTCAAAAAATGGTTTTATCCCAGAAACAATAGCGAATGGGTTAGGAATGAAGGAAAAACCACGAAAAACCGCTCAAAAAGCTTAAAGAATGGTCCTACAGAGCCCCCGAAAACGTATTTTAAAAGAGTAAAAAATTGAAGGCAATTTCCCCAAAAAAACAGGTTATTGCGCGCTCACGCGCACGCACGTGGACTTTGAGAGTTTTCAACCATGCACGGTTGGCGTGGGATACGTACACAGTTCCCAAACAAATCTGAGCCCCGCTACACCTGAGGTTACGGTCGGCGCAATTAGGGTGATGCGACAGGTGCGTCTCTGTCGCTGCGACGCGCGCGTCGCTGGGGCTGTACGGGTTAAATGATACATTTCCCTTAAATATAGGGAAGAGTGAATGAAGGGGAAAAAGTCTTACAGTTAAGTCAAACCTTACAACATATACCAAAAGGGAAAGTACAATTTCTTCCCGTTACACAGCTCTACCTTTTCTTTGAAGACTTTTTACCTCATTCACTCTTTCATCAACATAACCTTATACAGTTACCAATTAATCCAGCCTTAACTTATTACAGCAGAATTTTTGATCCGCCTGGCATCTTACCATGCCCAGAGCTCACAATCTATACCCAACGTCTTAGAATCTGACACATTACTGTACTGTACTCTGCCTGTGGGGCGTCCCTTCCTTCATCAACAAATCACTATACCACTCTATAAAGTGTCCCTCCTTTTCAGGAGAGTGCCAACCAGGCACTATCTTGTCCCCGTAGAGACAGCCTCTCTCCACCCCTTTATTGCTTGGAAACCCCAGGAGACCAGACTAGAGAGCAGCGTGGACGCCCGTATCGTGGGAGTCCCTTCACACTCTGTGCGCTGGCTGAGCCTCGGGATGAAAGGAGTATAACCCCAGTCAACCATAAAGGTACTCAGAGCCAACAGCACGTCCTGATGGGAACGCCACCACCCTAGTCCCAATCACCTGTATGACGTTCTACATAACCTAGGCACCTACGTCTCTTAAAGTTTCGCTGCACGGGGGTTTGACCGGAAAGATTAATTAACCATGCGGGGGCCACAGGGGAGTACACAACAAGACGACCACAACAGGGACTCTACTGTACACTCTAACAAGATTCTATATAACGCCGGGCCGGCTGACGGGCTCTGGGTGCTAAAATCTCAGGTTGATAGTCTTCCTCAACCGGCATTTCAACTTGCTCTACCTGCCAATACTCCTCACCCACGAATGGTTTCACTTTCTCAGCGGCCCTTTTCATAAACACACCCGTATAGGGATTTACTAGCTTATACGCAGCCCCGTCTCGGACTACTTCCGTAACCCTAAAGGGACCCACCCACTTTGCGTTCAACTTTTGGCTAGTCCCTGGTAGTGGATTCTCGTTCCTGATCCATACCATGTCGTCCACATTGACCTTTTCATTCCGGCGGTTCCGATTAGCCACGTCTCTAAACTTCCTGGCCATGGTCAGTGAGGTCTGTTCCAGGACCTCTTTCACGACGGACATAGCCTCTTGGCGTTCCTCATTTTCTATTGTGATGGTAACGCTGCACCCTAATTGTCTGGGAGCGTAACGACCAAAGAACGCAAAATGAGGTTGTTCCCCTAGCGTCACATGCACTGCACAGTTCAAACGCGCTGACACTCGCCTACATACTGGGGCCACCTTAAGGGGTGCCCTTTACACAAGGTTGCTAAGACCGTCTTTAAGGTTCGATGCATCCGTTCGGTCACACTGTTCCCACGCGGGTGTTAAGTAGTCACATATCCCAACTTAATATTAAATGAAGTGCATAAATCTCGGAACTGTTGCGAGGTAAACTCTCCACCATTATCAGAGAGGAGGGTCTGAGGCGACCCGAAATCGCATAAGTACTCTCGGAACTTCCCACAGACCTCCGCCGAGACCTTGGACCTTAACTTATAGAACCTTACAAATCTACTGTAGTGATCGGTTACTGTCAGAATGTAACGATACCCCTGGGCTCCTGCCGTCATATCCGTAAGATCAACACTGACTCTCTCCAAAGGTTGCTCAACGGGTGGCAATTCCTGCCAGCGCTACTGGAGTCCTTGGGTGCCCTTATACTGCTGACAGACCGAACACTCCCTAACATAAGTACGTAAATTAGGCCAGTAAAACAGCGACTCGGCCTTTATGATACTCTTAAATCTACCCAGATGACCAGACTCTTGGTCATGTGCCAGATTCAACGCAGCTTTCTTCAGCTCACTCGGCACAACTAGAAGGTAATGCAGACTTCCGTCCGACTTAGCCACTACAAAATAAAGAACTCCTTGGTCCACTACAAACTGATCGAGCGTGGCTCGAGGATAGCGATGCTTAGGTAAGGCCCCACCTTCGAGGAAAACTATGAGATCCTTCCATCGGGCCTCCTGACACTGCAACTCCCTCATCTGGGTGCTGGTCTTACCTAACCATTTCTGATCCTGTTCCCACCTCACTGCTCTCACGGGTCGACTTAACTGGTCGGCAACATAATTCTTAGGACCCGGCTTGTAACTGATGTCAAACCTATACTCTCTCATCTCTAGACTCCACCGACTCATGCGAGCCGACTTAGTCTTCTACTTAACTGCTCACACCAATGGCTGATGATCCGTCATGAGGTTGAAACGGACTCCCCACAAGTAGTGGTGAAACTGTCTACATGCTAATACTACGGCTAAAGCTTCACGATCAGTGGTGGAAGTAGCGAGTTTCAGCGGGCTTCAACTTCTTACTAAAATAACCCCACGGGCCGCAAGGTGCCGTCTGACTGAGGTTGCATCAACGCTGCGCCCACATGAGTAACAGAAGCATCTGTATGCAGAAGGAACTTGCGGTGCATGTCCGCCTTCACTAGAACAGGCTGCACTAACTAACAAGGTCTTCAGCTTTTGGAACGCCTCTTCACACTCCGAGGACCATTCAAACTGGGCATACTTCTTGGTTAACTCAGTTAAGGGAGCTGCAAATTTGGCAAATTGAGGAATGCACTTCCTGTAAAAACCGGCCATACCCAAAAATCGCCGTATTTCCTTGACGTTCGAGGGGGACTTCATGTTGATCACAGCTTCGACGTTCTCCGGATCTGGTCTACATCCCTGTTCAGAAATGAGGTGGCCCAGAAATTTTACCTCAGGGTGCGCAAATTGGCACTTAGTGAGATTCAATTTCAGGCCCATTTTGGCAAAGTGACTGAAAAGAGTAGATAGACGAGTCAGGAGCTCATCAAAACTAGATGCCCATAGCAGCACATCATCCAGATAGTTTCTGACCCAGCCTTCCTTTGCCAAGGGAGCCAGGACAGAACCCATCTGCCGTGTGAATATGGCCGGGCTACAACTGAGCCCAAAAGGTAGCCGCTTGAAACGATATAACGCTACTCCATCGCTGAAAGTCGTCAGATCTCGGCTCTCATCATCAAGGGGAATCTGGTAGTATGCGTCCTTGAGATCCAGCGTAGCATAATACTTGTGTCCAGTAGTCAATTCCACCAACTCATCTAACCTGGGCAGTGGCTGGATGTCGGCCTGTAGTCTCGTATTGACCTGACGATAATCCAAACACATGCGCTTGGTGCCATCAGGTTTAGCAACTAAGACTATAGGGCTCAACCAGGCCGCTGTTGAAGGCTCGATGATATCTTTCTTCAACATGTCGTTCAACATTTGTGCGAGAATCGGCTTTGCTTTCTCCGGGGTTCTATACAAAGGGCTTCTCGTAGGTGTAGGGTCTGAAACATGAATATGGGCCGGGGGAACATTCATAGTGCCTAATTCGTGTTCACTCAAGATGAAAACCGAATATGCTCCTTGAGAACATGTCCCAGCTGACCCTTCTGACCATCCTCCAAGTGGTCCCATTGACACTTGTCAATCAAAGACTGTAACTTTTCCTCTCGGGTCCCCGAGGAGGAGGGCTGATCCATGTCAGGTAGCATAGCATTACTTACTTTGGTCTTCATGCACTGGGGTACATCGTGAATCTGACTCTCTGCCAGTTTCTCGTACGTGGCTAGGAGGGTGCCAGGCTTCAGGACCACTCTTCCACGGGAAGGATTTGCGAAAGGGAGAAAGACTTCGGCCTCACTAGTAACTCGCACACATATTGGAAGTTCTTGTTGAAGAGCAGGGTTCCGGGGCTGAATTTCAAGAATGCTATTTATGTCCTCACCAACAATAACAGGGAGCATAACAGTCTGGTACGGACCTATCACCATTCGACGGGGGAGCCGAATGCAATTTTCTTTCTGGGGCTTCTCCTCAGTGAGTGTAGCCTTGACTCGGCGAACAGATCTCGCTTTTCTTTTCCCTGTAGTAACATGATGGATGTCGTAGGTAACATCCCCCCAACGTAGCGTCTGACGTGGATGATTCCATAACATAGGGTAGCGACCCAAAAGGTCGACCCCAAGAAGCAGGTCAGTGTCCATATAGTCGTCTGGGATCACCACCGCCAGGTGCTGTATTGTCTGGGACATTCCTACGCATACCGCCAGGGAGACCGTGCCCAAAATCCTTAGGGAGGTACCGGTAATGCCAAAGAGGGCGGGAATATTCTTGCTGAGAGAGAGATAGGAAGCCCTAACTCAATCACCAAGGACGGCTTAACGAGCGTAAGCTCACTACCGGTATCTACCATGGCGCAACACGATCTCTGGTTTACTACGAGGAAAATGGTTGGAGATTTGTTCGAGGTCCCGAGTCACCTTGTTGCTCTACCCTCTCGCCCTGGGCAGTCAGGTCTCCCACGTCTACAATTCTCTCTCAGGCAGTCGAAACATGCTAAACGTGGGGGACGGAGGGGACAATCCGCCCTGTTATGCTCCTTTGTTCTACAGAAGAGGCATCCTGTATACTGAGGTCTTCGTGTTAATCTCTGGACATCCTGTGACAAGGTCGCCAGAGATTCCTGGAGGCGGATGAATCTATCGTCCACTCCCGTTGATGGAAGGAGAGGGGTCGTCAGGGAAGGTGGCTACTGCTGGGAGGCGGTGTAGTCACTGGGGCATGGTGTTTCATTACTTCACAAACCCGTCCTCCTGCGACCATCCGTTCCGCATGGTTCTGCAGCTGACGCTCATAGTTCAGGTGGCCTCAGGAACTCCTTCAGGGGTATCTCAACAGGCATGTATCGATCCACCTGTTGCTTAACGGATAAGGGGAGGGTCGCATGGAGTCTTATTTTAAGCCACTGGTCGCGTGGAGGTAAAGTTTCCCCGGGGAACATTGACTGAATCATACTATAGCTATACGTCATCTTCTGGACGTAATCATAAGGATCTTCTGAGAGGACATACGTGTTATGTTCTGCTTCTCGGAACGACTCGGACATCGTTGGCGTCTTATGAAAGAACTGCTTCAGGAACTGGATGAACTCTGCCCAAGTCTTTAACTTTCCCTGAGCTGTCTCTACTTGCACCAGAACAGCCAGGTCGGAATCCAACTTGAACTTGGCCAGGTTCAACCTTGCCTCGTCATGGGACATACAGGCTTCGATCCGCATCTGAAAGACCTCAATCTTAGTGGAAGCCATATAAGATCGTAACTCGTCCATGTGAAGCATGGGTACATCTCGGGAACTAATCCCTTCACTACGTCGGTGGTAGGGCTGACGGAGGGGAGCTGGGGGGTGTGAAGAAGAATGGGAAAGTGAGGTTGGGGGATTACGGATCAAGGGTACTGGAGGGGAAGGAGTGGGAGGTGTTGGGGTTGCAGATTTGAGAGAGTCCGCAAAGGCAAGAGGCGGAGGCGGGGAAAGGTTCTTAATGCTGGGGGTTGGTTGTGGAGTACCAGTTGGGCTCTGGAACATCTCTCGGTCTCTCACGTCTCGCACCTGGTCTGCCAATGCTGATATTTCACCGACTAATCGTTCCAGTATGGCTTTCATCTGGTCCATTTCATTCTGGGAGTTGTCTTCACTCTGACCTTCCTCCCACTGGTCGACCGTGACAAACCGTGAACTGTCCGTATCCTCAAATGACACTTCACTTCCTTGTTCCTCATTCCTCCTGACTAAAGCATCTTGCACCTCGTGCCTTGGCTCTGGATCAGGATTCTCCATCTTGGACAGGAAAGAAGGATAATTGATAGACAACTAATAACCGGAAAACACTAACCACCGCTATCTCAACTTTGCGGTTCCTTCACTGTCACTGTGATTCTTGCTGGTATCTGCTGCACTTAAAGATTCCCTGAAATATTACACTAACCGTATTGAAATGTGGTAGCATGGCCAATACTGTTTGTGGTACTATTTCACGGGTTGGTAGCGTGAAAAAGGACGACTGCAATGCACTGATTCTAAACACCCGAGCAAAAGTATAAGAACCAGTATTGTACAGTCTCTTCTACGGGGGGTACAGGATTAATTCAGGAGCCCTGAACGGAACAGGAGCATGTCAAACCATGGACTCCTAAAGAAATCCCACCGCTGCCACCACTGTAACGGGGGGGGGGGGTCGCCGGGGATCTCACTTTCGTTTGCTAACAAGAGAGAGAGAGGGAGGGAGAGAAAAAGATGGATTAAGATGCGAAGGTGGAAAATAGGTACTCAAGGATAGAAAGGAAGAGATGACGACAAACCCGTTATTGCCTTCTAATTAACGAGAGGACAACCCTGTTTGGTTGACCCACATCCAACATCCTTCGAGGAAGGGGAAAGACTGCAACTCCGACACGATGATAAGACCAAAGAACCACAAAAACCCCACTGAGACCTAGCATATTCTCTACTTTCTAGATATCACATAAGGATGTTTTTGGGAACGGTAATTCATTCGAATTATTTGATCGCCCACCTTCCGGTGAACTGGCCGTCCCCATGGTTTTCTTATTCTTTATGCAATCGTGACTCATGCTCATTATTCAGGTACATTAGGACAGTAGGATAAATTGGAGGCTAGCAAAGACCAATCAAGAACTTCACCTTCAATGTTGGCTGACAAGACTTTGACTCTCGGTTAGGCTACTGGTACTACTCTTAGACCAATTTAATACTGACAGCTCCGATTTACCCTCCTGACAACACATTTAGATCCCAATAGGTACGGGAGGATAGATACAAACATAATGCAGTAATCTTAAGCTTGATATTAATATTTAAGGAACATTTTACCGTTTACAACTCTTAACATTGGTACCGTATGGTCCGTATCTAATGATCTCTATACCATTAACCTGGGACCAATCCATTTCCGTACTGGGACAGTCTCTTAACCTAGGAGTAGGACTCGAATATTGCTGTCTGTACCCACCCCATTCCTCTCAGTATTATACATCCCAATTCCGCTAGATACCGGTATCGGCCAGGCTTGCCTGTAGGTTTCTTCGGCCTACCGTATCCTGGGGTATAGGGGGTAATCATACGTCTTCCTGCGGTCCTTGAACCCTCGTACAGTACACGAGTTCAGCATCCTGCACTCAGCCAATGGGAGGGGTGAATCTCCGATTCTCCGCCATCAGCAATTCAGCATCACATCGACTCCGTCCCAAACTGGTTCCCTGGTAATTCGAATACATTCTTAACCCACGGTTGACATATAGCTAATCCTTAATAATGGGGTTAATCAATATCCTAATTACGGTACACAGTAATACTAAAACAATACATATAAAAAATATAGGTTAATATAAACATATAAAAATACATGGATTCCTATTAACGTATAAAAATAGATGAGCTAATATAAGTACAGAAATACAATGACAGATCAAATTATGACATTACAGTACTGTACCGAAAAATATCTTAAGACATCCAAAGATCCTCTCATTAAGTACAGGTACATATGTTACTCAGCAGTACTCTACACACAATTGGGAATACATAATTACACTGCATAGGCCTATCTATGGAGTCAAATAAATACAATAATGGCATAAATCAAAGGTAATTGTCATGGTCAAACTTAACAGGTTGGACTGCTCAATGCGGAGGGTGCTATACAAGGCTCAAACAAAGCTAAACGTTATTTCTACTGTAACTCGAGTAACTTATCCCCTGAAATCAGCTGCCCAGAATCTCACTACAGCGTTCCATCCCTTGCAAGGCAACTCTGTTCATTAGACCATGTCAAACATAATTATATCATAGGAATCAATACTCATAATACACTCAAAAAGCACAATAATTAATAATAGCCTACTGTACTTCCAATTAGGTGAAAGTTAGGTAGCCTAGGCTAATTAAAAATGTAAAATCATATAACCTACCATAATAATTCAGCAAGTACCCATACCTAAACGGCCTTTTCACAAGTTAACTTAAAGTAACAATAGGTCTATCTATCTATCTATTGCCTGACGCCGTGATCCCCGAAGGGGTGGCCACGAACGAACCGCCCCCATGCACCTCTGTCCCCAGTCAGTCGACGCCCCTCCCCCCAACCAGCACCGCCTTCGTTCATGTACTTCCTCACTCCATCCTTCCACCTCATATTCGGTCTACCTCTCCCCCTCTGTCCCTCCACCTCGCTCTCGTACACCCTCTTAGTCATTCTCTCGCTTTCCATACGTTCCATATGGCCGAACCATCTCAAGTTGTTCCTTTTCACACTTTCCAGCACATCTACCTCCACACCACACCTCCTTCTTACTTCCTCATTAGTCTGCTATCCCTCATGTAACTCCGCACGCACTCCTTAAGTAATTCATTTCACTGCTCTCACTCTTGGTCTGAGTCTCTCAACCAACGTCCATGCTTCGCTTCCGTAAGTCAGTGTCGGGATTACCACACTGTCATGCAAGGACTTCTTCACTTCCATACTCACCACCCTATTTCTTGTTACTGCTTTTAGCGTTCCTACAACCCTCTTCCCCTGTTGTACCCTCTTCCGCACCTCTTCATCCATAGTCCCATCTTTACTCAACACACTGCCCAGATACTTAAAAGAGTTGACGATCTCCATAGCCTGACCGTTCAGCTTCACCTCACTCTGTGACTTCACCCCTTTCGAAGACCATAACCTTGCTCTTCCCCGTATTTACCTTCAAATTCCGTTTTTTCGCACACTGTCCAAACTCATTTACCAGACCCTGCAACTCCCATTCATTATCACTCATCAGAACTGTATCATCCGCAAACAGCAGTATAGGTAGCTTCCACTCAATTCCCTCCCTTTCAGCGATACACCAACATCCACTGCTCTTGATAGTATTCCATCCATAACTCCATCCATATATACAGTAAACAACCACGGGGACAATAGGTAAGAACAAATAATCATCTGAAATAAACCTGACCCAATGGGGTCCGAAATTTGACAGTACTGGGGTTGGGAAATGAGGACCTCTAAATCAAGATAACAAGTAACTCTTTACACTATAACCCAGTAAAAACATTTAAAATGAACAATAACCAGGCCTAGGAGACGTTAGTTATAAATACTTATCTGAATAGGCCTAACTTTGGAACGTCGGAGACGCGAAAGGTAAACAAAACTCAAGGACACGATCTCAAACGAATGTCCTTTCCTGATTTACACGTTAAAATACAATCATATTTACCAAAATGCATGGTTTTATAAACTCAAAGTAATGAACAAGTTCTAAACATACAATACAACTGCTACATTAGTAATTTACTCAACCTTGTCGTCTCTCCGAAATGCGAGATGGTCTAAATCCTAAAATGGCGGTCAAGCTTTAAAAGCATTTTAATCAACTTCATCGTCCTCAATTCTACTCTTAACTGGTGTTCTCGCACTACCTCAGGATTATGTAAAACGGTGAAAGACAAACTAGCAAAATAGGCTAGCCTAAGTTTGGTCGGGAATTATGGAAAAACACAAGAATTGGAAGGCCATCAAATGGCGTCCCTCTGACTGAAATTATTACACACAAAGTTAATTTGACGTTAATTTGGAATAACAAAGTCTAAAATATCAGAATAACACTTAGCAAAGGTGCACAGACAAAGTTTTACTGAACACAATGATAATGGGGGAATTTGTATGGTTGTAGGCACTTGGCAGGTGAGGGGTGCCTGTCGACCAACCCGATGGTAGGCTCGAGTTCACGAATTTGTCAATCACAGTAATACCTCCTACATTACACACCTAGTACTTACTTAACTGAATAAGCAATACCTTATAACACTATAAACCTTAATTACGAACCTCTGAATGGAGGGAAAGGAAGCCTAAGTCCGGAGAAGAAGCGGGGAATGATGACAGAGACTGGGGGTTAGGTAGGTGTCTCTCTCGTAGGCCTGGGGTCACGACAGTGAGGGGCCGAGGGCCAGTGCCAGGGATCCCGCCAAAAAGGGGGAGGGTGACCACAAAGGGTGGCGTCGCTTGGGTAGGAATTGGCGGTCTTTTTACACAAGGGGGCATTACTCTAAATTCGAAAAGGAAGGATTTTTACATGGGATAACAAAAGGGGTGAAACGATAAATTAGGCTTGAAAGTATTTTAGATAGATTTGAGAATATTAGTTCTCCTCCTGATCTAGGCTAAATCCCTCTTTACATAGATGAGGGTTACTTATAACCCTTCTTAAACGATACATTTCCCTTAAATATAGGGAAGAGTGAATGAAGGGGAAAAAGTCTTACAGTTAAGTCAAACCTTACAACATATACCAAAAGGGAAAGTACAATTTCTTCCCGTTACACAGCTCTACCTTTTCTTTGAAGACTTTTTACCTCATTCACTATTTCATCAACATAAACATTATACAGTTACCAATTAATCCAGCCTTAACTTATTACAGCAGAATTTCTGATCCGCCTGGCATCTTACCATGCCCAGAGCTCGCAGTCTATACCCAACGTCTTAGAATCTGACACATTACTGTACTGTACTCTGCCTGTGGGGCGTCCCTTCCTTCCTCAACAAATCATTATACCACTCTATAAAGTGTCCCTCCTTTTCAGGAGAGTGCCAACCAGGCACTATCTTGTCCCTGTAGAGACAGCCTCTCTCCACCCCTTTATTGCTTGGAAAACCCCAGGAGACCAGACTAGAGAGCAGCGTGGACGCCCGTATCGTGGGAGTCCCTTCACACTCTGTGCGCTGGCTGAGCCTCGGGACGAAAAGAGTATAACCCCAGTCAACCATAAAGGTACTCAGAGCCAACAGCACGTCCTGATGGGAACGCCACCACCCTAGTCCCAATCACCTGTATGACGTTCTACATAACCTAGGCACCTACGTCTCTTAAAGTTTCGCTGCACGGGGGTTTGACCGGAAAGATTAATTAACCATGCGGGGGCCACAGGGGAGTACACAACAAGACGACCACAACAGGGACTCTACTGTACACTCTAACAAGATTCTATATAACGCCGGGCCGGCTGACGGGCTCTGGGTGCTAAAATCTCAGGTTGATAAGTCTTCCTCAACCGGCATTTCAACTTGCTCTACCTGCCAATACTCCTCACCCATGAACGGTTTCACTTTCTCAGCGGCCCTTTTCATAAACACACCCGTATAGGGATTTATTAGCTTATACGCAGCCCCGTCTCGGACTACTTCCGTAACCCTAAAGGGACCCACCCACTTTGCGTTCAACTTTTGGCTAGTCCCGGGTAGTGGATTCTCGTTCCTGATCCATACCATGTCGTCCACATTGACCTTTTCATTCCGGCGGTTCCGATTAACCACGTCTCTAAACTTCCTGGCCATGGTCAGTGAGGTCTGTTCCAGGACCTCTTTCACGACGGACATAGCCTCTTGGCGTTCCTCATTTTCTATTGATGGTAACGCTGCACCTAATTGTCTGGGAGCGTAACGACCAAAGAACGCAAAATGAGGTTGTTCCCCTAGCGTCACATGCACTGCACAGTTCAAAACGCGCTGACACTCGCCTACATACTGGGGCCACCTTAAGGGGTGCCCTTTACACAAGGTTGCTAAGACCGTCTTTAATGTCCGATGCATCCGTTCGGTCACACTGTTCCCACGCGGGTGATAAGGAGTCACATATCCCAACTTAATATTAAATGAAGTGCATAAATCTCGGAACTGTTGCGAGGTAAACTCTCCACCATTATCAGAGAGGAGGGTCTGAGGCGACCCGAAATCGCATAAGTACTCTCGGAACTTCCCACAGACCTCCGCCGAGACCTTGGACCTTAACTTATAGAACCTTACAAATCTACTGTAGTGATCGGTTACTGTCAGAATGTAACGATACCCCTGGGCTCCTGCCGTCATATCCGTAAGATCAACACTGACTCTCTCCAAAGGTTGCTCAACGGGTGGCAATTCCTGCCAGCGCTGCTGGAGTCCTTGGGTGCCCTTATACTGCTGACAGACCGAACACTCCCTAACATAAGTACTTACATCACTATGTAAATTAGGCCAGTAAAACAGCGACTCGGCCTTTATGATACTCTTAAATCTACCCAGATGACCAGACTCTTGGTCATGTGCCAGATTCAACGCAGCTTTCTTCAGCTCACTCGGCACAACTAGAAGGTAATGCAGACTTCCGTCCGACTTAGCCACTACAAAATAAAGAACTCCTTGGTCCACTACAAACTGATCGAGCGTGGCTCGAGGATAGCGATGCTTAGGTAAGGCCCCACCTTCGAGGAAAACTATGAGATCCTTCCATCGGGCCTCCTGACACTGCAACTCCCTCATCTGGGTGCTGGTCTTACCTAACCATTTCTGATCCTGTTCCCACCTCACTGCTCTCACGGGTCGACTTAACTGGTCGGCAACATAATTCTTAGGACCCGGCTTGTAACTGATGTCAAACCTATACTCTCTCATCTCTAGACTCCACCGACTCATGCGAGCCGACTTAGTCTTCTTCGTAAAGGCTGACACCAATGGCTGATGATCCGTCATGAGGTTGAAACGGACTCCCCACAAGTAGTGGTGAAACTGTCTACATGCTAATACTACGGCTAAAGCTTCACGATCAGTGGTGGAGTAGCGAGTTTCAGCGGGCTTCAACTTCTTACTAAAATACCCCACGGGCCGCAAGGTGCCGTCTGACTGAGGTTGCATCAACGCTGCGCCCACATGAGTACCAGAAGCATCTGTATGCAGAAGGAACTTGCGGTGCATGTCCGCCTTCACTAGAACAGGTGCACTAACTAACAAGGTCTTCAGCTTTTGGAACGCCTCTTCACACTCCGAGGACCATTCAAACTGGGCATACTTCTTGGTTAACTCAGTTAAGGGAGCTGCAAATTTGGCAAATTGAGGAATGCACTTCCTGTAAAAACCGGCCATACCCAAAAATCGCCGTATTTCCTTGACGTTCGAGGGGGACTTCATGTTGATCACAGCTTCGACGTTCTCCGGATCTGGTCTACACCCCTGTTCAGAATGAGGTGGCCCAGAAATTTTACCTCAGGGTGCGCAAATTGGCACTTAGTGAGATTCAATTTCAGGCCCATTTTGGCAAAGTGACTGAAAAGAGTAGATAGACGAGTCAGGAGCTCATCAAAACTAGATGCCCATAGCAGCACATCATCCAGATAGTTTCTGACCCAGCCTTCCTTTGCCAAGGGAGCCAGGACAGAACCCATCTGCCGTGTGAATATGGCCGGGCTACAACTGAGCCCAAAAGGTAGCCGCTTGAAACGATATAACGCTACTCCATCGCTGAAAGTCGTCAGATCTCGGCTCTCATCATCAAGGGGAATCTGGTAGTATGCGTCCTTGAGATCCAGCGTAGCATAATACTTGTGTCCAGTAGTCAATTCCACCAACTCATCTAACCTGGGCAGTGGCTGGATGTCGGCCTGTAGTCTCGTATTGACCTGACGATAATCCAAACACATGCGCTTGGTGCCATCAGGTTTAGCAACTAAGACTATAGGGCTCAACCAGGCCGCTGTTGAAGGCTCGATGATATCTTTCTTCAACATGTCGTTCAACATTTGTGCGAGAATCGGCTTTGCTTTCTCCGGGGTTCTATACAAAGGGCTTCTCGTAGGTGTAGGGTCTGAAACATGAATATGGGCCGGGGGAACATTCATAGTGCCTAATTCGTGTTCACTCAAGATGAAAACCGAATTATGCTCCTTGAGAACATGTCCCAGCTGACCCTTCTGACCATCCTCCAAGTGGTCCCATTGACACTTGTCAATCAAAGACTGTAACTTTTCCTCTCGGGTCCCCGAGGAGGAGGGCTGATCCATGTCAGGTAGCATAGCATTACTTACTTTGGTCTTCATGCACTGGGGTACATCGTGAATCTGACTCTCTGCCAGTTTCTCGTACGTGGCTAGGAGGGTGCCAGGCTTCAGGACCACTCTTCCACGGGAAGGATTTGCGAAAGGGAGAAAGACTTCGGCCTCACTAGTAACTCGCACACATATTGGAAGTTCTTGTTGAAGAGCAGGGTTCCGGGGCTGAATTTCAAGAATGCTATTTATGTCCTCACCAACAATAACAGGGAGCATAACAGTCTGGTAAGGACCTATCACCATTCGACGGGGGGAGCCGAATGCAATTTTCTTTCTGGGGCTTCTCCTCAGTGAGTGTAGCCTTGACTCGGCGAACAGATCTCGCTTTTCTTTTCCCTGTAGTAACATGATGGATGTCGTAGGTAACATCCCCCCAACGTAGCGTCTGACGTGGATGATTCCATAACATAGGGTAGCGACCCAAAAGGTCGACCCCAAGAAGCAGGTCAGTGTCCATATAGTCGTCTGGGATCACCACCGCCAGGTGCTGTATTGTCTGGGACATTCCTACGCATACCGCCAGGGAGACCGTGCCCAAAATCCTTAGGGAGGTACCGGTAATGCCAAAGAGGGCGGGAATATTCTTGCTGAGAGAGATAGGAAGCCCTAACTCAATCACCAAGGACGGCTTAACGAGCGTAAGCTCACTACCGGTATCTACCATGGCGCAACACGATCTCTGGTTTACTACGAGGAAAATGGTTGGAGATTTGTTCGAGGTCCCGAGTCACCTTGTTGCTCTACCCTCTCGCCCTGGGCAGTCAGGTCTCCCACGTCTACAATTCTCTCTCAGGCAGTCGAAACATGCTAAACGTGGGGGACGGAGGGGACAATCCGCCCTGTTATGCTCCTTTGTTCTACAGAAGAGGCATCCTGTATACTGAGGTCTTCGTGTTAATCTCTGGACATCCTGTGACAAGGTCGCCAGAGATTCCTGGAGGCGGATGAATCTATCGTCCACTCCCGTTGATGGAAGGAGAGGGGTCGTCAGGGAAGGTTGGCTACTGCTGGGAGGCGGTGTAGTCACTGGGGCATGGTGTTTCATTACTTCACAAACCCGTCCTCCTGCGACCATCCGTTCCGCATGGTTCTGCAGCTGACGCTCATAGTTTCAGGTGCCTCAGGAACTCCTTCAGGGGTATCTCAACAGGCATGTATCGATCCACCTGTTGCTTAACGGATAAGGGGAGGGTCGCATGGAGTCTTATTTTAAGCCACTGGTCGCGTGGAGGTAAAGTTTCCCCGGGGAACATTGACTGAATCATACTATAGCTATACGTCATCTTCTGGACGTAATCATAAGGATCTTCTGAGAGGACATACGTGTTATGTTCTGCTTCTCGGAACGACTCGGACATCGTTGGCGTCTTATGAAAGAACTGCTTCAGGAACTGGATGAACTCTGCCCAAGTCTTTAACTTTCCCTGAGCTGTCTCTACTTGCACCAGAACAGCCAGGTCGGAATCCAACTTGAACTTGGCCAGGTTCAACCTTGCCTCGTCATGGGACATACAGGCTTCGATCCGCATCTGAAAGACCTCAATCTTAGTGGAAGCCATATAAGATCGTAACTCGTCCATGTGAAGCATGGGTACATCTCGGGAACTAATCCCTTCACTACGTCGGTGGTAGGGCTGACGGAGGGGAGCTGGGGGGTGTGAAGAAGAATGGGAAAGTGAGGTTGGGGGATTACGGATCAAGGGTACTGGAGGGGAAGGAGTGGGAGGTGTTGGGGTTGCAGATTTGAGAGAGTCCGCAAAGGCAAGAGGCGGAGGCGGGGAAAGGTTCTTAATGCTGGGGGTTGGTTGTGGAGTACCAGTTGGGCTCTGGAACATCTCTCGGTCTCTCACGTCTCGCACCTGGTCTGCCAATGCTGATATTTCACCGACTAATCGTTCCAGTATGGCTTTCATCTGGTCCATTTCATTCTGGGAGTTGTCTTCACTCTGACCTTCCTCCCACTGGTCGACCGTGACAAACCGGGAACTGTCCGTATCCTCAAATGACACTTCACTTCCTTGTTCCTCATTCCTCCTGACTAAAGCATCTTGCACCTCGTGCCTTGGCTCTGGATCAGGATTCTCCATCTTGGACAGGAAAGAAGGATAATTGATAGACAACTAATAACCGGAAAACACTAACCACCGCTATCTCAACTTTGCGGTTCCTTCACTGTCACTGTGATTCTTGCTGGTATCTGCTGCACTTAAAGATTCCCTGAAATATTACACTAACCGTATTGAAATGTGGTAGCATGGCCAATACTGTTTGTGGTACTATTTCACGGGTTGGTAGCGTGAAAAAGGACGACTGCAATGCACTGATTCTAAACACCCGAGCAAAAGTATAAGAACCAGTACTGTACAGTCTCTTCTACGGGGGGTACAGGATTAATTCAGGAGCCCTGAACGGAACAGGAGCATGTCAAACCATGGACTCCTAAAGAAATCCCACCGCTGCCACCACTGTAACAGGGGGGGGGGGGGTCGCCGGGGATCTCACTTTCGTTTGCTAACAAGAGAGAGAGAGGGAGGGAGAGAAAAAGATGGATTAAGATGCGAAGGTGGAAAATAGGTACTCAAGGATAGAAAGGAAGAGATGACGACAAACCCGTTATTGCCTTCTAATTAACGAGAGGACAACCCTGTTTGGTTGACCCACATCCAACATCCTTCGAGGAAGGGGAAAGACTGCAACTCCGACACGATGATAAGACCAAAGAACCACAAAAAACCCACTGAGACCTAGCATATTCTCTACTTTCTAGATATCACATAAGGATGTTTTTGGGAACGGTAATTCATTCGAATTATTTGATCGCCCACCTTCCGGTGAACTGGCCGTCCCCATGGTTTTCTTATTCTTTATGCAATCGTGACTCATGCTCATTATTCAGGTACATTAGGACAGTAGGATAAATTGGAGGCTAGCAAAGACCAATCAAGAACTTCACCTTCAATGTTGGCTGACAAGACTTTGACTCTCGGTTAGGCTACTGGTACTACTCTTAGACCAATTTAATACTGACAGCTCCGATTTACCCTCCTGACAACACATTTAGATCCAAATAGGTACGGGAGGATAGATACAAACATATTGCAGTAATCTTAAGCTTGATATTAATATTTAAGGAACATTTTACCGTTTACAACTCTTAACATTGGTACCGTATGGTCCGTATCTAATTATCTCTATACCATTAACCTGGGACCAATCCATTTCCGTACTGGGACAGTCTCTTAACCTAGGAGTAGGACTCGAATATTGCTGTCTGTACCCACCCCATTCCTCTCAGTATTATACATCCCAATTCCGCTAGATACCGGTATCGGCCAGGCTAGCCTGTAGGTTTCTTCGGCCTACCGTATCCTGGGGTATAGGGGGTAATCATACGTCTTCCTGCGGTCCTTGAACCCTCGTACAGTACACGAGTTCAGCATCCTGCACTCAGCCAATGGGAGGGGTGAATCTCCGATTCTCCGCCATCAGCAATTCAGCATCACATCGACTCCGTCCCAAACTGGTTCCCTGGTAATTCGAATACATTCTTAACCCACGGTTGACATATAGCTAATCCTTAATAATGGGGTTAATCAATATCCTAATTACGGTACACAGTAATACTAAAACAAATACATATAAAAAATATAGGTTAATATAAACATATAAAAATACATGGATTCCTATTAACGTATAAAAATAGATGAGCTAATATAAGTACAGAAATACAATGACAGATCAAATTATGACATTACAGTACTGTACCGAAATAATATCTTAAGACATCCAAAGATCCTCTCATTAAGTACAGGTACATATGTTACTCAGCAGTACTCTACACACAATTGGGAATACATAATTACACTGCATAGGCCTATCTATGGAGTCAAATAAATACAATAATGGCATAAATCAAAGGTAATTGTCATGGTCAAACTTAACAGGTTGGACTGCTCAATGCGGAGGGTGCTATACAAGGCTCAAACAAAGCTAAACGTTATTTCTACTGTAACTCGAGTAACTTATCCCCTGAAATCAGCTGCCCAGAATCTCACTACAGCGTTCCATCCCTTGCAAGGCAACTCTGTTCATTAGACCATGTCAAACATAATTATATCATAGGAATCAATACTCATAATACACTCAAAAAGCACAATAATTAATAATAGCCTACTGTACTTCCAATTAGGTGAAAGTTAGGTAGCCTAGGCTAATTAAAAATGTAAAATCATATAACCTACCATAATAATTCAGCAAGTACCCATACCTAAATGGGAGGTTTGACGTACCTCCCAACCTACCAAATAGGAAAACCTACTATTTGGTAGTAGTCTTGGAAAATCCAACGTCAAGGCTATTAACCTAATTGCAATGACGACTTGTCTATTTTGACTGCTATGTCGTCATTCCAACCGCGGTTAAAAAGAAAACGTCTAGAGTCTACTCCTTATCTTGCTCTAGGAGACGTTGTACATTAACCAAAACTACCACCGAAGGTGAAAAAAGCATAGAAGAGAAGAAAAAGGGGTTTACCTTAGTTACCGCTTAAGGCCCATCCTGTGTTCCGTCATGTGCAGATCCCTGTCGAACGTGCGCATGAGCGACCCTCTCTTGTTATCACATCTCACGTCAGCAGAAGAACGCGGATGGGCAGGGGTCCGGCGTGAGGGAGGGTATTATGTACGTTGGATTTTCCAAGACTACTACCAAATAGTAGGTTTTCCTATTTGGTAGGTTGGGAGGTACGTCAAACCTCCCAATTTGTTAGTAGTCTTGGCAAATCCAACGTCAAGGCTGCATAACAAATAGGAGGAGGACATCCAAGCCCAACCTACCAAAAAAACCAATGCATAAAACAAAATTACGAATGACAAAGACACAATGTAAACAAGAGAGTTTAATAAAAGAGTGAAAAACTGAGGAGTAGCTAAAAAGAACAGTTTTAACACATGCCCGTCATTCATAGTAATGCAAAAACATAGACTTGTCTGAAACCAAATAGGTACTGTACCCAAAATCCCTTTTCTTCAAAAACCAACAAAAACACTGAACACAAGAACAAAACACAATTTTCAATGTGGCAAAAACACTTATGTACTGGAACAATACATAATCCCAAACTTGCAATCCAGTGTTGCAAACCCATACACCCCCCCCCCCCCCCCTTTGTCAAATAAAACAAAGGAAAAGAACGAGGGACAAGGGGGGAAGACCAGGGATCTTCGCCAGAGCACCAGGAAACACGACCCCCGAGAGCAATCACCGGCCGAGGGGGTCGAACACTGGACACGGAGAGGTAGGAGGAGATGAAGGAATTGATAGAAGACCACAAAACCGCGGAGGCGAAGGCAGGGAAGGATCGACGTGGCAGGAACCGGAAGGAGGCAGCAAAGGATCTGACATCGCGCGCAGAACCCCTACAAACAGGGTGACGGGCACGAACGGTCCGACAAACGTGGCGGCCCAGCTGCACCTGCTAGAGCCTCCCACCTGTCCGAGGAGACACCCACACAGCAGTACCCGAAGGCGGCGCCACAGACGCAACAGAGGAGTGCAAGGCTGACACCGGGCACAACACATGGCGAGGATGCCCACGCCGTAAAGCCTGGATGGCGAAAGGCTGGAAAACGGGGGCCTCCCTCCCATGCGTGGTAACAAAAGGTGGGGAGGAGGCGAACGAGACGCCATGCAAGGACGGGGAGAATCGGACGCAGTCCCGGGGCCGTGACAATGCCGCTAGTGCAGACACCCGATCCCCAGTGGCCAGAGCGACAAGGAAGAGTGGACGCCCGAGCAACGGAACCGGCGTAGCGGCCCTTGTATACGTGGGGGAAGCCAGAAGGACCAGAGCCCGCCCCAGATCCCACAGCGGAGAGACCTGGCGCGGAGGCGGTCAATCCCGGAAGGCAGCCGTCAGGAAGGAATCCAGCACCTGTGGCGGAACGACCAGCCCAGCGACGGACCCAAAGAACCCCCGGACGGCAGACAAGTGGGTACGTATAGCGTCGACTGGAAAGCGACGTGTACGGAAGAGGTGAAACAAGGAGCGTAGGACGAGGGAAGGAGAGCCAACTGGCAGGCGAGTGGCCTGTAGCCACCTAGTAAAAAACCTCCAGCGGGACCCGTAAGGCCCCCAAGGAGAAGACGGCCAGGAACGCTGCAGGAAGTCAGTCAGGGCCCGGCCGGGGACCGGGAGCCACCGTGCCTCATGAACAAGCACGATGCGAAGGCCAAAGAGGTCCGCAGGACCCCAACCTAGCCCAAGTGGAAGCCGGAGACAGGTAGAGGGACCGGACCCGGGCACCACCGCGGCAACCGGGCGGACCAAGTCCGTGCCGGCCACAGAGGCGCGAGGAGCCAGACGCAGCCGTGGTACAGCCGCAGCTTCGCGAAGACCGGGCACATCAACAGCGCGTCTGGTGGGGGAAAAATGGATATCGACCGCCACCAGTACCAGGCGACCATGAAAGCGTCCGGACCCCCCCCGGAGCGCGAGGCCGGAGGGAGAGGTCCAGAGGCAACTGGCGCGGCACCCCCGATGCGAACAAGGCGACCTTCGGAACACCTCAGGAAGCCGCGAGGTCGGCGAACACAGTCCGTTTCATCGCCCATTCTACAAGAACGCCCTGCCCTCTCGACAGGGCGGCCGCCCAAAGGGTGGCAGGCCCGGGCAGGGAGGAGGCATGCAAGGAGAAGGGGTGTCGGTCCGCGAGGAAGAACAACTCCACCGAGACCCCTAATAGAGTCAACGACCTGGAGGACCCCCGCATAAGGAAACAGGGGACAGCTTGTCTGAGTGTCCAACCCGAAGGCCACCGACTCACCCCGAAGGGCCAGCGCGGGGACCCGCAGGAAGAACAAAGGAACCAACAATCCGAGGGCATAGACAGGTAAGAGGAGGGAGACCCACCCATCTGCCGGGAAGTGGACGTCCCAGGTTCGATTGGGAACCTCACCCAACCTCGCTCGACGTATCTGTGGTTACCCAGACCGTCGGCGGGGGGGTCGGTCCAGGGCACAGCCGCAAAGAGCGAGCCCCGAGCAACCCAGCGACCGAAGCGCCGGCGAACGGTACGCGGGAGCGGCAGGAGCCGATCCGTAGGGGCAACGGAAACACCGCGGTGCCCATGAGGAGGAGGCGGCGTAGCCAGAGGCTCCCTAATGGAAGGGGCAGAGCGGCCCAATGCAGCGAACCCACGAACGAGTCCCAGAGCCACCCCGGGAGGGAGACCGAGTGCAACACGGCGAGGACCGTCCACCGAAGGTGCACCGCGGCCGGCAGACCCCGGGTCACCGTAGCGCCGGACAAAACCCATGCGAGACCGACCCATGGCACGACACGCGACGGGGTCAAGCGTGACTTGGGAACATCGAAGGGGAACCCTAACCGTGCGATGTCGCGAACGATTGTGAGGGCGTCGCCAATGCACAGGCCTAGGGCGTCGGAAACTACCAACCAAACGGCCAAGGAAAACAGGAGCTGGAGCCCGCTCCTGAGGAGAGGACCCAGAGCCTGCCCCACCAGTGCGGAGAAGATCTGCGGCGCGATGTGGAGACCGAAGGGAAGGCCGTCGAACAGGAACACACGATCGGAAGTCCGAACGGCCAAGAATCGCTGGAAGCGAGGATGGAGAGGAACGAGCCAAGACACATCCTGGAGGGCCAGCGACACTACCCACGACAGAGGGCACAGGGCCAGGCGTACCAGGGGTACCGGCAGCATCCGAAACCGTGCGTGCACGATGTGCCCGTTGAGGGCCAACAGATCCACCACCGGTCGCATCGCGTCGCAGGTCGGCGACGGAACCAGAAAGACACGGGAGAGGAAAACCGGGTGACCGGCGGTCAACTCCCTCGACGCTACCCAGCTCGGGCATGGAAGTGAACACGTGGGCCACCTCTGAAGAGATGGGCCGTTGTCGGTGACAAGAGCGGAGTGGGGGTCCGGACGTCCACCTCCAGGTGAGAACCCTCCGCGCAACCCGCCGCCCCCAACGTCCCTCGCGGCTACCGAGGGGCGCAAGGGCGAAAACAACCCGAGGGAGCACCCGAGAGGAGGGGAGCGACCCGGTACGCCCAGGCGAGAAGGAGAACAAGGAGGCCGACCCAGAGAACTACACATTGTGTTGACGTGGAGGTACCCCCGGTACGGGCCGTGCGGGCATGAGCGCCACGTTGACCTCCTCTACCCCCGCCCCCCCCCCCCAACCTCGTCGAAAAGGGCGGGCCACCCCAACCCAAGGCCGGCGCGGGGCTGACCCCTACGAAAGGCGGCCAGCCCCGACACAGAGGGGATGAAAGGGGCAAGAACAGAAGTGCGAGGCGGAACCGAAGCACTGGCCAGCAACGTCCCAGTCTTGCGCCCGGGCAAGGCGGCAGCACTTGCAGCAGCACCCCGAAGAGGACCGGCAGAAGGACGGGACTGAGAAAACCCCGCGCGCGGCACAGCGCGTCGGTGCGTGACGTAAGCAGGGTCCGTAACGACACAGCACGGCGTCGTGTGGCGGAAGCAGGGGCCGCCGACAGAGAAGCGGAGCAGTCCCAAGCATCCTGCGTAAAAAAACCCCGACGTATATAGCGCAGAGTACAACAAACCCTGACGAATAACCAAGGGGGCCGGCCGGCAGAACGAAGACCGTACCGTCGTGCGGTGCCGAGTTGCCGCGCACAAAACCGCCTTCAGCTCGGGAACCAAAGACACCGCGAGCCGAAGGTGGACCCGCTCAACGCGGTCCAAACCCTCGCGAAGATCGCCTGGCGCAGACGCCTCGAAAAGCCGCAGGTGGTGAACAGACGTCTGGAGGGAACCTAAAGACAAGACAATAAGTCCGTCACCCTCCGTCGCAAGGGAAAAACCTTGGCGACAGAGGGCTGATCCGGTGAGAGAAGAACGGGGTAGCAATAGAACAAAGTTCAAGAACGGGCGCGCTCATCCAGGACCAGAACGCGCCGTCCAACCCGCCGACAGACACAAGAGGAGGCAAAATCAGGGACGACTCCGGGGGAGGGACGGAAGGAGAGCCGTCGACGGATCGGTGTGTGAAGTCGAAGGCCTCAGCAAACCAGGCCTCCAATGGGAGAGGGTGACCGAGCATGACGGCTAAGCCAGGCGTACCGGCGTCGCACAAACCTGTCCCATAGGAGGACAGACCCGTCAACACAGCCAGGGACTGAACAGCCGGAAGGATGTCAGTGCGGCTGAAGCCTGACCAGAGCGTAGGCCTGCAGAAGGGAGGGGGACCATAGCAGGGGTAGGTAGGGTGAGGTGCTGAGGGTGAGGCACCGCCAAGAAGGGCGAGAAGAGGGAGTCTTCCATCGACTCCAAGCGCCCGTCGAAGCGTGACACAACCCAGCCCTGCATAGCCGACAATTGATCCGAGAGAGGCTACCCCCCCCCCCCCCCCAGATTGGTCGGCCCGCAGGGGCGAGCGTGAGCGGGAGCGAGACCCACGACACGAACCAGCAGCGTCGCGGCCCAAGGAAGGCGAGCGACGACGGTTGTGTCGCCGTTGAGGGACTCGTCCCCGATCACGAACGGCCGAGGGGGAAACAGCACCATTCCCCTCTTCCAGCGACACATCAGCTCCTGAGAAAGGGGACCCCGAAACCTCGCGAAACCCCACCGAGGCAAGAGGAGGGGTACCCCCCTGGCGAGACGGTAAGGGAAGGTCAGGAAGAGAAGAATGAGGAGGAGCAGGACGACGGGAGTGGGAAGGCTGGCCGGGTGAAAGGAGGCCAGGAACCGCGGGGGGAAACAGAGCAAGGATCCCCGGGGCTGAGATAACAGGGCGGCCCGACACCGAGGCGGAGGAGGGAGGGACCACCACCGTGGGACGAGACCGTGAAGTAAGAATAGGCACTGAAGCAGGTGAAGGAGGAGAAGCAACGACATCCAGGCGGACCCTCCTGGACAGTGTAGGAGGAGGGAGCAGAGGGCCAGCTACAGCATGAACAACCGCGCGCGGAGAGGACAACGTAAGAGGAAGTCGTCTGGGCTGGGGAAGCGGGCGGAAGGGAGTAGAGCCCCTATCCGTAGAGGCCAGGGGAGGGCGCACAGGGGCAGAGCCGCTAACTCCGGCCTCAGGGCGAGAACCATGACGAGGGCGATGGGCGTCGTCAAGGCGATCAGGAGGACGACAAGGCGAGCGAGAGCGTGGACGGAGCCGGGGAACCCCCCGACGATGGGACGACCGGCTGCGGGACCCAGGGGAGAGGGCCCGAGCAGGGAGAGGGCCAGGTAAATGGCCGTCAGTCGGGTCAGGGATACCCAGGGCGACGCGGATCCGGTCGCCAACAAAGGCCGGGGAACGGTGGCCCACAGTCCTAATGTGGCGGGAGACCATCGTCCACACCGACGGAAGGGAAGCAGGAGGCCACAGCCGCCGCCGAGGAACCAGGGCCATGGAGCAGCACAACCACCAGGGCCAGACACGTGCCACACAGAGCAGGGAGGTAGGCCGTAGAGGACACACAGAGCGAGTGGCGCAAGCAGGACTTGTGGCTCTCCAAGCACGGGGAGCGACAACCAAGGCGAAAGCAAGGCAGCCTACCTGCACTAGAAGAACACACACCATAATCAGCACGTCGAAGGAGTAAGTGGAGAGAATGTCCAAGAAGAACCAGGGAAGGAGCATGGGGAAACAGGAACACACATGCAAACAGGTATCCGTACTCACCCTAAACTGGGAGCACAGAGGTAGGTGAGGAGGGCGGCCGAGGCGGAAGAGCACTAGCAGAACCTGCAAAGATGGAGAAAGTGTTAACCACCACTCAACATCTTACATGCAGGGCCTATAACACCAGTAAAGTGCATACACCAATATAGTATCAGGCAACAAGATGACATAACAAAAGTCAATAGTGAAAGCCAACTATTACCGCAAATTTGCGGGCCAATGGAGGCATAACCGTACCGACACCCCCCCCCTGCAATTTCGCGGGACCCCCCAACGATCTCCGCAAATTTGCGGGGAACCGAAATGGCCCAGAGGACCGAATCGAGCACCCCGCAAATTTGCGGGACCGGCCGAGATGGTCCGGCGCCGAAAAAGCGAGAGGAGCGTCTAGGAAATACCAAAGAGGCCCAGAAAAAAGCGTCATCTCCTTATGAACTCCAAGCGACGATGGCCATCAAGCTGAGCAGTGTCTTCCTTGATAATATCCTGACTCAACCGGTCAAGGGAGAGGCAAGGAAGACACACCAGGGGAGAGGAGGCACATCCCCTAGGAACCACCCAACCCACAGAGATAGAGCAAAGCCCATGAGGAGAAGTGGCAGGAAGGGTGGTTTGGCACAAACAGGGGCCCCCGTAGGGTACCCCAGGATTGGGCAAAAGGGTATGAAAGGATGGAGGTGAAAACAGTAAGGGAACACAAAAACCAGTAAATGAAACTGGCGAGAAAAAGGGTGGCCTAGCCGTGAGGAGAGAATGTGTCAGGGGCGAAAAACCCTGTGGTGTGAGGGAGGGGCCCCCGTGGGGTACCCCAGGATAACACAAACCACCAAGCGCCCAGGCCCTTGAGACACAGTGAAGGCTCGAAAGGGGGGACTCGGGAATAACGCTAATAATGCGGCCGACACAAACCCTACAAACAGCACCGCCACCACGAAATCTCAGATCGTGAACCAACTGTACACCTAGGCTATGAAAATATGAAAACTCATAGGGGCATAGCAATTCCTGAATGAGAAACAAGCTAGGCTAAAATAAGCTAAAAGCTAAACTATGCCCAGACTAACAGGAAAAAAGAATATGAAAAGAGAAAGGAATGAAAAACACACACGAGGAACGCCAGGCGCCCCCGTACCTTCGGTAGCTATTTCCACACGCGTCTCCATTAAACGCACTGAGGAGCCCATTTACGTGTGCCCTAGATCACGTAACATCTGTCTAACAAAAAAGAAGGCCAGATAAGCCGAAACGAACCTAAACAGGGTGAATTAAAGGAGCACAACAAAAGCGACTGCATTCAATGGAGCGCGTGAAAAAATGATAACAAGAGAGGGTCGCTCATGCGCACGTTCGACAGGGATCTGCACATGACGGAACACAGGATGGGCCTTAAGCGGTAACTAAGGTAAACCCCTTTTTCTTCTCTTCTATGCTTTTTTCACCTTCGGTGGTAGTTTTGGTTAATGTACAACGTCTCCTAGAGCAAGATAAGGAGTAGACTCTAGACGTTTTCTTTTTAACCGCGGTTGGAATGACGACATAGCAGTCAAAATAGACAAGTCGTCATTGCAATTAGGTTAATAGCCTTGACGTTGGATTTGCCAAGACTACTAACAAATCGGCCTTTTCACAAGTTAACTTAAAGTAACAATAGGTCTATCTATCTATCTATTGCCTGACGCCGTGATCCCCGAAGGGGTGGCCACGAACGAACCGCCCCCATGCACCTCTGTCCCCAGTCAGTCGACGCCCCTCCCCCCAACCAGCACCGCCTTCGTTCATGTACTTCCTCACTCCATCCTTCCACCTCATATTCGGTCTACCTCTCCCCCTCTGTCCCTCCACCTCGCTCTCGTACACCCTCTTAGTCATTCTCTCGCTTTCCATACGTTCCATATGGCCGAACCATCTCAAGTTGTTCCTTTTCACACTTTCCAGCACATCTACCTCCACACCACACCTCCTTCTTACTTCCTCATTAGTCTGTCTATCCCTCCATGTAACTCCGCACGCACTCCTTAAGTAATTCATTTCCACTGCTCTCACTCTTGGTCTGAGTCTCTCAACCAACGTCCATGCTTCGCTTCCGTAAGTCAGTGTCGGGATTACCACACTGTCATGCAAGGACTTCTTCACTTCCATACTCACCACCCTATTTCTTGTTACTGCTTTTAGCGTTCCTACAACCCTCTTCCCCTGTTGTACCCTCTCCCGCACCTCTTCATCCATAGTCCCATCTTTACTCAACACACTGCCCAGATACTTAAAAGAGTTGACGATCTCCATAGCCTGACCGTTCAGCTTCACCTCACACTCTGTGACTTCACCCCTTTCGAAGACCATAACCTTGCTCTTCCCCGTATTTACCTTCAAATTCCGTTTTTCGCACACTGTTCCAAACTCATTTACCAGACCCTGCAACTCCCATTCATTATCACTCATCAGAACTGTATCATCCGCAAACAGCAGTATAGGTAGCTTCCACTCAATTCCCTCCCTTTTCAGCGATACACCAACATCCACTGCTCTTGATAGTATTTCTTTCATAACTCCATCCATATATACAGTAAACAAACACGGGGACAATAGGTAAGAACAAATAATCATCTGAAATAAACCCGACCCAATGGGGGTCCGAAATTTGACAGTACTGGGGTTGGGAAATGAGGACCTCTAAATCAAGATAACAAGTAACTCTTTACACTATAACCCAGTAAAAACATTTAAAATGAACAATAACCAGGCCTAGGAGACGTTAGTTATAAATACTTATCTGAATAGGCCTAACTTTGGAACGTCGGAGACGCGAAAGGTAAACAAAACTCAAGGACACGATCTCAAACGAATGTCCTTTCCTGATTTACACGTTAAAATACAATCATATTTACCAAAATGCATGGTTTTATAAACTCAAAGTAATGAACAAGTTCTAAACATACAATACAACTGCTACATTAGTAATTTACTCAACCTTGTCGTCTCTCCGAAATGCGAGATGGTCTAAATCCTAAAATGGCGGTCAAGCTTTAAAAGCATTTTAATCAACTTCATCGTCCTCAATTCTACTCTTAACTGGTGTTCTCGCACTACCTCAGGATTATGTAAAACGGTGAAAGACAAACTAGCAAAATAGGCTAGCCTAAGTTTGGTCGGGAATTATGGAAAAACACAAGAATTGGAAGGCCATCAAATGGCGTCCCTCTGACTGAAATTATTACACACAAAGTTAATTTGACGTTAATTTGGAATAACAAAGTCTAAAATATCAGAATAACACTTAGCAAAGGTGCACAGACAAAGTTTTACTGAACACAATGATAATGGGGGAATTTGTATGGTTGTAGGCACTTGGCAGGTGAGGGGTGCCTGTCGACCAACCCGATGGTAGGCTCGAGTTCACGAATTTGTCAATCACAGTAATACCTCCTACATTACACACCTAGTACTTACTTAACTGAATAAGCAATACCTTATAACACTATAAACCTTAATTACGAACCTCTGAATGGAGGGAAAGGAAGCCTAAGTCCGGAGAAGAAGCGGGGAATGATGACAGAGACTGGGGGTTAGGTAGGTGTCTCTCTCGTAGGCCTGGGGTCACGACAGTGAGGGGCCGAGGGCCAGTGCCAGGGATCCCGCCAAAAAGGGGAGGGTGACCACAAAGGGTGGCGTCGCTTGGGTAGGAATTGGCGGTCTTTTTACACAAGGGGCATTACTCTAAATTCGAAAAGGAAGGATTTTTACATGGGATAACAAAAGGGGTGAAATGATAAATTAGGCTTGAAAGTATTTTAGATAGATTTGAGAATATTAGTTCTCCTCCTGATCTAGGCTAAATCCCTCTTTACATAGATGAGGGTTACTTATAACCCTTCTTAAACGATACATTTCCCTTAAATATAGGGAAGAGTGAATGAAGGGGAAAAAGTCTTACAGTTAAGTCAAACCTTACAACATATACCAAAAGGGAAAGTACAATTTCTTCCCGTTACACAGCTCTACCTTTTCTTTGAAGACTTTTTACCTCATTCACTATTTCATCAACATAAACATTATACAGTTACCAATTAATCCAGCCTTAACTTATTACAGCAGAATTTCTGATCCGCCTGGCATCTTACCATGCCCAGAGCTCGCAGTCTATACCCAACGTCTTAGAATCTGACACATTACTGTACTGTACTCTGCCTGTGGGGCGTCCCTTCCTTCCTCAACAAATCATTATACCACTCTATAAAGTGTCCCTCCTTTTCAGGAGAGTGCCAACCAGACACTATCTTGTCCCTGTAGAGACAGCCTCTCTCCACCCCTTTATTGCTTGGAAAACCCCAGGAGACCAGACTAGAGAGCAGCGTGGACGCCCGTATCGTGGGAGTCCCTTCACACTCTGTGCGCTGGCTGAGCCTCGGGACGAAAAGAGTATAACCCCAGTCAACCATAAAGGTACTCAGAGCCAACAGCACGTCCTGATGGGAACGCCACCACCCTAGTCCCAATCACCTGTATGACGTTCTACATAACCTAGGCACCTACGTCTCTTAAAGTTTCGCTGCACGGGGGTTTGACCGGAAAGATTAATTAACCATGCGGGGGCCACAGGGGAGTACACAACAAGACGACCACAACAGGGACTCTACTGTACACTCTAACAAGATTCTATATAACGCCGGGCCGGCTGACGGGCTCTGGGTGCTAAAATCTCAGGTTGATAGTCTTCCTCAACCGGCATTTCAACTTGCTCTACCTGCCAATACTCCTCACCCATGAACGGTTTCACTTTCTCAGCGGCCCTTTTCATAAACACACCCGTATAGGGATTTATTAGCTTATACGCAGCCCCGTCTCGGACTACTTCCGTAACCCTAAAGGGACCCACCCACTTTGCGTTCAACTTTTGGCTAGTCCCGGGTAGTGGATTCTCGTTCCTGATCCATACCATGTCGTCCACATTGACCTTTTCATTCCGGCGGTTCCGATTAACCACGTCTCTAAACTTCCTGGCCATGGTCAGTGAGGTCTGTTCCAGGACCTCTTTCACGACGGACATAGCCTCTTGGCGTTCCTCATTTTCTATTGATGGTAACGCTGCACCTAATTGTCTGGGAGCGTAACGACCAAAGAACGCAAAATGAGGTTGTTCCCCTAGCGTCACATGCACTGCACAGTTCAAAACGCGCTGACACTCGCCTACATACTGGGGCCACCTTAAGGGGTGCCCTTTACACAAGGTTGCTAAGACCGTCTTTAATGTCCGATGCATCCGTTCGGTCACACTGTTCCCACGCGGGTGATAAGGAGTCACATATCCCAACTTAATATTAAATGAAGTGCATAAATCTCGGAACTGTTGCGAGGTAAACTCTCCACCATTATCAGAGAGGAGGGTCTGAGGCGACCCGAAATCGCATAAGTACTCTCGGAACTTCCCACAGACCTCCGCCGAGACCTTGGACCTTAACTTATAGAACCTTACAAATCTACTGTAGTGATCGGTTACTGTCAGAATGTAACGATACCCCTGGGCTCCTGCCGTCATATCCGTAAGATCAACACTGACTCTCTCCAAAGGTTGCTCAACGGGTGGCAATTCCTGCCAGCGCTGCTGGAGTCCTTGGGTGCCCTTATACTGCTGACAGACCGAACACTCCCTAACATAAGTACTTACATCACTATGTAAATTAGGCCAGTAAAACAGCGACTCGGCCTTTATGATACTCTTAAATCTACCCAGATGACCAGACTCTTGGTCATGTGCCAGATTCAACGCAGCTTTCTTCAGCTCACTCGGCACAACTAGAAGGTAATGCAGACTTCCGTCCGAGTTAGCCACTACAAATAAAGAACTCCTTGGTCCACTACAAACTGATCGAGCGTGGCTCGAGGATAGCGATGCTTAGGTAAGGCCCCACCTTCGAGGAAAACTATGAGATCCTTCCATCGGGCCTCCTGACACTGCAACTCCCTCATCTGGTGCTGGTCTTACCTAACCATTTCTGATCCTGTTCCCACCTCACTGCTCTCACGGGTCGACTTAACTGGTCGGCAACATAATTCTTAGGACCCGGCTTGTAACTGATGTCAAACCTATACTCTCTCATCTCTAGACTCCACCGACTCATGCGAGCCGACTTAGTCTTCTTCGTAAAGGCTGACACCAATGGCTGATGATCCGTCATGAGGTTGAAACGGACTCCCCACAAGTAGTGGTGAAACTGTCTACATGCTAATACTACGGCTAAAGCTTCACGATCAGTGGTGGAGTAGCGAGTTTCAGCGGGCTTCAACTTCTTACTAAAATACCCCACGGGCCGCAAGGTGCCGTCTGACTGAGGTTGCATCAACACTGCGCCCACATGAGTACCAGAAGCATCTGTATGCAGAAGGAACTTGCGGTGCATGTCCGCCTTCACTAGAACAGGTGCACTAACTAACAAGGTCTTCAGCTTTTGGAACGCCTCTTCACACTCCGAGGACCATTCAAACTGGGCATACTTCTTGGTTAACTCAGTTAAGGGAGCTGCAAATTTGGCAAATTGAGGAATGCACTTCCTGTAAAAACCGGCCATACCCAAAAATCGCCGTATTTCCTTGACGTTCGAGGGGGACTTCATGTTGATCACAGCTTCGACGTTCTCCGGATCTGGTCTACACCCCTGTTCAGAAATGAGGTGGCCCAGAAATTTTACCTCAGGGTGCGCAAATTGGCACTTAGTGAGATTCAATTTCAGGCCCATTTTGGCAAAGTGACTGAAAAGAGTAGATAGACGAGTCAGGAGCTCATCAAAACTAGATGCCCATAGCAGCACATCATCCAGATAGTTTCTGACCCAGCCTTCCTTTGCCAAGGGAGCCAGGACAGAACCCATCTGCCGTGTGAATATGGCCGGGCTACAACTGAGCCCAAAAGGTAGCCGCTTGAAACGATATAACGCTACTCCATCGCTGAAAGTCGTCAGATCTCGGCTCTCATCATCAAGGGGAATCTGGTAGTATGCGTCCTTGAGATCCAGCGTAGCATAATACTTGTGTCCAGTAGTCAATTCCACCAACTCATCTAACCTGGGCAGTGGCTGGATGTCGGCCTGTAGTCTCGTATTGACCTGACGATAATCCAAACACATGCGCTTGGTGCCATCAGGTTTAGCAACTAAGACTATAGGGCTCAACCAGGCCGCTGTTGAAGGCTCGATGATATCTTTCTTCAACATGTCGTTCAACATTTGTGCGAGAATCGGCTTTGCTTTCTCCGGGGTTCTATACAAAGGGCTTCTCGTAGGTGTAGGGTCTGAAACATGAATATGGGCCGGGGGAACATTCATAGTGCCTAATTCGTGTTCACTCAAGATGAAAACCGAATTATGCTCCTTGAGAACATGTCCCAGCTGACCCTTCTGACCATCCTCCAAGTGGTCCCATTGACACTTGTCAATCAAAGACTGTAACTTTTCCTCTCGGGTCCCCGAGGAGGAGGGCTGATCCATGTCAGGTAGCATAGCATTACTTACTTTGGTCTTCATGCACTGGGGTACATCGTGAATCTGACTCTCTGCCAGTTTCTCGTACGTGGCTAGGAGGGTGCCAGGCTTCAGGACCACTCTTCCACGGGAAGGATTTGCGAAAGGGAGAAAGACTTCGGCCTCACTAGTAACTCGCACACATATTGGAAGTTCTTGTTGAAGAGCAGGGTTCCGGGGCTGAATTTCAAGAATGCTATTTATGTCCTCACCAACAATAACAGGGAGCATAACAGTCTGGTAAGGACCTATCACCATTCGACGGGGGAGCCGAATGCAATTTTCTTTCTGGGGCTTCTCCTCAGTGAGTGTAGCCTTGACTCGGCGAACAGATCTCGCTTTTCTTTTCCCTGTAGTAACATGATGGATGTCGTAGGTAACATCCCCCCAACGTAGCGTCTGACGTGGATGATTCCATAACATAGGGTAGCGACCCAAAAGGTCGACCCCAAGAAGCAGGTCAGTGTCCATATAGTCGTCTGGGATCACCACCGCCAGGTGCTGTATTGTCTGGGACATTCCTACGCATACCGCCAGGGAGACCGTGCCCAAAATCCTTAGGGAGGTACCGGTAATGCCAAAGAGGGCGGGAATATTCTTGCTGAGAGAGATAGGAAGCCCTAACTCAATCACCAAGGACGGCTTAACGAGCGTAAGCTCACTACCGGTATCTACCATGGCGCAACACGATCTCTGGTTTACTACGAGGAAAATGGTTGGAGATTTGTTCGAGGTCCCGAGTCACCTTGTTGCTCTACCCTCTCGCCCTGGGCAGTCAGGTCTCCCACGTCTACAATTCTCTCTCAGGCAGTCGAAACATGCTAAACGTGGGGGACGGAGGGGACAATCCGCCCTGTTATGCTCCTTTGTTCTACAGAAGAGGCATCCTGTATACTGAGGTCTTCGTGTTAATCTCTGGACATCCTGTGACAAGGTCGCCAGAGATTCCTGGAGGCGGATGAATCTATCGTCCACTCCCGTTGATGGAAGGAGAGGGGTCGTCAGGGAAGGTTGGCTACTGCTGGGAGGCGGTGTAGTCACTGGGGCATGGTGTTTCATTACTTCACAAACCCGTCCTCCTGCGACCATCCGTTCCGCATGGTTCTGCAGCTGACGCTCATAGTTCAGGTGCCTCAGGAACTCCTTCAGGGGTATCTCAACAGGCATGTATCGATCCACCTGTTGCTTAACGGATAAGGGGAGGGTCGCATGGAGTCTTATTTTAAGCCACTGGTCGCGTGGAGGTAAAGTTTCCCCGGGGAACATTGACTGAATCATACTATAGCTATACGTCATCTTCTGGACGTAATCATAAGGATCTTCTGAGAGGACATACGTGTTATGTTCTGCTTCTCGGAACGACTCGGACATCGTTGGCGTCTTATGAAAGAACTGCTTCAGGAACTGGATGAACTCTGCCCAAGTCTTTAACTTTCCCTGAGCTGTCTCTACTTGCACCAGAACAGCCAGGTCGGAATCCAACTTGAACTTGGCCAGGTTCAACCTTGCCTCGTCATGGGACATACAGGCTTCGATCCGCATCTGAAAGACCTCAATCTTAGTGGAAGCCATATAAGATCGTAACTCGTCCATGTGAAGCATGGGTACATCTCGGGAACTAATCCCTTCACTACGTCGGTGGTAGGGCTGACGGAGGGGAGCTGGGGGGTGTGAAGAAGAATGGGAAAGTGAGGTTGGGGGATTACGGATCAAGGGTACTGGAGGGGAAGGAGTGGGAGGTGTTGGGGTTGCAGATTTGAGAGAGTCCGCAAAGGCAAGAGGCGGAGGCGGGGAAAGGTTCTTAATGCTGGGGTTGGTTGTGGAGTACCAGTTGGGCTCTGGAACATCTCTCGGTCTCTCACGTCTCGCACCTGGTCTGCCAATGCTGATATTTCACCGACTAATCGTTCCAGTATGGCTTTCATCTGGTCCATTTCATTCTGGGAGTTGTCTTCACTCTGACCTTCCTCCCACTGGTCGACCGTGACAAACCGGGAACTGTCCGTATCCTCAAATGACACTTCACTTCCTTGTTCCTCATTCCTCCTGACTAAAGCATCTTGCACCTCGTGCCTTGGCTCTGGATCAGGATTCTCCATCTTGGACAGGAAAGAAGGATAATTGATAGACAACTAATAACCGGAAAACACTAACCACCGCTATCTCAACTTTGCGGTTCCTTCACTGTCACTGTGATTCTTGCTGGTATCTGCTGCACTTAAAGATTCCCTGAAATATTACACTAACCGTATTGAAATGTGGTAGCATGGCCAATACTGTTTGTGGTACTATTTCACGGGTTGGTAGCGTGAAAAAGGACGACTGCAATGCACTGATTCTAAACACCCGAGCAAAAGTATAAGAACCAGTACTGTACAGTCTCTTCTACGGGGGGTACAGGATTAATTCAGGAGCCCTGAACGGAACAGGAGCATGTCAAACCATGGACTCCTAAAGAAATCCCACCGCTGCCACCACTGTAACGGGGGGGGGGGGGGGGTCGCCGGGGATCTCACTTTCGTTTGCTAACAAGAGAGAGAGAGGGAGGGAGAGAAAAAGATGGATTAAGATGCGAAGGTGGAAAATAGGTACTCAAGGATAGAAAGGAAGAGATGACGACAAACCCGTTATTGCCTTCTAATTAACGAGAGGACAACCCTGTTTGGTTGACCCACATCCAACATCCTTCGAGGAAGGGGAAAGACTGCAACTCCGACACGATGATAAGACCAAAGAACCACAAAAAACCCACTGAGACCTAGCATATTCTCTACTTTCTAGATATCACATAAGGATGTTTTTGGGAACGGTAATTCATTCAAATTATTTGATCGCCCACCTTCCGGTGAACTGGCCGTCCCCATGGTTTTCTTATTCTTTATGCAATCGTGACTCATGCTCATTATTCAGGTACATTAGGACAGTAGGATAAATTGGAGGCTAGCAAAGACCAATCAAGAACTTCACCTTCAATGTTGGCTGACAAGACTTTGACTCTCGGTTAGGCTACTGGTACTACTCTTAGACCAATTTAATACTGACAGCTCCGATTTACCCTCCTGACAACACATTTAGATCCAAATAGGTACGGGAGGATAGATACAAACATATTGCAGTAATCTTAAGCTTGATATTAATATTTAAGGAACATTTTACCGTTTACAACTCTTAACATTGGTACCGTATGGTCCGTATCTAATTATCTCTATACCATTAACCTGGGACCAATCCATTTCCGTACTGGGACAGTCTCTTAACCTAGGAGTAGGACTCGAATATTGCTGTCTGTACCCACCCCATTCCTCTCAGTATTATACATCCCAATTCCGCTAGATACCGGTATCGGCCAGGCTTGCCTGTAGGTTTCTTCGGCCTACCGTATCCTGGGGTATAGGGGGTAATCATACGTCTTCCTGCGGTCCTTGAACCCTCGTACAGTACACGAGTTCAGCATCCTGCACTCAGCCAATGGGAGGGGTGAATCTCCGATTCTCCGCCATCAGCAATTCAGCATCACATCGACTCCGTCCCAAACTGGTTCCCTGGTAATTCGAATACATTCTTAACCCACGGTTGACATATAGCTAATCCTTAATAATGGGGTTAATCAATATCCTAATTACGGTACACAGTAATACTAAAACAAATACATATAAAAAATATAGGTTAATATAAACATATAAAAATACATGGATTCCTATTAACGTATAAAAATAGATGAGCTAATATAAGTACAGAAATACAATGACAGATCAAATTATGACATTACAGTACTGTACCGAAATAATATCTTAAGACATCCAAAGATCCTCTCATTAAGTACAGGTACATATGTTACTCAGCAGTACTCTACACACAATTGGGAATACATAATTACACTGCATAGGCCTATCTATGGAGTCAAATAAATACAATAATGGCATAAATCAAAGGTAATTGTCATGGTCAAACTTAACAGGTTGGACTGCTCAATGCGGAGGGTGCTATACAAGGCTCAAACAAAGCTAAACGTTATTTCTACTGTAACTCGAGTAACTTATCCCCTGAAATCAGCTGCCCAGAATCTCACTACAGCGTTCCATCCCTTGCAAGGCAACTCTGTTCATTAGACCATGTCAAACATAATTATATCATAGGAATCAATACTCATAATCAGTAGGATAGGTAGATATAAAAGGGGAGAGATGAGACCTATAAGGGTACAGTTTAAAACTAGGGTAGTGGCGGAGACTGTGACAAATTTTAGTTGGAGGCTAAATACAAATGATAAACTAAAACACATAAGACTAAAGAAGGATTTGAGTATAGAACAAAGGAAAAAAATTAAGGAATTACAAGAAAAGGCTGATGAAAATAATGGAAAGTTGGATGAGGAGGAAAAGAGAAATTTTTACTGGAGAGTGAGGGACGGAAAAGTGAGGAAGTGGTTTATAAGAGTAGAAAGGAGGGGGAGATCAGGGAGGGGAGAGAATGTGATGAGAGTTGTGACGGAGGAGGAGAACGGGGTGGAGGTGTCACAGGGAGAGACAGGAGACAAAGAGTCAGACCCAGTAGTGCTAACAGGGGAGTAGGGTACGGACTGGAGGAGCGGGATGGTGTAATTGCTGGAGGAATGGTAGATGGATTAAGGATTATGTTTAGTAATGTGGATGTGTTTACTCAGGACAAGAAAAGAGAACTGATATGTAGGTTGCAGGATGAAGAGGAAAAACCTGATATCATAGCCCTACAGGAAGTAAGACCAAAAAATGTTAGAATTGAGAGGGAACTGGTGGAATATAGTTTGGAGGGTTTTGAGTTATATGAGAGAAATGCTATTAGAGCAGAGGTTGGAAGAGGACTGTTTATTTATGTAAGAAAAGAGCTCAAGGTTAATGAGGTGGATATGAGACAGCAGTATTGTGAGTATTTGTGTATTGAAGTAAAATGTGTAAGAGGATCAATTCTAATTGCCTCTATATATAGAAGCCCAAATAATAGCAGGGGAGAGGATGATAACCTACTGAAAACAATGGAGGAGATAGATAATAGAGAGAACAAATATAAAATTTTGATTGGAGATTTCAATTTGCCAAGGATCAACTGGGCAAATTGTACTACTCCAGCGGGACAGGGTAGCCTGGAAAATAAGTTTATAGAGAAAGTGAGAGATTGTTTTTTAACGCAACATATTGTAGAGATGACAAGATATAGAGATGGGACGCAGGGGAGTGTACTTGATTTGATTTTTAGCAATGAAGAGGATATAGTGGAACATGTTAATGTGGATAGCCCTATAGGTCGTAGTGACCATGCCTGTATAAGCTTTAGTTGTAACATTAAATCGGAGAGGGATAATAAAAGCAATAGAAAAATATACATGTATGATAGAGCAGATTATGAGCTGCTGAGACGGTGTTTTGGACATTGACTGGGGGGAATATTTGAACGGTGAAGACGCTGAAGGAATGTGGAGGAAAATTAGAGTCAAACTGGAGAATGCTGTATCCAAAAGTGTACCAGTAAGGGAATATAAGGATAAAACAAAATTGAGGAAAAGAACTAACCCAGAATTGCCAATGAAAAGAAAGCTTTGGATATTGATTAGAAGAAAGAAACGATTGTGGGAAAGATTAAAATTGTTAAAAAAGAACAGGGGGTCTAGTATAGAGGCTAAGGAAGTGGATCTGGAACGCAGACAAATAAACAATAAAATAAGGTGGGAAACAAGGAGGGGGGTGAAGGAGAGGGAGAGAGAGATAGCTAGAAATGTGAAGGATAATCCAAAAATATTCTGGAAGTACATTCAGGAAAAATTAACAAGAAGAGTAGGGATCCCAGAGCTGGTGGGGGGTTGAATGATGGGAGTAGAGCGGAGACTGATAAGGAGAAAGCAGAGGTGCTGGGGAAATACTTTGGGGGGGTACTAACAGTGGAGTCGGAGGATGCAGTGCCTACTATTCCCATCAAACAGGCACCGGCACTGGAACTAGTAGAGTTTTCCCATGCTAGAATAAGAAGGGCTATAGAAAAAATGAATAGAAGTAAGTCACCGGGACCGGATGGGATACACCCAAGAATCATAAAGGAAGGAGGGGAGATGTTAGTAGAGCCATTGAAAATGTTATTTGAGGTATCGTTTAATACAGGACAAATCCCGATGGACTGGAGAGAGGCGAACATAACAGCTATATTTAAGAAGGGAAAGAGAAATGACCCAGGGAATTATAGACCAGTCAGTTTGACAAGTGTTGTGTGTAAACTAATGGAAACGGTAATTAGAGAAGGAATAATGGATCATATGAAGTCAAACCAACTTTTCAGTGGGAGACAGTTTGGATTCTTGCCGGGGAGGTCGACGGTACTACAGCTAATTAAGGTGGTAGATGATTGGATGCAAATTTTAGAAGATGGTGATGTAATAGACGTGGTATATTGCGATTTTATGAAGGCCTTCGATAAGGTCCCACATAAAAGGTTAATAGAGAAAGTTAGAAGCTATAATATAGGGGAGAAATGTGTGAAATGGATAGAAGCCTTCCTGAAAGATCGGAGACAGAGGGTATTGGTGAATGGAATAGGCTCGGGGTGGAGGGAAATTACAAGTGGGGTACCTCAGGGATCTGTGTTGGGACCATTGCTGTTCGTTATATTTATCAACGACTTGCCTGAAGTTATAACTAATGGAAGTGAGGTATACCTGTATGCGGATGACACTAAACTGTATAGAAGAGTGAGGAGTAAGGAAGATATGGGTTTGCTTCAAGGAGATGTGGAGGGCATGAAGGGATGGTCTGAGCATTGGTTAATGCCTTTTCATCCAAAAAATGCAAGTACATGCGGATTGGGACCAGCAAGATAGACAAGGTAGGATACAGTATGTATGAAGCGATGGAGGAAGTGAGTGCAGAAAAGGATATAGGAGTAGTGATAGATAATAAGTTAAATTTCTCAGAACATTTAGCGGAAAAGATAAACAAAGCCAATAGAATTGTAGGGCTGATAAGGAGGACATTTGTGTCACTTGACGAAGAAATCTTCAGGAATCTATATACAGCGCTGGTTAGGCCACACCTGGAATATGCAAACCAGGTGTGGGCTCCATATATGGTAAAGGATATAGAAGCAGTGGAGAAAGTGCAGAGAAGAGCTAGCAAGCTGGTACCAACGTTGAAGAACGCGGGCTATGAGCAGAGGTTGAGGACACTGGGACTTCCGACACTGGCATATAGGAGAAAGAGAGGGGATATGATAGAGACTTTTAAGATAGTGTCAGGAAAGTACGATGAGGATGTGTGTGAAGGTATCTTCTTGATGCGGGAGGGAACAAGAACGAGAGGACACTCTAAGAAAATTTACAAAGAAAGAAATAGGCTTGAGAAGGCGAAGAACTCTTTTTGTGATAGAGTGGTAAATGAGTGGAACGCACTGCCCCAGTATGTAGTCGATTCCGAATCAATAAGGGAGTTTGAAAGTAATCTTGATAAAGCATGGGGAAGACAAGATTTGAAGTTTGATTATAAAACAAAAATACAGAATAGTAAAAATGTTGCGTCTGCTACCGCCGCCGCCAACACCGTGAACGACCGCAGCAGTGCAAGCACTGGTACTGAGCTGGATACACAGGCATAGTTTGCCTTTTTCCAGAGGATCTACTGTAAGAAACTGTAAGAAATAATACACTCAAAAAGCACAATAATTAATAATAGCCTACTGTACTTCCAATTAGGTGAAAGTTAGGTAGCCTAGGCTAATTAAAAATGTAAAATCATATAACCTACCATAATAATTCAGCAAGTACCCATACCTAAACGGCCTTTTCACAAGTTAACTTAAAGTAACAATAGGTCTATCTATCTATCTATTGCCTGACGCCGTGATCCCCGAAGGGGTGGCCACGAACGAACCGCCCCCATGCACCTCTGTCCCCAGTCAGTCGACGCCCCTCCCCCCAACCAGCACCGCCTTCGTTCATGTACTTCCTCACTCCATCCTTCCACCTCATATTCGGTCTACCTCTCCCCCTCTGTCCCTCCACCTCGCTCTCGTACACCCTCTTAGTCATTCTCTCGCTTTCCATACGTTCCATATGGCCGAACCATCTCAAGTTGTTCCTTTTCACACTTTCCAGCACATCTACCTCCACACCACACCTCCTTCTTACTTCCTCATTAGTCTGTCTATCCCTCCATGTAACTCCGCACGCACTCCTTAAGTAATTCATTTCCACTGCTCTCACTCTTGGTCTGAGTCTCTCAACCAACGTCCATGCTTCGCTTCCGTAAGTCAGTGTCGGGATTACCACACTGTCATGCAAGGACTTCTTCACTTCCATACTGACCACCCTATTTCTTGTTACTGCTTTTAGCGTTCCTACAACCCTCTTCCCCTGTTGTACCCTCTCCCGCACCTCTTCATCCATAGTCCCATCTTTACTCAACACACTGCCCAGATACTTAAAAGAGTTGACGATCTCCATAGCCTGACCGTTCAGCTTCACCTCACACTCTGTGACTTCACCCCTTTCGAAGACCATAACCTTGCTCTTCCCCGTATTTACCTTCAAATTCCGTTTTTCGCACACTGTTCCAAACTCATTTACCAGACCCTGCAACTCCCATTCATTATCACTCATCAGAACTGTATCATCCGCAAACAGCAGTATAGGTAGCTTCCACTCAATTCCCTCCCTTTTCAGCGATACACCAACATCCACTGCTCTTGATAGTATTTCTTTCATAACTCCATCCATATATACAGTAAACAACCACGGGGACAATAGGTAAGAACAAATAATCATCTGAAATAAACCCGACCCAATGGGGGTCCGAAATTTGACAGTACTGGGGTTGGGAAATGAGGACCTCTAAATCAAGATAACAAGTAACTCTTTACACTATAACCCAGTAAAAACATTTAAAATGAACAATAACCAGGCCTAGGAGACGTTAGTTATAAATACTTATCTGAATAGGCCTAACTTTGGAACGTCGGAGACGCGAAAGGTAAACAAAACTCAAGGACACGATCTCAAACGAATGTCCTTTCCTGATTTACACGTTAAAATACAATCATATTTACCAAAATGCATGGTTTTATAAACTCAAAGTAATGAACAAGTTCTAAACATACAATACAACTGCTACATTAGTAATTTACTCAACCTTGTCGTCTCTCCGAAATGCGAGATGGTCTAAATCCTAAAATGGCGGTCAAGCTTTAAAAGCATTTTAATCAACTTCATCGTCCTCAATTCTACTCTTAACTGGTGTTCTCGCACTACCTCAGGATTATGTAAAACGGTGAAAGACAAACTAGCAAAATAGGCTAGCCTAAGTTTGGTCGGGAATTATGGAAAAACACAAGAATTGGAAGGCCATCAAATGGCGTCCCTCTGACTGAAATTATTACACAAAGTTAATTTGACGTTAATTTGGAATAACAAAGTCTAAAATATCAGAATAACACTTAGCAAAGGTGCACAGACAAAGTTTTACTGAACACAATGATAATGGGGGAATTTGTATGGTTGTAGGCACTTGGCAGGTGAGGGGTGCCTGTCGACCAACCCGATGGTAGGCTCGAGTTCACGAATTTGTCAATCACAGTAATACCTCCTACATTACACACCTAGTACTTACTTAACTGAATAAGCAATACCTTATAACACTATAAACCTTAATTACGAACCTCTGAATGGAGGGAAAGGAAGCCTAAGTCCGGAGAAGAAGCGGGGAATGATGACAGAGACTGGGGGTTAGGTAGGTGTCTCGCGTAGGACTGGAGTCACGACAGTGAGGGGCCGAGGGCCAGTGCCAGGGATCCCGCCAAAAAAGGGGAGGGTGACCACAAAGGGTGGCGTCGCTTGGGTAGGAGTTGGCGGTCTTTTTACACAAGGGGGCATTACTCTAAATTCGAAAAGGAAGGATTTTTACATGGGATAACAAAAGGGGTGAAACGATAAATTAGGCTTGAAAGTATTTTAGATAGATTTGAGAATATTAGTTCTCCTCCTGATCTAGGCTAAATCCCTCTTTACATAGACGAGGGTTACTTAACCCTTCTTAAACGATACATTTCCCTTAACCCGGGAGCTGCAGGGAGACTCTTAAGAGTTCCCCCGGCGCACTGCGGGGAGACTCTTAAGAGTCAGAGAAAAAAAAAATCAACTTTTGACATCGAAATTTTTTTTTTTTTTTATTTTTTTTTGGCCCCTGGGCCATGCAAAATCTCAGTCCTCTACCTCCCCTCCTTCCCCACTTTCCTCCTCTCCTTCAGTTATCACCTATTTTCCCTGTTATTCCCTTATTCTGAGGTATATTTTCGTGCTAACATTAGAAATCCGATTGGAGGGTGTGGTCATCACTGATAGCAAGCGAGTGCAAGAGAGAGAGAGAGAGTATCGATCGACTGTGTCTCAGTGGCCTTGGGGGAAATTGGAGGGAAAGCAGATTGCCTCACCCATACATTATACAACTCGCGGGCTATATCTCCGATTTTGACCATCCAAACGCTGTTTTCACTCGTTTTATTGTTGTTTCAGGTTAATACCTTTATAATCAACCCATAATAGGCGCATATGGATAAGTATTAATGCTATTAATGGCACAATGAATATTTTAGTGACGGAAACACCTCAAATACGTCAGCACAGGGGGACGTTTCCAATTACCCCCATGCGCACTTCAGAGGTTAAATATAGGGAAGAGTGAATGAAGGGGAAAAAGTCTTACAGTTAAGTCAAACCTTACAACATATACCAAAAGGGAAAGTACAATTTCTTCCCGTTACAAAATGAGCGGACAAGCTCCATAGCCTGACCGTTCAACTTCACCTCACACTCTGTGGCTTCACCCCTTTCGAAGACCATAACCTTGCTCTTCCCCGTATTTACCTTCAGATTCCGTTTTTCGCACACTGTTCCAAATGCATTTACCAGACCCTGCAACTCCCATTCATTATCGCTCATCAGAACTGTATCATCCACAAACAGCAGTATAGGCAGCTTCCACTTATTTCCCTCCCTTTTCAGCGATACACCAACATCCACTGCTCTTCCTTGTATTTCTTTCATGACTCCATCCATATATACAGTAAACAACCACGGGGACATCACACACCCGTTTCAACCCAACATTCAGGCCAAAGAACTCGCTCTGCTCATTTTCCACACGTACTGCCGCATTTGCACCCTCATACATGCTCTTCACTGCTTTCAGCAACTTGCCATCTACTCCGTATATTCTAAGTACTTTCCACATATCTTCTCTATCCACTCTGTCATAGGCCTTCTCAAAGTTCATAAAGGCAACATACCGTACACCTTTAGTTGCTTTTCCAGATATTTCTCCACAACACAATTCAGGGTAAAAATCTGATCTACACATCCTCTTCCCTTCATAAAACCTCCCTGCTTGTCACCTATCCATTTCTCCGTTCTACCCTACTGTACACCTTCCCTACTATGCTTAGAAGACATATTCCTCGGTGGTTACCACACTCCTCTTTCCCCTTTACCCTCATATAGGGGGACTATTATGCCAGTCTTCCAGTCATCAGGTGCACTCCCCTTCTCCCATGCTAGTTTGCACATCTTCCATACCCATTCGATCAATATCTCACCACCATACCTCAACATTTCCCCACACACTTCATCTGTTCCTGGTGCTTTCCCCAACTTCACTCTTTTCATGACTTCCCACACTTCTGACCTCCTGATCCCCACCTTCTCCTCCATTACTCCTCTACTTCTCTCTCCCATACCCCATCCAACTATGTTTGCAGGCGCTTCATTCCTTACATTTAGCAACTCGTTGAAGTACTCCCTCCATCTTTCGACTCTCTCTTGCTTCTCGGCTAGCATTCTCCCATTCTTATCTATCACACCCTTACTGTTTCCCTTGTTACCTTCCCTAACTTTCTTGACTTCTTTCCAGAATAGTTTCTTACACTCTCTCCATTTTACACTCCGATTCCTTCCAAATTCCTCATCTACTCTTCTCTTACTTTCCTTCACTACTATACTTAATTAAATTATTTATTGTCTCTAGCTCACTCCCCTTTATGAGGGTGGCCATACATAAACGCCCCCAAGTGGACCTGTCCCCTGTGAGGACAACCCGTGCCAGTATATTCAAGGACTTACAGGATTTACCACTCAACTTAGGTCTGAGGCCCTCTATGTTTTGCAATATACTACCACCACCACCACTATTACTATTATTAGTAGTATTTCCTCCTAAATTGCTGGCCCGATATCGCTAGCCAGAAAAACATCGACACCTAAATGGCACGAAGGTCTAAAATAGCCAAAAAAGGCTATTGGGGCGAAGGTCTTAAAATCTTAAACCATTTCTTTTTCTCTACAGGTGAAAGCAGCCGTGGTCCTGATGGTAGTGGCTCTATCGATGGCATCTGCTTCTGCCTGTCTCTACTGGTGCAAGACGACCTACCACAGGCAATACTGTTGTGGTCCCCCCCGGTCTTGGCCATACCCCAACCCAGAAGGTGAGGATACATATACATACATACATACATACATACTGTACATACAATGGTTTAACATCCTTTTCCACTACATACATTGTAATGGCTCAGACATGGTTGCCTTTCCATAGTTGGAATATAATACAACAAAGTCCTGTCACAACACCGCCCAATTGTCATCATTTTGGCTGATTTTGACAGTGGTAACCGTGCTGGAGCAAGACTCTACGAAGTCTAACTGCAGCACTTGCACCTGCATTATCTGTAAACCACACCAGCCTCAACAGTGCTACAAGAAAATACCATATCAAGACTTTACTGTACATTAGGCAAATTGGACTTTATAACAAAATCCTGCCACAACACTGCCCCACCATGTAAACACTGTGGTCGACTCTTGAGGGGCCAAACAGCGCCCAGGTAAAACTAGTAGAATCCCCTGTGGCACATATCTACGTCCCACCAGCCTCGGCAGTGCCATATCAAGACAGAGCCAATAGCAAGGCTTTATTGTATAGTAATGGCTGTTGGTCCATAAGTCTACTGCCATCCCCTATTAGTCGCCTTGTACGACATTCAGTAGGATACTTGAGGCATATTCCTTTTTTCCTCCACCATATGATGAAGGCTACCCTTATCCCCTGCTTATCTTTCTGCAATTATAACTCTAGATTGATTTTTGGATGAAACTCACTTTCCAATAAATAGTATATATAGTTTTGTAGCTTATGTACAGATCATAAATTAGTTTCAAGAGATATACTTTCATAATTAGAAAGAGGTAAGGTCCACCAATCGTTATGAGCGACTGAACTATAATTTTGTTATAGTTTGAAGGAAGTCTGGGAAAGCATTTTTTGTAACCTAGAGGACAAGCTAAAACTTTGTTTTGTTTTGCCAGACGCCGTAATTCCCGAGAAGAGGTGGCCATGAACATTAGGCATTTGTCACGAATCGCTAGGTCAAGTTGCCCGGGCTTGACATCTACCAATAACATTTTGACAGTGCGGGCTCGATCCGTCAACCCTTTGATCAGCAGCCGGCACTCTACTGACTATGCCACGGCTCGCGACTAAAACTCATTGCTCGTACTGTAAATGGCATAAGTAAGGAAAATCCTCAATAATAACTCTATAACAATAATAACAAAATATCATAACAACCCACAAGACATCGAACCAGATAGTGCTAAGCTATTTTATAGGCAGCATAGGAAGGATCTCTTGGAATCAAAGGGGTAAAAGCTATCTCAACTATATAATAAATGTTTCTCTATTCTGCAGAGCACGACGGCTTCTGCCCTCCAGTCCGTCCGGTCTGTGTACACGGTGGCTTCAAACCTCCTACGGTAAGTAGCCTACTATCAGCCTAATAAGTGATGTCTCGGCACCAAGTATATTTTGATTAATAATTGGTACCAGCAATATTTATAACATTATTTAATTGTTTCAAGTGAGAAATACAAACATGTTCCTACCCATACCCACCCTATTCAACATCTGACAGACATTAATACAGCACAGAGCGAGCCAAACGTAATGACAGCCGAGACATGACTTATTAGCGCGACCATACATGGCTCAAGTTTACCTTTAGTTTCGCTAAGTCTTGTCGAGGGGGTATATATGTTATTAATTGTATTTATTGTATTCTTAATTTTTGTATTATTATTTTAGTTTCCTCCCAAGACCTTCATCACACTTAAAAAAACATCCTCAAGATCCCCATTAGAGATAAATTTGTAAAAATTTTGGTAGAAAAATGTCCCGCTCGCTATCGCTCACCATAAATTTGTTTACTCCTAAATGGCACGAAAGGTCTTAATATTGACAAATAAATGGTCGAAAGGTTTTAAAATCGACAAACTAGTGGAGCAAACTCATAACTAATGGGGCTAAACATGAGGCAGAAAGGGGTCCCAAAAAAGCAACTACCTTCCCCTTAACCTGACAAGCGCGATATAGACCTTGGTGCTAGGGTAGTTATTTGTGCATTTCTAGCCCTGGATTCTGACAGAATTAGTTATATTTACAATATAAAGCATTATTTGTTTTCGGTATGCTTTTATTTTACATATATGATGTATATATGAACCTTCAAGAGTGCTAAAAATAAGTGGGAAAAGCATTTGGGTGGTGAAAAACGAAGATATTGGCCACCCGGTCATAATCTCAGGCGAGAGAGAGCCACAGGCAGCCCTCCCCTCTCGCTGTCTGGGAGTCAACTGAGACGAGCGGGGCGGTGTGTGCCGGTGCCTGGGTGTTGCATAACGATCTTTTATGCAACCAACTTGTGCTACATTATCGCGGGAGAAAAATAACCGATAAATCATGATAATAAGAGGATAAATAGGTGATAATTGAGGAGGGGGGGGAGGGGGGAATAAGGTGGGGAAGGAGGGGAGGGGGAGGGGTGAGAAACACATGGATGAGTACTAGAGGGGAATTATCTCACCTAGAGACAAAATCCTTTGTTTTGATAGGCCCTTTTTTTTTTTGGAAGGCTTTTTTTTATGGTCTTGCTTCCGTGAGGCCTATCGCGCTTGCCGGGTTAAGTCACCCCGGGCTAACATTCCCCACCGAAATAGTGTGTTTATATGATAGTAAGTGTTGGGGTTTGTCTATCTATATACTGTACTCAGGCACATACCCCATAGCTGGGGGTGGCCGACTCAAGGCAAAGCCAGAAAAAAAAAAAAACACACACACACACACACCTAGGTCACCCAGAAGACCCAGATAAACAGGCTCATTTGGGGTCTCCATCAAAAAAGATTCCCAGGTCACAGACCTCCCAGAGAGGTTCCAGTCTCAGCAGGCAGACGCGCAGTGAAGCTTTACCACCACAATGGCCGCCAACCTCGCATCCAGGCATGACCCTTCATATAAACCGGCTCACCGGGCCAGGTGCCTGACAAACCATTATCTAGTCCAACTGGCGCTCGACCCTTTCTCCCAACGACTGCGTTATCACTTATCTATTCACAAGCATTCTCCATTCATTCCTATTTATTACATTATTACATTAAATTTCCCCCTATCCTATAGGTATGCCCCCACGACGGTGACTGCGAATTGTCGGAGAAGTGCTGCTTTGACATCTGCCTGGGTGAAGAAGGTCACCACGCATGTAAGCCCTCCCTGCCAACGCCCCCCAGCATCACCATCCCTCCGCCCATAACCATCTTCCCGTCCATTCCCATCGAGCATGTACGGATCAAGAAGCCCGATACGTAAAGTTCCAGGAAATCCTCAACACATTGGGGGGATTATTATTATTATTTTTTTTTTTATAAATGATTGTTGATTGTTATAATAAATGTTTTTGCCATTTTGAAGTGATTGATTTTTAGTACCCCCCCCCCCCCCCCTCCTAAAAAAAAACAAAAGAAAAAACAATAATTATAATAGGCCTACTAAAAAAGTAAATGCATGTATACACACAGGCACATACCCCATAGCTGAGGGTGACTGACTCGAGACAGAGCCCGAATAGGGACAACACAACACACATAAAAAACAAAAAATAAATTCACACACATCTACGTCGCCCAGGAGAAGACAGCGAAAAACACTAAAAATAACCAAATCGTTATGGGTTCAACTACTAAAGGGCTAGAGTAGAAAACCCTCCATTTGGTAGTAGCAATGGGGTATGTAATGTAAGTATTCAATATGGATAATCAAGAAGAGCAGCACTCGTTGCACAAAATCACTTGAAGGCGCTCTATAACTATTGCATTTGGTTATTGGAATACATTAAGGAGGGATGGTTCCCTTTTTGCTCGAGTTTTTTCATGTAGGCCTATTCATTATTTTCTAGTTTCCTCCCTAGACCTCCATCAAACTTAAAAAAAAACATCCATTAGATCTATCTATCTATCTATCTATTGCCTGACGCCGTGATCCCCGAAGGGGTGGCCACGAACGAACCGCCCCCATGCACCTCTGTCCCCAGTCAGTCGACGCCCCTCCCCCCAACCAGCACCGCCTTCGTTCATGTAGTTCCTCACTCCATCCTTCCACCTCATATTCGGTCTACCTCTCCCCCTCCACCTCGCTCTCGTACACCCTCTTAGTCATTCTCTCGCTTTCCATACGTTCCATATGGCCGAACCATCTCAAGTTGTTCCTTTTCACACTTTCCAGCACATCTACCTCCACACCACACCTCCTTCTTACTTCCTCATTAGTCTGTCTATCCCTCCATGTAACTCCGCACGCACTCCTTAAGTAATTAATTTCCACTGCTCTCACTCTTGGTCTGAGTCTCTCAACCAACGTCCATGCTTCGCTTCCGTAAGTCAGTGTCGGGATTACCACACTGTCATGCAAGGACTTCTTCACTTCCATACTGACCACCCTATTTCTTGTTACTGCTTTTAGCGTTCCTACAACCCTCTTCCCCTGTTGTACCCTCTCCCGCACCTCTTCATCCATAGTCCCATCTTTACTCAACACACTGCCCAGATACTTAAGAGTTGACGATCTCCATAGCCTGACCGTTCAGCTTCACCTCACACTCTGTGACTTCACCCCTTTCGAAGACCATAACCTTGCTCTTCCCCGTATTTACCTTCAAATTCCGTTTTTCGCACACTGTTCCAAACTCATTTACCAGACCCTGCAACTCCCATTCATTATCACTCATCAGAACTGTATCATCCGCAAACAGCAGTATAGGTAGCTTCCACTCAATTCCCTCCCTTTTCAGCGATACACCAACATCCACTGCTCTTGATAGTATTTCTTTCATAACTCCATCCATATATACAGTAAACAACCACGGGGACATCACACACCCCTGTTTCAAACCAACATTCAGGTCAAAGAACTCGCTCTGCTCACTCTCCACACGTACTGCCGCCTTTGCACCCTCATACATGCTCTTCACTGCTTTCAGCAACTTGCCCTCTACTCCGTATATTCTAAGTACTTTCCACAAACCTTCTCTATCCACTCTGTCATAGGCCTTCTCCAAGTCCATAAAGGCAACATACACCTTTTGTTTCTTCTCCAGATACTTCTCCACAACACAATTCAGGGTAAAAATCTGATCTACACATCCTCTTCCCTTCCTAAAACCTTCCTGCTCGTCGCCTACCCATTTCTCCGTTCTCACTCTCACTCTCTCAATCACTACCCTACTGTATACCTTCCCTACTACGCTTAGAAGACATATTCCTCGGTGGTTACCACACACTCCTCTTTCCCCTTTGCCCTTATATAGGGGGACTATTATGCCAGTCTTCCAGTCATCGGGTGCACTCCCCTTCTCCCATGCTAGTTTGCACATTTTCCATACCCATTCTATCACTATCTCACCACCATACCTCAACATTTCCCCACACACTCCATCTGTTCCTGGTGCTTTCCCCAATTTCACTCTTTTCATGGCTTCTGACACTTCTGACCTCCTGATCCCCACCTCCTCCTCCACTACTTCTCTTCTTCTCCCTCCCATACCATATCCAGCTATGTTTGCTGGCTCTTCATTCCTTTCATTTAGCAACTCACTGAAGTACTCCCTCCATCTTTCGACTCTCTTGCTTCTCGGCTAGCATTCTCCCATTCTTATCTTTCACACCCTTACTGTTTCCCTTGCTACCTTCCCTAACTTTCTTGATTTCTTTCCAGAACAGTTTCTTACTCTCCCTCCATTTTACACTCAGATTCCTTCCAAATTCCTCATCTACTCTTCTCTTACTTTCCTTCACTACTCTCTTCACCACCCTCTTACTCTCCACGTACCTCGCTCGTTTCTGTCTCTCGGAATCTTCATTCCCTCTACTACCCAACCACTCTCTATATGCTTTCTTCTTTTCTTCCACAGCTATTCTTACCTCTTCTGTCCACCATGCTGTACCTTTCACTCCCCTCCCTCTTCTCCTCACTCCACACACCTCCTCACATGCTGCACAGATCTCATCCTTAACACCTTACGAGCGGCCTATGCGGTTTATTTATGTGTACCGCACAGCGGGGTGTTTTTAGCCAAAATAGGGCTGTTTACGTGATCATTTTCATGCCTAAATAAGACCCAGAACGTAAAACAAGTACCTATCCCTGAAAGGGCATAAACAGAGCTTTCGAATGACACCATAACGATCCTTGTATGATGGATAGTTTTCTTGCAATAACTGTGCAACGCGAGTGCAAAAAGCAGGTAATTCGGTACTTTCAGTACATAATTGAGTATGTAGCGAGTGAGAGAGGGAGGAGGGAGCTGAGATTTGTGTCAGTAGGTTCGCCGCGGTGGTCTGGAGCAGTCATACGCTCGCTAGTCTCCTGCCACCACTTGTCTCTCTCTCTCAGCCACATTACGTGCTAAAAATTGCCACTCGAGTTATGTCGAGCGCCGCCACATAGTCCAGCTTTATTTAACTCGACTTATGTTGCTCGCCGCTAATTATGGGTTAAACACCTTGCTCATCTCTTCCACTTCCTCCATAACTTCCAGGTCGAACCCACCTAGTCGTCTTTCCACTGCTCTCCTGTACTCCTCCCTGACTTCCTCCTCCTGCAACCTCTCCACCCTCCTCACCATTCCACCCTCCTCTCGCCTCCCTCCCGCTCTCCTCACCCACTCCTTTTGTATCCTAACCTTAGCTACCACTACATAATGATCAGACAGACCCCCTCCAATACCCCTATACACCCTAGCATCCATCACAGATTTCTTCATTCGTTCATCCACACATACATAATCAATCAATGACTTTCGTTCCACCACTGTCTTATCCTTCATCGTCAACATCCGTTTCCACGTGTACCTGTGGATCATTCTGTGCCGGAAGAAGGTGTTGGCTATCCACAGCCTCCTCCCCACACATACGTCCACAAGTGCACTACCATTCCCATTCACCTCTGATGGTACCCCCCACCCTCCCACCACTCCCTCAACTTTCCTATCACCCACCTTACCATTCATATCCCCAATCAGAAATATTCTTTCGTTCTTGTCAAACTTCTCCAGGCACGCCTCCACATTCATCCAGAACTCCTCTTTCTTTCTTTCAAGTATATCCTCTGTCGGGGCATACACGCATACAATCACCCACGTTTGTATTCCTACTTTCATTCTCACCCACACAATCCTTGAACCCACAGACCCATACTCTCTTACACATTCCTTCCATTTGCTACTTACAAACAAACATGCACCTTCTCTCGCTGTTCCTTCACTCACTCCAGCACACACACCCATTCCACACTCCCACATCTGAACCTTTCCATTTGGTCTCTGTCATTCCACATACATCCAGCCTGGCATTCACTAACACTTCCAGAACCTCTCTCTCTTTTGTGCCATCATTCATGCCACTAACATTCCATGTAGCCATTCTCAGAATGTCCGAAGGCATGTCCTTAGTCAGTCGTGGTTCGTCAATGTTGGTTCCGTCCGCATCCGAGGCTGTTCGTTCGTTTTTCTTTGCTTAGATATTTTTTCCGGGTGGGGGTCGCAAGCCCACCGACCCAACCTCTTTAGTCGCCTCTTACGACACGCAGAAGGCACGTGGGGCATATTCTATTCCCTAACCCCCAGGGGGAGTTAGGGGGAGTTAGATCCCCCCTCTAAATTAATTTGTACATTTTTCAGTAGAAAAATTTCCCGGCCGAAGGCCGGTTAATCTTCCAACATTACAGGCTCACTATTGTTCGCCAGGGAAAAAAATTGACACCTAAAGAGCACGAAAGGTCTTAATATTGACAAAGATATGGGGCAAAAGGTCTTAAAATCGACAAACTAACGGGACAAGCATCTTAAAATCTGAAAACTAATGGGGCTAAACATGAGGAAGAAGGGGTGCCAGAAAAACGGCCCATCTTATTATTATTATTATTATTACTCTCCTTAACCCCTCTTTGGCGGGGCCTGACTTAAGGCGGTCTAGAGAACCAAGGACTATGTGGCGGGGCCCGCCTTAAGTCGGTAGCAATTTTTAGCACATAATTGGCTCTGAGAGAGAGACGAGCGGTGGGAGGAGCGTAGGTTGGCTCTGACCGTTCGGCACGGCTCCCGCACCGCGACTGCACTCCCTTCCACACCCATTGCCTCGCTACACAGGGAATTATGTAAGGAAATTACCGTATTTTAGCAATTTTTCCTTCGTGTTGCACGATCGTTGCAAGAGAATGCGTGGTCGTAGAAGGATGGTTCTGGTGTCATTGGAAAGCTCAATTATCGCCCTTTCAGGGATACAAAATTGTATTATGCTCTGGCTCTTGTTTATGCATGAAAAAGAGCACAGAAATAAGCTCGTTTAGGGTAAAACTACCCGCTTGGCAGGTTGTTGTTGTTGTTCCCCATGCTGCCTGGCCGAACAGCCCCAAGGCCCCGAGCAAGGCCAAGGCCATAACCGAGCGCCCCCACAGAACCCTACCCGCCGACCACAATAAAGCCTGGGTGACCGAAGCCATTCCATGGCGGGGAGCTGAGGAGGGTGCGGAAACGCCCGGGGAACCAAAGCCTCACCCAGGGCCCTGTGCCACTTGGCAGGTAGTAGAAGTTACCGACCTAGCCGCTCCTTGAGTGTTAAAGGAATCCAGTTTACTAGTTTTATAACTACACAGGCTTTCAAGGCTTGACCAAACTGCCAGAAAATTAAAGTTTCTACAGCTTTAACCCAGGGACTGCGGCGGTCCTTCCGGTAGTACAGTATTTAAACGTGTAAAAACAGCCCTTCAAATATATCATGCCAGTGCTGGGAAATTATAATGTAAAACTTGCAAACTAAACTATTGTGGGGGGGGAAGAAAAAAAACAAAAAAAAAAAAACAAAAAAAAAAAAAAACATAGAAAGTAGTGGCATCTTTCCATACCGCTTCCTCTATTCCTTCCCCCTCCCCCCCCTCAACATGACCTTATATTTTGCACAGGTCCTATGCAGTTTATGAGTTAAGGGGAGACAGACCGTTTTTTTGTTTTTTTTTATTGGTCTATTAACCTTTTCTCTGTGGGCTTATTTGCGCTATTTAGGGCATATTCAGGCACTCCTGAATGATTAATCAAGTATCTGCATTAAATGAACTGTATTTTGCCAAAAAAATAAGCGAAAATAGCTTCAAAATGACACCAGAACGAGCTTCGTAGGTGGCGGGGTTCACCCGCAGCGTTGCCATAGACATTCCGGAAAACTCGCTAATTATTAGCTCTCGCTCGCTCGGCAACACTGTCGAGACAGCCGCGCGAGACCAGTCTCCCTCAGCGAGCGGCTGGCTGCTCTGCGAGTCGGACGGAGGTCCCTCATGCTCCCGCCCACTGACACTCGATTTCTACCGCTTTTACAGGCTTTTAAAGCCTGGAAATTGCTGTAAATTGCTTATGCGTTCCAGAACTTCACCCGCAGGGAAAGGGTTAATTCATATATTCCTTAGTTTTCTCGCTAGACCTCCATCAAGCTAAGAAAAAAAAAACCTAGACTCCCCCCTCATGATAAATTTTTACATTTTTTGGTAGAAAAATTTCCCGGCCAAAGGCCATTTCCTCTTAAAGTTTCAGGCTCGCTATCGCTCGCCAGAAAATAATCAACACCTAAATGGTACGAAAAGTCTTAAAATTGACAACAAAATGGGGCGAAAGGTGTTAAAATCGCCAAACTAATGGGCCGAACGTCTAATAATCTAAAAACAATGGGGCTAAACATGAGGGAGAAGGAGGTCCAGAAAAACGGTCTGCTTCCCCTTAACCGTTTGTGTACGATGATGCCTTTATATGCCCCTGGCGACGACTCGTCATAATGTACTGGCCTGCAATAACAATAATCAACGTTCTTCATAACATTCTCAGTTCATATAATACAGTACTTCCTCCCTTACGGAGAGTAGGGGGCACCCGCCTTTCAACACATTCCCACACATATTCTGTTCAACTCTCTAACACAAGAGTGAACCGATTTTTTCAATCTTTCTTCTACTTAATAAGCAAGCTCTGGAACTCTTCTTCAATCTGTCTTTCCCTCATCCTATGACTTAAACTGCATTAAGCTCTGTGTCCAGACGTTTTGACTCTAATGTACCTCGGAATTGGCACGCATTCACTCTTTCAACTTGGGGGGGGGGGGGGGGGGGGGGGGGAACTTTACCCATTACTCCATGCACCAAAAAATAAATAAAATACAAAATACATGATAGATAAATATAATAAATACAAAAACAAAATAGTAATACTCTTTATTTTGGCTAACATTAGATGATTGTATGCAGTTTTAGAAGGTCCTACATTACTCTGATGATTTATTAAGTTAGTATTTATTAGTGGCCCCTCCATCATTGACGATATGCCTATTAGTATAATAGTCCCCCTTCAAGCGCCCGCGGGTAGCCAGTTTGAATCGACCGCCGCGGGGAGGAAGAGTCCTACGTCATAAGGGCAACGCTAATTCTCTTATGGAATCGTCTTATGATTGGGTACTCACTACGAAAAAACTTTCGAAAAAATAAGAAGGAAAAATAAACTTAAAATATGTTATATACTGTATAATGCTTCCCATCTCGGTGGATTTCTTGCGGATTCTCTCCCTGACGCTGCTCCTTGAGCCGCCATGCTTCCTTCTTCCACTCCCCGCGGCCAACCTGACTAGACGTGTGCCACCAGTGCTCCGCGTTATTCTTCGTTCGCTCGCTTCTAGTGAATCCTTGCTCATTTGTATATATCTGAGTTGTATTGAACAGGTTTTAGATTAGCTAGCACAGGCTGCCCCATTGGTATGCCCACAGAGAGTGTTAAAATAGGGTACTATTGTACAGGTGCATTTAGTCCACCAGGATCAGCGCCTCATGTTTTGTGTTTTTCTGCGCCTTAGCTCTTGCTATATTCTAATAGTTAGGAGGCTACTACTTCTGCAGGAATATGCTTCAGGGCCGTCGCTAAGAGGCAGTTGCATTATCTTTTATTAGCTAGCGCCCTAGTTTAAGAGTTGTCACACGTGGTGTGGAACTTTCTAGGGTACGAGTCCGCTCTACCCCTCCTCGTGGGGCCCCCGCTAGATGTTGCTGCTGGATCTTCAAGCTGTTTGGTTCCAGCCATGTTTTCTACGAGCCTCATGGCCAGCCTCGGTAGTGGTCTCCTTAGTTGGCTAGGGGTATATATATTTCATGACAAGTCTTTTTTATACATGTGTAGCCCTAAGTTTTCCCTCGGGTGTACATGTGTGATAGTTTACATGTTCTAGAGGGTCAGGAGACGTCCTGTCTATGTGGGTGCTAGAGGGGTTGAGTTACTTTCCAAGTCAGCTCCTCTGGTTCGGTTGGGTTTTTCCTCCGGCAATCTTTCTTTGTATTGACACCTTTTTCTCGCCTCGCAGGCGATAGGAATGTTTTCAACTTCCGGCGTGGTGTGCGGTACCACGCGCCTCCCCGGCGTAAATACGATTTCCGCCGGGAAGGACCTCGGCTTGTCCGAGCGAACTCGCCCGAATCAACCTCACACTAAGACTTTTTACGCCCAGCGGCACAGTCCAGTGTGGTTAGTCTCTTATCCCACTAATTCAAATAGACGGTCGGATAGTGACAAGTGGTTGTCTTAGGGGCCGGTGACAAATGTCACAGATAGTTCAATGACGAAGACACCTTCTTAGGGGGGTTATCTTCAAACTTCTGAGTACAGAGGGAAATGAAAAGGGCGGTTGGGCTAATTCTAGTTTCCCGACGTATTTAGGTGTTAGGATGTGTAAACCTCCCAGGTTATCCTTATGAGCATTGATTCCTGGAAATTTTTATTTCCAGAGCTCATCACATCTTGAGCAGCACAACTAGCAGAGGAAGGAACAGTTCTCGGCGGGGAGGGCGGTTCAGTCAACATAATGCCTCTGTTTAATATTTGTGCCACACCTACATGTCCAAGAGTACCAATAATTGCACAAAAATTTTGCATTCGATATGTTACATGCATCTATAGGTTTAAATTTCTCTGGACTTCCCAGAAATGCCCGGTGTGCTCTGACCTTTATACAGAATGGATGAGCAAACAAGATCTTTCGTGCCTAGAGGCGTTGATCGACATTAGACCTAAATTTACCTCTTATGCTATGACAGCTAACGTCGAGTTAATTTGCGATGACGCAAACCTGCTACGACTCATTCGGCTTTACTCTTTCGATGAGGATTCACCAGTTTTACAGGCACAGTCTATCGCTACAGATAAGACTCAACAATTGGTAGACCCAGTAACCGTTAACAATGACTCAGAAGCCGTAGAGGTAAAACCCCCTCCCCACCAGCAGAGAACCCGCTCAGCATCGCCATGCACCCAACCAAGACCAACATCCAAGTCACCCAGGGACAGTACGGACAGCCTTCAGTCCAGGACCCACGGTCTCCTAAAAGACCAAAGTGTGTCTCGCTCTCCACAGTTGAAGTCACGGCGGAAGTTCACGCTAGGGACGATCATACAGAGCCGCCATCGCAACAGAAGTGTATATTACCTAATTGTAGTTTACAGGAGTTGAGCTAAGCTCGTGTTGTCCCGTCTCTCAGTCTACTTTTTATCCAATTTTTTCTTGAAAATATGGATGTTCCTTGCCCCTACCACCTCCTCCTCCAGCCCATTCCATTTGTCAATACATCTATAGGGGAAGCTAAACTTCCTGATATCGTTCTTGCAGGTAGGTCTTTTTACTTTGTAGCTGTGGCCTCTAGTTATTCCTGTATCCATAATTAATATGTCCTCCCTATCCAGCCCCCGGGTATATTTGTACATCATTATCATGTCTCCCCTCTCTCTCCTCTCTATTAGACTCAGTAGATTTAATTTGTCTAGCCTCCCTTCATATGGTAGTTCTCTGAGACTTGGAACCAATCTAGTGACTGCTCTCTGGATTCTTTCTAACTTGTGAATATGCTTCCTTAGATGCGGGGACCACACCACTGCTGCATACTCCAATCTTGGTCTAATCATACTCTTCATAATTTTCGCTACCATGGTCTCATCCAAGTAGTTCAGAGCAACTTTCATATTCCCGGCCATTGCATACATTCTGCTAAAGAGCTTGTTAATATGTTTCTCTGGCGACAAATTATCTTGTATAATCAACCCTAAATCTTTTTCTTTTTCGGCCTTGCTAATTATATTATCTCCCATCCTGTACTCCCAATTTGGTCTATTCACACTTCTTCCGATATTTAACACATGGCATTTACTTATATTAAATTTCATTTTCCACTTGGTGCTCCATTCGTATATTTTATCTAAATCCCCTTGCAGCTCCTCACAACTACTTTTATTTGTTATTTGTCTCATAATTTTTACGTCATCTGCAAACATTGACATGTGAGAGTTTATGCCTATCGGCAGGTCATTCACGTACATAAGGAACATGAGAGGTGCCAACACAGATCCCTGCGGCACACCACTCTCAACTTTCCGCCACGATGAGTAAGTTCCTCTAATGTTGGTCCTCATTTCCCTATCTGTTAAATAGCTGGATTCACGACCGCTCCTCTCAGTTAGCCCACCGGGGGTGCTGGAGTTTTTTCCGGGCCTCCTGGGGACGGTAGCGGGGGGGATGGAGTCGGATCCCAAGGATAGGTCTAAAGTAAAAATGGTCCAACAAAAGTCCCATTTAGTGCTCCCACAAGTTAATCTGCCTTACTCAAAGGAGAAACGCTCATATACACCGACTATGGCCACAGGGCAATACCGCAGATCAGCGGCATGCACGAGCACAAGAAAAATAGGTTCTCAGGCAGGTCAAGACCTAGCTACACCCGGGATGTCCAGTAGCCCCGACCCCTTCGAGGTAAACTACTTTTCTAATATTGTTAATTCACCTAAGAGTTCCATCTTTGCACCTAGTAAGTTGGGTCCCACTCTGGAGAAAAGGCGTAAAGTAACTGAAACAACAACCAGCCTTAAACCAGTGATAGTAAGTGTAATGGGACCGCCGGAGAAGTTAGGATCTCCAGTGGCCCCACCAGAAGTAGCAAGGGCCATAGATTTTCCGGATCAGGACGAGAAGGTTGAAAACAAGGGTAAGATAGAGAGAGGCCGTTACCCATCTCTTAAGAGACCCGCAATCAGTGTCACAGCCAAACATTAAGATAACTTCTTCCAGAAAGTATTACAACAATGTTCTGAAGCAAAAAGGTCTCGAAATACTCCCACAGCGACGATGGGATCTCCCCCGAGGTCCCCTGTGCGACCTCTCACCCCAGCCAAAATTAAAGTCCTCCCCCCTCCAAACCCTCCCATGGCTTACATGAGAGCTCTACTGGTGGTTTCCACAGGACCACTTACACCATCTGACAGTAGTAATACACCCCGGGCTCGCATGCCGTCCAAAGGTGAGATGCTACCAGTAACACAGTCGGATCTCCCGGCGGATACCATTACGGTGACCGCCGCCCGGCCGACTCCTTATCATTGTTCAAACCCAGCTTTCTACCATATCTCCATAGATAAACAACTACAAAGGAGAGCTGACTAAGAGGGTGTACGAGAGCGAGGTGGAGGGGCAGAGAGGGAGATGTAGACCGAAGGAGAGGTGGAAGGATGGAGTGAGGAAGTATATGAACGAAGGCGGTGCTGGTTGGGGGGAGGGGCGTCGACTGACTGGGGACAGAGGTGCATGGAGGCGGTTCGTTCATGGCCACCCCTTCGGGGATCACGGCGTCAGGCAATAGATAGATAGATTGTTTCTGGTTTCCAGTACGACCACCTAAATCAGGGAGTGAGCACGGGTCGATTGTGGGGGGGATTCCAGTCCCTCGTGAGTGGGTAATCGAGACCAATAAGAATAATGAGTTCCGAGCTAAAGATCCACAGGTTATTATTTTAAAGGTACCAATTACGGCGATTCCCAATGTCTGGCATTATGAATACTTTGTTTATGTACCTCCATCCCCAGGAGATCTCATTTGTCCTGAATGCTCCCGGCCTTACGGCGTACACGGGTATGACTCATTCAAAATAGACGAACCGAAGTTGGTTACAACTCTGGCGCGCTTGCCGTCAAGTCAGTCAAGCAGGCAAGAAGTACTCCTGGGGCAGGTAGGTCATGGTCCATGGGTAGACTGGGAGACAGAGTTTCAACAGTTTGCTATTGCATTAACGTCACATCCCTCCCAACTTGTTCCCCTACCCAACCAAATTGAGTATGATTGGCTGAATCCACAACCAGGAGGTGTCCCCGCCCCTATTTTTGAATTCCTGGCGTACCCACAGTTATCACAACAGGATTTTCCAGATCCCTTCAATACCCCTCCCCTAATTGATCTCTAAAGAGAGTTTCTATTACGAGATAATGCCCACAGACGGTTTGCGTCATTCTTGCTCAGTCCATCTCCCGGCCAGTAGAGTCTAATTCAGATCAAGGTGTGAGACGATGGAGTTATTCCAACAGCTCCTCCTCCCACACCCGGCGAGATCAATCTCAGACATACGAACAGCCTTGTTTGAAGCAGTCCGGGCTAGACAACACGTAAGGCTTTTTATGGTGAATGGTTTGCCCGGTAATATTTACCACCGGGTAATCCTTTCTCCGGTGTTGTTGTTGTTGTTGTTGTTGTTCCCCAAGCTGCCTGGCCGAACAGCCCCAAGGCCCCGAGCAATTCCAAGGCCATAACCGAGCGCCCCCACAGAACCCTCCCTGCCGACCACAATAAAGCCTGGGTGACCTAAGCCACTCCATGGCGGGGATCTGAGAAGGGTGCGGAAACGCCCGGGAAACCAAAGCCCCACCTCAGCAATTATGAAGAGAAAGTTGAGGGGCAAGGGAAAAATGGGACGCTTTGGCTTCCAATCTTGGTAGATTGGAAGGTCAATCCACGGAAGAGACGCCGTCACTCCGGTGTTGACAGCTTCAGTTATGAACATTGAGACTTGGCAGGCAGTCCAGCAGATGCGGCAACAGTTGTTAACCGCCGCTGAATAAGGTAAAGGGATGAGGGTATAATTTTTACAGGTTAAGATATGACACCAGCCTCACCAGGCAGTCGGCTAGCCCAAATTACACAACATCTTAAGATTCCAATGTTCTCTCTCTCTCCAGGGGCCTTGCGAAGGCGTGTGGATCCGAGGGTAGACTCCGTAGCATACACCCAAGCAAAGACTAGGGGTCCCTACGGTCGTCACCGGGCTACGTCCCGGCGGACGGAAGGGGCAGGAACAACAAAGAATACAACGACGTCAATTCGAATTAGTCAACATCCGTTTCATTAGAAGGGAGTCACTAATCAAAGACAAGTTTTCCTAAGGTTGTTCCACCCGAGCCAACGTACCATGTTGGCACGTCCTCAGTTACCTTATGCCACTACCAGACCAATTGTACACGAGACTATGAGTACAACAGTCTCGTTTTTCCATCCTTCACGGCTTATATACCCCTTATACTGCAAGAGGGTATCTTGGCAAAAGAATAGGAGGCTGGCAAGCTTACAGCAACGGTAACATAAAGGAATCAGTAGTTGGTGCTGCTTCATTCGACTGCCGAGTAATGGCGGAGTCGTTTGTTAACACTAATATCATGTCTAATATTTTATTAAGGTTTGTTGAATCCCAGTACCTACAATTCCCATGTAAATAACATTATAATGCACGTACTATCCCTAGGGGACGAGGTCGGCTTAGCAAGGACGCACCTCGTTCCCACACGGGTAATTCAGTGGATGAAACTGGTCTGGGGACACAACCAATCTTTTCTCTCAATAGCTCGGCGGGCAACCACAACAGATTTCGTGGGAAATTGTTGCGGTTGCCCGTAGTCTGTACACAACGAGAGGGCTGGGATTGTCCCCGGTGTTTATTTTTCAGCTGAATTAAACGGTGAGGTTGGGCCGGTTGGAAGTACAGTAATTGTTTATTCGTGGAAAGTACCGCAAATAACTAATTCACAGAAAACGTACTATCGGTCTGGGCAAGGTAGGACTTCCGACACTGGCATATAGGAGAAAGAGAGGGGATATAATAGAGACTTTTAAGATAGTGTCAGGAAAGTATGATGAGAATGTGTGTGAAGGTATCTTCTTGATGCGGGAGGGACCAAGAACGAGAGGACACTCTAAGAAAATTTACAAAGAAAGAAATAGGTTTGAGAAGGCAAAGAACTCATTTTGTGATAAAGAGTGGTAAATGAGTGGAACGCACTGCCCCAGTATGTAGTCGATTCCGAATCAATAAGGGAGTTTGAAAGTAATCTTAATAAAGCATGGGGAAGACAAGATTTGGAGTTTGATTATAAAGCAAAAATACAGAATAGTAAATATGTTGCGTCTGCTACCACCGCCGCCAACACCGTGAACGACCGCAGCAGTGCAAGCACTGGTACTGAGCTGGATACACAGGTCTAGTTTGCCTTTTTCCAGAGGATCTATTGTAAGAAACTTTAAGGACATTGCACCCTGGTGTAGTCTTCCTCCCCCCCTGCAGTATGGATATAGACAAAGGCTTACGGATAAATTAGGCCAATAAGGCCAAGACTGTGTTCCTCAAGTTAAGTACTTCCTGATTAACGAACAAGAGGGGTTAGTCCCTTGGTTTCCTCCCCAACGAACCCTCAGCTCCCTCTTGATAATAGCAATCAATCGCAGTTTAAAGGAACAAATTAAACGTGGTACAGACGAAGAAAAGATATAGAGTTACTAGAATTGTCTTAGCATCTTCCGGCTCTAGCCGGAACGATGAACATTTTGTATCAGGCATCATACCTCAGTGCCGTAAAGAACGGTGAGGCAGGCGCTCTGTCCTGGAGACAGAGCACACAAGTCTAATGGACACCCAAGCGAAATATCTTCTAACAAGATACCCGCAGAGCCATACCTTAGTGGGTGATTGCATCCGACGGACATTACTCCCCAATTTGCGGGTAAGATACCCCGGCAAATGAGGAAGGATCCAAACGCAATGACGGAGAACCGCAAAGGTGGGTATTATATCTATCTGTTTCCGCCTCTTAACACTCACGCATGTGTCAAAAGCTCACAAACCACGGGGTTTACCGTGGTGTTGTAGAGGGTCGTGCCATGTGGACAGGTCCAAGAGTTGCCACGAATTAAAACGCGGGCATAAACCCGATGTCAAGTCAGGAGATAATTAACAACCTAGAGACTTCACTACCGGTGTCTTTGGTGGTTGAAGAAAACATTAAAAGGTTTTAACTCAGTAGGGAAAGGAGAGGGTTAGCAAGTATATTTCTTAAGCAGAAAATCTCGAACTCAGCGTACTGTGTCTACCAGAACACATTACCAAGGCTCAAGGGAAAACGCCCTAAACCGGGGTAGTAGACACGACGCAATCACTGGCGTCAATAGCCCTGAGCTAGTATTACTTAAACTAGGTGCCCAAACACATGTTTTCTATGGTCACTTAGAAACACCTCTTGTTTACCATTTTAAAACCCCCCCACCCCCTTGTTTTCCAACCTAACAGGTCTGTCCATACCGCAGGTGGGAAAAAAGGCTCATAAGGGCATGTTATAAACTGTGCCCACCACCGCGGCAGCTCATGCCTACCTGGTCGCCGGATAAGGCTTTATCCTTGCTTAACTTGCGCTGCATATTCAGGCGCTAGGGTTTTGGATTCATTATTAAAGAAGGCAGTGTTCCTTAGGTTTTTCGGCGACAAGAAATAAGGGTCTGAGCTGGCGGCGATGAGCAACAAACCTAAATTGCCTCGGGTTAAGGAAACGGAAGGATCTCTTATAAATCACTCCGTTCCTCTACATCCATACCTCAAGAATGAACATTGTATTCAGGTACTGTATTTACAGTACAGTACTGTACTGGAATTCAGATGCAGTCATACGCATAAAATTTTATGCCCAGTACAAGTTTTAATCAAGTTTATGAGGATGGCACAACCTCAACAACAAAGTCTTTTATGGGTCGACAGCACAGACAGCACAGGTACTCGCATCACGAGAAGGATATTAGTTTCTTTACTCGTAGACGTCATTAGGGACAGGAATCCCGGCGTAGTGGGAAGAGCCCACGACATCAGAAAAGGGGATGTCCCTCTTGGTTTTACACATAGTTTTCAAGGGATAGCTAACACTAAGTGTGGGCTCCCGATCAGTTTTTCTTGGCGTGATACCTGTCTGTGGCCCTGGATAGCTACAACACTAACCAGTGCATATTTAAGGCAGAGGGTCTAGTAGTCCATGTGCTCTTACAAATTAAGGTTAATCTTAAAGGTGAAAGAGGAGGGGGGGGGGGGGGGGTTAAGCCCAAAAGACCCCTAGAACCCCTCCGCCGGAGTATGTGATAAGATCACGAGCTGTGACACTTGTTAAGTCGAGCTGGTTATACACCCCGGAAATTATTTTTAATTTTATTTTAAGAGATATCTATCATAGTGATAACTATATAGTATGAATAAAGTGTACAGAGTAGATGTACAACAAAAGACATAATCCTAAGATATAATTATGTGTCTGTATTTAGTTGGACAGGAACATAAGTAAGTTCCGTAGCAAAAAAATTTGAACCTCAATATGTGAGATATCAAGTGTATACCTAATCGGTCAAATATAAGCAGATATTCTTTGAAGTAACGCGCTGCTTTCTTTCCAATTCTTTTACTTAGTATTGTTTGCAAGCAATAAAGACTTAAAATGTTATATGATTCTTTGTCTCTACCTATGGTATTTGTTAGTGGTGATATTGTCACGAATGACCCCCTCCAGTCTTAGATATCAGGCATATTGTCAATGATGGAGGGGCCACTAATAAATTATAGGTTTGAGTCCCAGAGGGAAGAAGGAAAACATAATATTTAGTAGTGGCCCCGAAATCATTGACGATGTAGGGCCCTCCCTTCCATCCCCTTCCCATTCGTTTGATGTCTTGAGTAGCCTTAATATGTCATTGCAGGAGGAAGCATGGTGGCTCAAGGAGCAGCGTCAGGGAGAGAATCCGCAAGAAATCCACCGAGATGGGAAGTGTAATGCCCTCGCAAAAATCCCGCCACCCAAATACAGTCTGGCCTGCCAATACGCGAGCTTTTAATACGCGATTCACCTTATACGCGAGGAGGGGGTCGAATCATACCCAAAACTTTCAAAACGCGTGATGTACCTTTAAAACGCGAATCCGGGGCCGATATAAGGGCAATTCCGGGGAGTTCAGCTAATACGCGAGGCCCCCCACCATTCCGCGCATCCATCTGCGCAGGGACGCCAGGGCAGGGCATTGTGGGATACGCCAGTCTACCCTCAGTCCTCGCTCGCGCAACAGCAGTCCGACTCGTGTGCAGTGATATAGTTTTTTGCCCCCATCATCATGCCCCCTCGCAAGAACAAACTTATCACCCACCAGATGAAGCTGGAGGTCATCAAAAGAAAAGGAAAAGGAGAAGGAAACTCAGCCATCGGTCGAGCAATGGGTTTAGCGGAATCGACAGTTAGAACAATCTGGGCTAACCGAGAAAAGATCAACACCATCGTGAAGTCCTATGGTGCTGCCATGATGGACCAACGTTGCAGGAGCAACAATCCAGCTATGGTGGTCATGGAGCGATACCTGGCAGCATTCCTAGCCCGCAAACACCGTGAGCAAGTCCCGGTGGATAAGGCCTATATCAAACAGCAGGCTAAACTCTTCTACACCACCGCAAGTGCTAGGACAAAGTCTGGCCAGAATTTTAATTTTAAGGCATCCAACGGTTGGCTCCATGGCTTCATGAAACGGAAGGACCTAAGGAACATCAAGGTGTCCGGAGAACGTGGGTCTGCAGATGTGGTGGCAGCCGACACATTTCCTGGGGTGTTGAAGACCATAATCGAGGATGGTGGCTACACAAAGGATCAGATTTATAATGTGGATGAAAGTGGCTTGCAATACAAGTGTATGCCAAAATCTACATATCTTGCCAAATCTGTGAAACAGGCAAAGGGCCGCAAGATAGACAAGTCAAGGTTCACTGTCATGTTTACTGTGAACCTTTCCGGCAGCCACAAGATGCGGCCTGTAGTGGTGCACACAGCTGCCCACCCTAGATGTTACAAGAACCTGCGCGACATGAATGACACTGGAACTTATTGGTACAAGAGCGCTAATGGGTGGATGACTAGTGCCATTATGTCTGACTGGCTTGTCAAGCAATTTGTTCCTGACGCCCGCCTCAAATGCCAACAACTAGGCCTACCTTTCAAGGCCCTGTTATTGATGGACAACGCCCCTTGCCACCCACACTATTTAGAGACTCTACATCCCGACGTACAGATTGTTTTCATGCCACCAAAAACAACATCTCTCATACAGCCACTGGACCAAGAAGTCATATCGAATGTGAAGCTCTTTTACCAGACACGACTCTACAATTATCTACGCCAGAAGACAGAGAGCAATGAAGAGATTTTGGCTATGCAGCAGGAGTTCGCATCATCGTCTGATGAGGAACAGGCACCCCAGGCAGAGGCACCCCAGGCAGCGGCAGCAGAGGCACCCCAGGCAGCGGCACCCCAGGCACCACAGGCAGAGGCAGAGATGACCGTGACACACTTCTGGCGTGTTTTTACCATCAAATACGCAATCGACTTCCTTCTTCTAGCATGGGCTGATATAAATGATGCCACAATTAATCATGCCTGGCGAGCACTTACTCCTCATTTATGTGCTCCCAAGGCCAACAAAGTCCAGTCAGTCACCGAGGCAGAGGCAGAGGCAGTTCAAGCGGCCCGCGCAGTGGCTGGTTTCGGGGCAGTGACAGCCGAGGAGATTCGTGAGGTTATTGAGGCAGGTGAACAACAGACTCAAGGTGACACAATTGAGCAGATTGATGCCGAAGATCAAGCACATCAAGCACGACAACCGAACAACGACGTTGAACCAGCCCCTGCACCTGCTAACATGGATCTGTCTGTAGGTAAACTGAGCGAAATCTTGGCTTTAGTTGACCAACTCAAGGAAGGATTTCGCTCGGTGGAGCAGTGCCCTGTGAGAACACATGAAGTCCTGCTGGGCGTTGACAGTGTTTTTCCGCTTTTATTCTGACAAACATCATCAGGAAGTCAACAAGAGGAGACAAACTTTAATGACAAGATTCCTTGCCCGCCAAGAACCTCAACAAGAAGATGATGACGAACCCCAACCTTCGACCTCGGCAGGCTCGGCTGCTCAGGTTGACATGCCCGACGATGATTTTGGTGGCTTCATGAGGGAGGTTCAGGTGGAACAAAGGCGCCTGGCCCTCAACAGAGTGCTAGATGCCAGGGATAGTTCGTCGGACGATGATGATGCCGGGGCCGGGGCCGGGGCCGGGGCCGGGGCTGGGGCCGGGGCCGGGGCACATTAGCTGAACTCGCCCTGCCTCGGAGGGGGCCTGCCTCGGAGCCCCCACCCTTCATATCTACAGTTACTGTTAATTTTAAGGTGAGTTTATTATTATTGTTATATTTTCTTATGATTTGGATGTTTATGTATTTACCTAATTTACCTAATTGTATTTACCTAATTGTAGTTTACAGGAGTTGAGCTAAGCTCGTGTTGTCCCGTCTCTCAGTCTACTTTTTATCCAATTTTTTCTTGAAAATATGGATGTTCCTTGCCCCCACCACCTCCTCCTCCAACCCATTCCATTTGTCAATACATCTATAGGGGAAGCTAAACTTCCTGATATCGTTCTTGCAGGTAGGTCTTTTTACTTTGTAGCTGTGGCCTCTAGTTATTCCTGTATCCATAATTAATATATCCTCCCTATCCAGCCTCTCCAGCCCCCGGGTACATTTGTACATCATTATCATGTCTCCCCTCTCTCTCCTCTCTTTTAGACTCGGTAGATTTAATTTGTCTAGCCTCCCTTCATATGGCAGTTCTCTGAGACTTGGAACCAATCTAGTGACTGCTCTCTGGATTCTTTCTAACTTGTGAATATGCTTCTTTAGATGCGGGGACCACACCACTGCTGCATACTCCAATCTTGGTCTAATCATACTCTTCATAATTTTCGCTACCATGGTCTCATCCAAATAGTTCAGAGCAACTTTCATATTCCCGGCCATTGCATACATTCCGCTAAAGAGCTTGTTAATATGTTTCTCCGGCGACAAAGTATCTTGTATAATCAACCCTAAATTTTTTTTTTTTTCGGCCTTGCTAATTTTATTATCTCCCATCCTGTACTCCCAATTTGGTCTATTCACACTTCTTCCCATATTTAACACATGACATTTACTTATATTAAATTTCATTTTCCACTTGGTGCTCCATTCGTATATTTTATCTAAATCCCCTTGCAGCTCCTCACAACTACTTTTATTTGTTATTTGTCTCATAATTTTTACGTCATCTGCATATATGTATACATATATGTACCTTTTGTGGCAATTGACGGAGATAAATAGGCCTAAAGTAGACAACTTGGAGTCAGTGCCGCCCATATCGATTTATTCCCATATAATACTCTATTGCTAATACGCGAATTTTCATTCCGCGCCCTCGCGTGTCGCCCATATTCTCGCGTATTGGCAGGCCAGACTGTACTCTGCTACCCGAGTTGACGTTTGAGGTAGTGTAAAATAGTCATGATGGTGAAGTCTAAGAAACCCATCACGTGATGATATCCACGAGACTATCAACCTGGTTCTTTCAAGGAGGACTAAGGTTACTATCCTATTAACGTCCAAGGTGGCAGAGTGGGTTAGCGCGCGGACCTGGGGTGACCGGACCTACTGAGGTCACTAACCACGGTTCGAATCCCCGCGCCGGCTGGGAGATTTTCGGGAGGGTTAAATTCCCTTCGTTCACCTGACATTTCAGGAAGCATTATACAGTCCATCCTCCAAATATGCGAGTTTGAAATATGCGATCCTTGAGATTTGCGAGAGGGTGGTCAAAATTGGAAAAAATATAATATTCCACATTTGCGAACCAGCCCATAGAATTATAAGGGAAATCCGCCATTTCCTCTTAATTTGCGACCCCCTAATCCACATTTGCGAGGAAGAAGAAGCGGCGGATGATAGGCAAGGCGGCTGTGTTGGCTGAGGAGGACGAGCGGGGTGGGGGAGAGAGAGGCGGTGAGGCCCAGTAGGGGTGCCTTGCCTCGCCTCGGAAGTCGGAACCCAAGCGTCAAGCCAATTAATAGGCCTAAGCCAACAAACTCTCCACCAATAACGACTTACAAAATAACATTTTCGGCAATAACGGCAAGTCAGAATAGTTACTCACTTTCTAAAATAACGTTTGGATTCATGTAAATAACGGTTATTTAGCGGGACATAACCAGGCGCATCTTGGAGAGCGTTTGGTTTCCCGCCATCTTGATGACCCTGAGTTGAAGTTATATTTTTACCACCAAATACAACCGCCAAAATTCAGTCACTTGATCAAGAAGTTATAGCAAAGCAAAGTTGTTCTACTATAAATTCGTCCATGACAAGATGAGGAAGGAAGCTGACAACAACAAAATAAATTAAAGAAATTTATGAAATTGTGAGCAGTAGCGAGAATGATACACCCCTCGCAGCCTCCCCTCCTCCACCACTCCACACTTTCCACACCGCTCCAGCTCTCCACATCGCTGCACTTCTCCACCAGCAACCCCTGCTTTAATGACTGTATGTCTGTATGTATAAATGTGTCCCACAACCGATATAAATGTACTAACTAATAAGAAAATTCGGCGGGTGCCGCCCATAAGTAATTATTCCCATAAGCTACGTTGTTTGAAATATGCGAATTTGAAATTTGCGAGGTCACACGTCGCCCATAATCTCGCAAATTTGGAGGATGGACTGTATGTAACATATTTTAAGTTTATTTTTCCTTTATATTTTTTCGAAAGTTTTTTCGTAGTGAGTACCCAATCATTAGACGATTCCATAAGAGAATTAGCGTTGCCTTATGACGTAGGTCTCTTTCTCCCCGCGGCGGTCGATTCAAACTGGCTACCCGCGGGCGCTTGAAGGGGGACTATTATACTAATAGGCATATCGTCAATGATTTCGGGGCCACTACTAAATATTAGGTTTTCCTTCTTCCCTCCGGGACTCAAACCTATAAAATTCCTGAAGATAGATTATAAGCTAAATTACATCATCATATTGAAGGGGTTAACCCGGAACGGCAAGAACATTCTGAACCTAACAAGTGCGCATGGGAGTAATTAGACACCTCTCCCTGTGCGCATGTATTTGAGGTGTTTCCGTCACTAAAATATTCATTGTACCATTAATAGCATTAATACTTATCCATATGCACCTATTATGGGTTGATTATAAAGGTATTAACCTGAAACAACAATAAAACGAGTGAAAACAGCGTTTGGATGGTCAAAATCGGAGATATAGCCCGCGAGTTGTATAATGTATGGGTGAGGCAAGCTGCTTTCCTGCCAATTTCCCCCAAGGCCACTGAGACACAGTCGATCGATACTCTCTCTCTCTCTCTTGCACTCGCTTGCCATCAGTGATGACAACGCCCTGCTTGCAACTCGCTAATGTTAGCACGAAAATATACCTCAGAATAAGGGAATAACAGGGAAAATAGGTGATAACTGAAGGAGAGGAGGAAAGTGGGGAAGGAGGGGAGGTAGAGGACTGAGATTTTGCATGGCCCAGGGGCCAAACAATTTTTTTTTTTTCGATGTCAAAAGTTGATTTTTTTTTTCTCCGACTCTTAAGAGTCTTCCCGCAGTCCGCCGGGGGAACTCTTAAGAGTCTCCCTGCAGTTCCCGGGTTAAGAGGTTTTACTGGGCGACGGCGAGAAAGCTCTTAAGAGGTAAGGCCTAAATTTTCTTTTTTAAAAAGCCCCAGTAGCACTTGAAACATTTGTTTTCCCCTCCATACCTCATATCACTCTTCCAAATCCCCTCATTCAATTATCACCTATTTTCCCTGTTATTCCCTTATCTATCTATCTATCTATCTATTGCCGGACGCCTTACTCCCCTTACGAGGGTGGCCATACACAGAATGCCCCCAAGCGGACCTATTCCCTGTGAGAGGGACAACCCGAGCCAGTTTAGTAAAGGACTTACAGGATTGACCACTCAATTTAGGATCCGTCCGACTCCGAGGCTCTCTGTGTATCTTGTTAGCACTATTTTTCTACAGTGGTGTTCGGCTAATCCATCCACTAACCTGCCTTACCCTTAGGTAAGCAGTACGGATTTGTATCAGGTTTACTCCCCTAGACAGGTTGCCAACCAAGGCTGACGAGTCCCATCCACCCGGATTTGTATAAGGTTGTCTCCCCTAGATGAGTTGCCGACCAAGGCTAACGAGTCCCATCCACCCAATTCATTATTATTCCCTTATTCATTGGTATATTTTTGTGTAAACATCTCCAAACCGATCCTAGGCTGTGGTCATGTGTGTGTTACGTAAGGTAGAGACCGGGAGAGTGTGAGGGAGTAGCTCAGTACTGCTTCAACCCTCGAGAGAAGAGGGTGTGAGGCTGGCTGGCTCACACTTGATGAATGAACCGCTCGCTAACAATTCGCGATTTTGACCATCTAAATGATTTTCCCACTTGTTTTATTGTTGTTACAGGTTACAGTCTTCATATTAAAGGTAAAATAGACGCATATGAATAAGTAATAACGATATTTATCGTAAAATGACGATTATAGGCAGGAATGGAGCTTAATATTGCCGCCCAGAACTGTGGTGTTCACTACACCCTGCGCGCGCTCGCCGGGTTAAGGGTCAAGTAAGTACAGACAGAGATCCTTGTCATGATCATTAACACTATCTGAACCTTGGTCTTGTGGATTTTATGACTTTTTTTTTTAATTTTGATTGAATATTTTGCTGACTTTTGCTGTTTTAGAGTATCGTTTTATAGTTTGTTCCCCAAGATACTAGGATTGGTGTAGTGGAGAGCGTCTTGGAGTCCCACCTTGCTAGTGTTACTGTCTCCCTTGAGCAAAGAGATGGGAGAAAAAAACAAAGAGCTGGAGTCACAGGCTGAATAAGCCTTTTTCCAGGAAAACCTGTGAGAATCGTGAGTGAAGACTGATTCGAACATGGGTGACTGTATTGCAAGAAAACATACTTCTTATGATGTACTGTATGTTTCTTATGAATCACTCAGTTCTTAACCCTCCAGCCCCGGCTATGTATTATATATATATTCCCCAAAACCCGGGGGTTTTGGCCGAAAAACGTCTAAGCCTAGGCTACCGTATCTTTGTTATTCTGACTGCTTCCGCATTCCTGCACATCCCCAAGCGTAGATGTGTTTCTTACCTGTAGAATGGCATTAAGTAGAGCTCTCTAAGTCAACTGGTTCAGTTGTGATGATGATTTCATTGGAGATAACTTTATGGCAAAAACAGCCACTTTACAATACTTTTCAATACTTAACAACAACATACATCGTGCACATAACATTAACATCCTTCAACTGCACATAGATGGCATCAACACAAAGAAACACGAACTCTCACACTTCATCAAACAACACAACATACACATTGCCATCTTACAAGAAACAAAACTCTGCACAACACAAAAAACACCCACATTTCATAATTTCACCACCATCAGACAAGACCGGGCTGTCGGCGGGGGCGGTGGACTCATCACCCTGGTACGCAAAGAAATATCATACATAGTAACCAGTGTACAAACCAAATCCCTCCTCCCCCAAAATGATAACACAACAGAAATACAGTCAATTAAAATACGCACTGGCAACAACTCCAACATAACCATCATAAACACATACATCCCTCCCCAAACATCCCCTACAGTACCAAATGAATACAGACCACACTTACAACACATCACAAACACCCACACATCATCCTGGGTGGTGACTTCAACGCCAAGACGTCAGCCTGGTTTGTCGACAACCCCGACACCAAACCGATAACCTCATCATCCTTAACGACATCCATCAACATACCCATATTCCTCACCAAGCCCTCTATAACCCATCATCTTCAGACATCACCTTTTGCTCCCCAGAACTCGCCCCCACAACATCCTGGAGGGTGGTCAGAACCTTAGGCTCTGACCACCTCCCGATCATTATCACCACCAAAACCAGACTCACCCCAGCTAGCCACAAACACACATACACCAATTATAAAAGAGCTAACTGGGAAGCATTCACAAATGAGACAGAACAACACTTCACAACTCTAAACAGTACACCCATCACTAACATCAACAATGTTGTACACATACTCAATAAAACTATCCAAAATGCTGACAAGAAACACATTCCAAGAGGTAACAGGAAAAGACACAACCCCAACTTCACACCAGAAATTCAAAACCTCATCAGACAACGCGACATACTGAAACACTCCCCAGCACCCCACACACAAGACATCACACAACAAATTCAAGCACTCAACACCCAAACTAACAACAAAATACAAGAACAACAAAAACTAAATTGGAATAACTTCCTACAAACACTTGATCACAAAACAAACCCCAAAAAACTCTACAAAACACTAAACAGCATCACACTTTCCAACAGCAACACAACACAATCACAGCCGGAGCAGGGGAGGAAAGTTGGGGCTATGAATTTTTAAGTATGGCCATGGAAAATTCTATATACCAACATGTAAGAGTCAACAAGAGTAAGGGGAAGTGATCAACCAGCTAGATTGGACCTTCTATTCACAAGAAGGGAGGAGGAGGTTCAAAGTATTCAGTACCTATGCCCACTAGGAAAAAGCGACCATGCAGTTCTAGACATAGACTTACTATTGAAGTATAATCTACCCAAGGGAAGGGAAAAGCACAAGGAAAATCACTGGATGTATTCCAGAACCGATTTCGAAGGACTACGGGATTTTTTCAAGTCACAAAATTGGGATCAGGTGTTATCTGAAAGTGAGGTAGACAAAAAACTCAAGGCATTCATGGAGATCTATGATACTGGTATAAAAACTTTTGTCCCTAAGTACATTAATAAAAGGAAAAAAAGTAATCGCAAAGTATGGTTTAACGGTGAATGTAGGCAAGCACAGGAAGCAAAAAACAAAGCCTGGAAAAAGGTGAGAAACTGGGATTCGGATGATAACAGGCAAAAGTATAAAGAGGAGAGAAACAAATACACAGCAATGAGGAGGAGGTCAGAGGCAAACCATGAGAAAGGGATAGTGGAGAACTATGAAAAGAATCCAAAAATGTTTTTCAAGTTTGTAAACGGCAAAAGGAAGATAAAAGCCACGATCGTAAAGATTAAAAGTGGAAACAGAATCATAGAAGAGGATACAGAGATTGCGGAAGAACTAAATAGAAATTTTGCATCAGTATTTACAAAAGAAGGAGAATTCATTGCACCAGAAACCAATGAGATAGGTACAGAGGAAATGCCGGAAGTCACATTTAACAGACCAGAGCTCATAGACAAAATGAGTAAGGTGGATCCAAACAAAGCCGCTGGACCGGACGGAGTATCAGGCTGGATTATTAAAGAAAATGCTAAGGAACTGAGTATACCGTTATATGACATAATGACCAAATCATTGGACACAGGGATAGTACCTACAGAATGGAAAAGAGCAAACATTATTCCTATATTTAAGGGAGGAAGCAGAGATAAACCACTGAACTATAGACCTGTATCACTATTGAGCATCCTCATGAAGATTCTGGAAGGATTAATAAGGGACAAATGGGTGAACTACCTGGAATCCAAAAGATTAATTACTGACCGACAATTTGGATTCAGAGGAGGCAGATCATGTGTAAGCAACTTGTTGAGTTTTTACTCTAGAGTAATAGACACAGTGGACAAGAGGGAAGGATGGGTAGACTGTGCCTACCTAGACTTTAAAAAGGCATTTGACAAAGTTCCACACAAGAGATTGCTGTGGAAATTAAAACATGAGGGAAAAGTAGGAGACAAACTGCTGAAATGGATGGAGAGCTACCTTAGCGGAAGACAGATGAGAACAACAGTAAGGGGGAAATCGTCAAACTGGACTCAAATTACGAGTGGGGTACCACAAGGATCTGTCCTAGCCCCAATCATGTTTCTAATATTTGTAAATGACTTACCTGAGGGACTATCAAGCTACATGAGCATGTTTGCGGACGATGCTAAGCTGCTTAAAACGATCAGAACCCAGGAGGATTGCCTTGAGCTCCAAGCAGATTTGCAAAAGATCCATGAATGGAGCATCAAATGGAATATGGAGTTCAATGCAGGGAAATGTAAGACTCTAGAAATGGGTAAAAGCAAGTACAGACCTAGAAAAGATTATAAACTAGGAAACGAAGTGATTCCCAAAGCAGAAAAAAGACTTGGGGATAGAATTTAAGGATAACATGTCTCCAGAAAGCCACGTAAATAAGATAGTGAGAGAATCACTAGCACTATTGGCAAATATCAGGATGTCTTTCAATTATCTTAATGAAAACACCACGAAACAAATAATAACGGCAATAATAAGACCCAGGATGGAATATGCATCTGTAGTGTGGTCCCCTCACATGAAGAAACATATCCACAAAATTGAGAGGGTACAGAGAGCAGCTACGAGGATGATCCCAGGTTTGGAAAATTTGGAGTACCAAGAGAGGCTCGAGAGATTGAATCTACCTACACTGGAACAGAGAAGGAAACGAGGACAGCAAATTCAGATATACAAATGTGTTAGAGGTATTGACAAAATCGACCAAGAAAACTTCATAGAGAGGGATGGAGGTGAGAGAACAAGAGGTCACAGCTACAAGCTAAAAGTGCTTAATAGTAAATCTGATCTGAAAAGTAAAAGATTTCCTACCAACTCGATTAGTGGGTGGAACAAATTGCCAGCTGAAGTAGTGTCTGCACCATCAGTGCATAGTTTCAAAGCACGGTATGACAAACATATCTTAGGAGGCGGGAATTAACGAGCATGCTCACTCCCGCAAATACAACTAGTGTAAGTACAACTAGTGTAAGTACATGCTGCAATCACAACAACAGACTCTACTCCTTCATGTAAACAACAAGCAAACACTCTCATCAATCACTTTTCACATGTCAGCCACCTAAAATCTCACAAAGACGACCGACGTGTCATCCGACGTAAGAGACAATTCCCCACAGACCCTGACTATACACCCTTCACCAATCACCAGACAAAGCATATCATCAACAATCTCAAGCACTCACCCGCCTGTGGCCTAGACAACATAAGCAACATACACCTCAGACACCTGGGACCACAAGGCATACAAGCACTCACTAACATATCAAACTACAGCTATTCACACAACACAATACCAGACATTTGGAATCATGGTATCATCATCACATTCCCCAAACCCAACAAAGACCCCACGCTACCCTCCTCGCACCGCCCCATCACACTCCTTTGCTCCCCCTCCAGTCATGGAACGCCTAGTATTACAACTAATTACACCTGACCTACCCCTAGCTCCAACACAACATGGCTTTAGGCCACTGCACTCCACAAACACTCTTCTCACAGACCTTACACAAAGAGCTTTCGACGGCATCAACTCAGCTAGACCACCACACAGATCACTATTAGCCACACTCGACATTAGTAAAGCCTTCGATGCCTTCCCCGCCACAACCTAACAAACAAAATCTACAACACAAACATGCACAACAACACAAAAAAGTGGCTGGCCAACTTCCTAGCAGGCAGATGTGCACACGTATCTTTTGCCGGTCAGTCATCTAAAATCAGAAACTTTCCAAACGGAGTCCCACAAGGATCCGTCCTATCGCCCGCACTCTTCAATCTGTACATGCACGATATAACTACACCCAATACGCCCCAATTAAACTTAGCCTCCTATGCAGATGACATAACACTCACATGCACACACCATGACCCAAAAAGAGCAACAGATCTCCTTCAACCCTATCTCAACACACTACATGGCTGGTGCACTACAAACAGACTTAATCTAGCCCCAGCCAAATCCACCGCAACCCTGCTCACAAGTTGGACAGGAGAACACGAATACATCCCTCAACTCACCATAAACAACACACCCCTAACACATACACACACACCCAAAATCCTAGGAGTAACATATGATACTCATATGACATTCAAACAGCACACCACAAACATTAAAAAGAAACTGACACCCAGACTTAACGCCCTCAAGTCACTTGCTCACACAAAATTTGGACACAACAAAGAAACTACCACCACAGTATATAAACAATACATAAGATCAGTGAAGGAATACGCAAGCCCAGCCTGGGCTTCTAACCTAGCTGAAACACATCATAAGACCTTACAGACTATTCAAAACAAAGCCCTGAAGATCATTACAGGCTACACAGCTACTTCACCCACAGATCACCTACATCAAGAAACCAAAATCCTCAAAGTCATCCATCTGGACATGAGAGGCACTCAATTCCTGGCAGCAGCCTCCACGAACCAAGACCACCCACTAAACTACATGGCAACACACCCACAGACACCAAGAAATATCAAAACAACACCCAGCACATGGTATCACACACAATTATTGTCCTCTCTCCCTCCCTGCCCACCCCGAACCAACTTCCAGAAGCACATCCATACTCATATCTCTCACCGATCCATCCACTCACTCACAGACAACACGCAGCTGCATGCACGACCTCCCGAAATCCATCCTTCCGAATCCTCCCTTCCTCGCGAGGACAGAGTCCACCTGGCCAGGCTGAGATGCGGACACCATCCAGCTCTCCTGAGCTATAAGAAGAGACTGGATGACTCCGTTGTCGACGCCTGCCCGGGATGTAACACAGCACCCCATGCCATTAAACACATCATAGAAGACTGCATTTCACACAACCACTTACGCCAACAACACAATCTACACTCAATGAGAGCTCTGTGGGACAGCCCGATCGTGGCCATGGCCTTTCTCAGGGACTTGGGGCTGTTCGGCCAGGCAGCTTAGGGAACAACAACAACAACATACAGGCACACACGAACAAGCGACGCACTCCTTCTTGTGGCCGGAGATGCGGGGCGTCGGTCCAGCCGGCTGTTGTTTACATGCGTCGGACCGAAGCCTCGCACACCAAGCTCACAGGCTTTCAACCACTGGGCGTTCAAGAGCCCTTCCGGGCAGCTCGGGTATGCTTTTTTATGGGCGTTCAAGAGCCCTTCCGGGAACGAAGGGTTAAAGTGCATGTATGCATAGTGATGCATTTACAATACATACATACATACAGTACATCAATTTAAAGATTGAGTGCTCCACACGAAGCGCGGTTCTGGTTTCACGTCCTAATGGCGGCGTTCCAGGCAACCCTGTTAAGAGCGGTCTCACTTGTCATGTTCTTTGATTTAAGATCAGACCGCAAAGTCCGATCCCACACCTTTCTTGGTCCGCCCCTTGCTGCAGCTCCCTCCACATTCATGGATTTGCATCTTTTCACCCAATATACTGTACATGCTTGTACCTATTCAGCATATGGAGCAAATTAAACTGGTTACAAACAACACTCACAATCACAGCTACTCCAATAGTACAGTAACATTGAAATATGCACTTCATTCTAGCCACCTCGGCTTGTCGAGTAATGACTGTCATATGGGAAAAACAAAATATGTATGTAGCTAGTAGACTGGATTCCTGCAACGTGCCTCCAGTGACCGTAATCAAATAAATACTGTCAAAGGTATGAGGATGAACTTTGATCAGTGTTAGCTTCTTAAACTCTATTTTTTTTATAAAGATGTTAAGCGGCAACAGGTCGACGATGGGCATAAACTTATCAGAGTCCTGTTTTGGAACCAGGGTCCAGTTTCGATAGAGGTGTAAAATGACACAAAACCAAATCAGCTTACCAACAGTGGTAGGGGGACAAAACAACCGACAGCCGCAGGCTGGAATACATTTATCACAGGTGTCTCGAGAGTGGGAAGTGAGTCTCATACCCTTAACACTTAAAGAGTGGGACCCAACTTAAGTCTGTATCTAAAAAGCAGCAAGTTAGGAGCATTATTAAGGCTTTTAAAGGGTTAAAATCGAGTGCAAATGGCCGGGAGCGCAGCAGGCCACACGGCCGACACCCAGGGCTTACCGCCGCCCACTGACTCACGCTCCCTCTGTTCTCGAGAGGCCGGCAGTGTAGCCAGTAGTGAGTGTAGCTGGAAAAAATATGCCGCTATACGCTAAACTCCCATGCTGGTGGTACCACTGCATCAAAACAACGAGTGCTACGTAGCTCGTTCTGGTCTCATTTTGAAGCTTGTAGCGCCTAGTTTTTTGCTGAATAAATTTCTTTTCATGCAGATACTTGATTGATCATTCAGGAGGGCCTGAATATGCCCAAAATAGCCCAAAACCCCCCGCTAGACGAGGGTTAAGGCATTACAGTATTTTTGTTTATGTGTATGAAGCAGACAATAGGCAAAGTTACCTGTAACAGTTCCCCCCCACCCCCAGTTGAAATAATTATGTAAGTACGGTATGTATGTACAGTATGTATATACTCAGGCACATACCCCATAACTGGGGGTGACCGACTCGAGATAGAGCCCGAACGGGAAAAAAAAAAACAAAAAAAAAACACACACAAACAAAATACAAATTCACACACTAGTGATAGAGAGCCAAATTCACGGTGCATTAGTCAAAATGTCTGGAGACACAGCTTGAAGCAGTCTAAGTCATATGTAGAGGGAAAGACAGATTGAGGATGAGTTGGACAGAATAGCCCAACAACGGCTACCAAAACTCGAATGTAATGCTATCGTTCATATATTTTGGTGGCTTCCCTCCCGCGCAACATAATGGTAAATAAGGACTTTCGAAACTAGGGCCAGGGCCAGGCAAGAGAAGATACTGTCTGGGTTTTTGATGATGGTAAGAGCACAGGTTTCTCCTGCAGTCTATCGTGTTGACGAGGCATTTCTGACAAGCCGTCGTTCACGCGAAGAAACTGTCTATGGCATCGCGATGGTAGGCAGACCAAAATTTTCTTGTCATGAAATGCAATAACTTCAAACTTTTCTGTTAACCCATACTGTACCAGGGACGTCATTTTCATCATATTCTGGCAACTATTAGACAATTTTATTCAGCTTAGGAAGGACCTCTAGCAATAATAAGTCTTCAAACTATCTCAACCAACCCTTTTAACTACCACAGATCATTCCTAAGCTGCACAATATCGTCTAAATATAGCTAGAATAAAACATAACACACGTCACTGGTACTCAAAGGGTTAAGCTCTTGCCAATAAACAGAGCAAGAGCATTATGGATATACTGTACAGTACAAAGATGATATCAACAATTTCATAAACAAATATTTATTCAGATCATAAATAAAATAATACACCAGACACAAAGCAGATGGACGGATAGATTAATAGACAAATGGACAAATAGTAAATAATGCAAGTAATACTGAAATAGTACTCTATATTCATCCAATGGCTAATGGAAAATAAATGTCTATCTAAACTTCTTGCTTATGTAATATTACATACCGTATATCATCAATGTTCACTTAAAGGAGACAATTTTAAATAACCATATATATGTCCATGCTAACAAAAATTCACTAATCATATACAGTACTGTATACATTATGTTTGACTTGAGAGCGAGATGAAAAATATATCAGGACCAGGATATTCAAAACATTTACGGCGCCTTATCTCGTCTGACTGTCGTATCCTAGAGGCCTACTTCGTAATTGTAACGCCACTTAAGCTCGAAAACAAGTCATAACTGCGTATTACAGTATATATAACTTCTAATACAACTGGGTCCCCGACTGTGCTAGAATTTGGTGGGTGAGCGAGGTCGCACAGATCGAAACATGGATCTTATGTGAAATAATTAATTTGGTGGATGGACGGTCCCGAGTTTAGGGGTTCAACTTTATATTACCTATCAAAAACACTAACTGACACATATTCATAACAATAGATAATATAAAAAAAATTAAGCTATAATTCAACAGTAATAAGTCATTGTTTACTCGCATTAAGTTAGGGGGCTCCGAGGCAAACCCCCACGGCAAGACGAGTGCAGCTATGCTACCCCGGCCTCAGCCCCAGCCCCGTCTTTTATCTATAGCGGATGAACCATACGCCTGGACACACTTTAACATTTCATCCTTTTTCTTATAAATTGACCTAACATTCGACTCAGTAAGCCCCAACTCCCTGCCTACAACTGAATTTCCTTTTCCAGCATCCTTTAACTCAATAACTTTCCACTTTAGTTCCAGTGTGATGGTGCGCCGCTTCCCGGAACATGAGAGTGGCATGGTCAAAAGGGGCTAGGGTGGCTCAGCCGCTCAAGATATACGAATTCCTCACGGAGCTATGCATGCACTCAAAGCGCGGGCAAAAAAATATGGCTGACTATCCCCTCCCTCCCAGTACCTAAGCGGCGCAGAAGCTGGCTGTGACGTCACTGCGCATGAAGTATCTCGCACAGCTGGGAAGAAACTCGTACATTTGGGTTTCTCCACGGATTTGCTTACCTTTATTTCTGCGCTTGCACACTTCGAATGATATTCGCACAGTTTGGAATTATTAAATTAATATTTTTGGTAGCTTGTACAGATCGCGAAACGCACAGATCGAACACGCATAGATGGGGACCTGTATCTAAGATTTCCCGAGTATGAGTTAGTTAGTTAGTTATGTAGAGCAGATTAACCAGACCACTGAGCTCCATACGGAACTCTCATAGGTCTGGCCCGAAGGATTAGATCAGATTACTGAAAGGAGCTTAAGGTGACGCAAAAAACGGATGATGGGGGGGAAGGAAAAGGACGGAGAATCGGATAAAAGGTCAGTGAATGATTTAGTACCAAAACAAGCCGTACGCAGACGGGCAGTATCTGGGCAGTCAAAGACGTGGCAAACAGTTAGAGGGGAATGACAGGAGGAGCAGGTAGGGGGCGGAGTGCGGGGAGTGGACATTAAATGTGAGTCAGCCGGGAATGGCCTATCCTATGTCTAGTTAGTAAAACTTCCTCACACCTGTGAAACCTGGAAGACGAGGGCCAAGGACGGACAGAAGGTTTGATCGCACAGAGTTTATTATTGCAGGGTAGAGCATCCCGATGAGATTGCCACGTGCAAAGAATAGAAGGCTTGAGTAAGGACAGCCAATCACCTAACGGAAGGTGGGGCTGGCGAGGGATCATTAAAATAGCATCCTTAGCCGTAGCATCGGCGTCTTCATTGCCACGGACACCGAGCAGGAATCCAACATAACTGGACCTGGAATCCACGTAGGCTCATCTCGTGGAGAGCGTGTTTTATGGCTAAAACTATTACGTAGGAGGACGAATAAGCACGGAGCGCTTCGAGGGCACTACGAGAGTCACTGTAAATTATAAAGGGCTGTTGAGGGGTGTCACGTATAATGTCAATAGCGGACTGGATAGCTAAAAGTTCAGCAGTAAAGATAGAGGCTTGGCGCGGGAGAGAAAACTGAAGGAGCTTAGTAGAGGACACAGCAGCGAGGCCCACCCCAGAGTCAGTCTTAGACCCGTCAGTGAAGATGGCAAAATGGGGGCCTTTACGACGTATGTGTTCGAGTGCGTGTTGGCAGTGATGGCTAGGGACAAAAGGATATCTCTTAAGAGAGGAAGGAGAGGTGAGTGCAAACATTGGGGAGAGAGATGACCCATGGAGGGGAAGGGGAGACAACAGGCGGCGAAACAGCAATGTGAAAGTCAAGAGAGTTGAGGAGAATAGTAGCACGAATCGGAAAGGAGGGGGAAGATGGACACGGATCGGGAATGAAGATATCACTGAAAAGGGAATTAGTGGGAGAGTCACTATGTTAAATTTTTAATGCACGGCACATAGTAACTAAATCGCGATGGAGGGAGAGCGGGTGCTCGCCACTCTCAGCTAAGACGGAGGTATTTGGGGAGGACCCCGAGTATGAGGAAGTCATGAAGTCATAAGTTGTGAATTCATTGTTTCATTGGTTTGTTATGCCTCTTACATTGCCTTAACTTATGGCATCTTTGAGCATCCGACTCCAGGGCATGCGTGACTGATATGTTTAAGGGGAGGCAGACCGTTTTTCTGGACCCCCTTCTCCCTAATGTTTAGCCCCACTAGTTTTGAGATTATAAGACGTTCGGCCCTTTAGTTTGGCGATTTTAACACCTTTCGCCCCATTTCGTTGTCAATTTTAAGACCTTTCGTGCCATTTAGGTGTCGATTATTTCCTGGCGAGCGATAGCGAGCCTGCAATTTTAAGAGGAGCCGGCCTTCGGCCGGCACATTTTTCTACAAATTTATCTTGAAGGGGGCTCTAGGGGGAGTTTTTCTAAGCTTGATGGAGGTCTAGGGAGGAAACTAAAAAAAATATATGAATAAATGAATTAATAGACCAAACAAACGGTCAGTCTCCCCGTAACCCCTTCAGGAAGATAGTACCATCTAAATTCCTGGTTCCACAGCCATGAGGACCGACACAGCTCTCGTAGTCAGTCCTATCAGTGCCAGTGACTGCATTTAAGTTGCCCAGGACAATGAGTGACAATAGGTGAGGGCTGGTCCTATCCAGAGTGAGGTTTGGCATCCTCTACCCAACCTTAGCCATTTCTGTCCTACTTTTCTTTCTGTGGGCAGGGGACTAGTGTAGGAATAGGTTTTTACACCATACCCGAAAGAGGATTTATGGAGCTCCGATCTTACTCTCAACCATCTTAACAATTTTACCAACACACCTAAAATTTGTTAGATGCTGAAATAGCCTCCCGAAAATATGCCATGGGCCGGGATTCAACCCGGGACCCTTAGGCTATGAGGCCGTCACTCTACCAGTTAGACCAATAGAGATATCTCTCTTGGTCTAACTGGTAGAGTGACTGCCTCATAGCCTAGGGGTTCCGGGTTCAATCCCGGCCCATGGCATATTTTCGAGTCTATTTCAGCATCTAACGAAGTTTAGGTGTGTTGGTAAAATTGTTAAGATGGTTGAGAGTAAGATCGGAGCTCCAAAACTCCTCTTTCGGGTATGGCGTAAAAACCTATTCCTACACTAGGAATCTTTCTCCCCTTGTAAAATTCTCCTACTCAACGAGATGGAGAAAGGGGCGTGGGAACGCAAAAGTGGTCCCAAACACTGAGAATTAGAACCCTTGAATGTTGTTTCTGTTCGGGCTCTGTCTCGAGTCGGCCACCCTCAGCAATGGGGTATGTGCTTGAGTATATACATACATATAACAATGAGTATATCCCGTACGTAAAACTTATTCACAACACAATCGAGTTTGGCATAGAACTGGTCTTTCTTTCCTAGATCAGTCTCGTCAGTAGGAGCACTCACTGCCAAAGACATAAAGCCCTCAGTGCTTCAGCCTCAATTTCAGTACAGTACTGTACTTTATATGCTGATCAATTGGTGTAACTTCTGCAATTGAACTAACCAGGGAGGAGGAGACTGCTGCTATAGCCCCTCCCTCACAGAAGGCACCACTGCTGCAGCCAGACCAGAAATATTTGTAACCATCATAACTAATTGTGCCATTGGCACGCCAACCCACTTCAGAGAGGCCACCACACCCACCTTCAGACAGAGTAGAGAGTTTATCAAAATCTGCAAGGGTCTGGATGTTCCAAGTACCGACCCGTAGACCCTTCCGTAGATTGAACGCAGAAACGTGTATTTGGGGTCATGCATCATTTGAGCTGCCACAAGGCCTACAACCAACCCTAAAATTAAAAGTACTGTAGATTAATATCAGAACACATTATTGAAACTAGCCCTCAAGTGGTATTGCCCAAGTGACTGGCATTGGCCTTTGAACCCCAAGAAGAGTGAATTACAGTTTAGTACAGGTCTCCCTCACTATCCAATGCCCCAATTTATGATATTATTATAGGTTTTTGGGAGTTTGTGTTTGTGTTTTGGCTGGTCCGAGAACGCATCTCCATTTATTCCATTAATTTTAAGGTTTGCTAAACGATTTTTCTATTTAAATTGGGTTTTCAGGAACGTAACCCAATCGTAAATCGAGGGAGACCTGTATAGGTGAATGTATATGTTCGTTTGTCTTTACACTGCGTGGTTTCTGGTTTTGATTTGAATATTTTGCAAATTTTTAATTTTTAATTACTGTATAATCTATATTTTTGTTTTAACCTAGGAAGTTTGTATTTGGTCTCTTTGAGTAATAGAACTCTACTTGAAGGTGATTGGCTGATGGTACAGTACTGTGTTTGAATGATAATGTAAAACTTGCAAAATAAACAAACTAAAGCAGGGACGACACAAAATAACGACAAAAGAACTTGTCAAAATCGCTATGTGGAAATAACGCTTTAGGAACTTATAATTTAGAAATAAAAGAACACAAAACCACCACATAGGGGGTACATCACTACATGAGCAAGTTAATCTGTTTGCTAAGCAAATTTATCGCACATATAACAACGCACTATCGTCATGTTCAAGGAATTAGTCAATTTGGGAAGTTAGGATGTTCTGGTAAATTCTTTTAAATTCTGCATGTATAAAGGAGGACTTGGGGTCTGGACATAATGCCTCCAAAACAGGGCGCCGGATTGTAATTTTTTGTTTATTTATCTAAGATTTTGACAATCCGGCGCCCTGTTTTGGAGGCATTATGTCCAGACCCCAAGTCCTCCTGGGAAACAACTGTGCTCGGTATGCTGCCAGCCAGGACCCCCGCTGGGGTGGAGGAGCAAAGCAGAAAAGTGGCGGAAACGTCGTTCGGGTGAAAGGAAGCGTGCTCAGTGTCTGTGCCTTCAATGTCAATGGCATAAATGATTTTGGAAAGAGAGTGTTTGATGCAAAAACTCAAGGATGGATGTGTGGATGTATGTGGGGTGGGTGAGACTCACCTGTTGGGTTCTGGAGTGTGAGATGGTGAGAGTAAACATGATTTGTGGGGTGGGGAAGGGTGGGTTGCCTGGTCTTTTTTTTTTTTTTTTTTTTTCTATGTGATTTAGGGAGGCAAAAGGCATAACTGCCTATAGCGAGTGCCTCCCCCATAGTTGAAAGAGTGACAGGGCCAAAATCAAGGGACGTTCGAGCCAAAATGCCTGGACACACAGAGTTTGAAGCAATTTAAGTCATAGGAAGAGGGAAAGACTGATTCTGGGGGAGAGTTCCAGAGCTCAGCTGTTGAATAGAAGAAAGTTTGAGAGTAACGTTTCACTCTTGGGTTGGAGAGTTGCACAGAGTAGGGGTGGGATTGAGTTGCAAGACGGGTACCACGTGCCCTACGTAAAGGAGGTGGTATGCACTGGGATAGCTCTGAGGAACACTGATTATTATAGTAGCGATAGAATAGCGAGAGAGATGCAACATTGCATGTCTGGGATGGATGCAGGATATAAATGTAAGAAAAGGGGTAGCAGTGATTTTGTAAGATAGGTTGAAGAAGTGTGTGAAAACTATGGATGCGTGGACTCAAGAATCGTTTGGTGTGAGTGGAAGATCGGGATAGACAGGTATACATTTATGTGTGTGTATGCCACCAGTTAACCAAGAAACTGGGAAAGGTGTGGAAGAAAATAGAAAGTTTTGGATTAACCCTCCCGCCCCGGCTACGCATTACATAAATATTCCCCGAAATCCGGGTGTTTTGGCCGAAAAACGTCTAGGCTAGGCTACCGTATCATTGTTATGCGGACTGCTTCCCGCATTCCCGCGCATCCCCAAGCGTAGCTGTGTTATTTACCTGTAGAATGGCATTAAGTAGAGCTCTCTAAGTCAAGTGCTTCATTTGTAATGATGATTTCATTGGAGATAACTTTATGGCCAAAACAGCCACTTTACACTACTTTTCGATACTTAACAACATACAGGCACACACGAACAAGCGACGCTCTCCTTCTTGTGGCCGGAGATGCGGGGCGTCGGTCCAGCCGGCTGTTGTTTACATGCGTCGGACCGACGCCTCGCACACGAAGCTCACAGGCTTTCAAGCAATGGTACAATGTTGTACCACCCGGGTTCCTGGGGGCAAAACATAATGGTACACACGTGTACCATCCGAGTTTGAAGGGTTAAAGTCAATAAATGTATACTGTAAGAGAAAGGCAAGAGTGCACACAGGTAATTTTATTGGGTGACATGAATGGTAGAGTTGGAAATGAGGAGATAGAAGGTATAGTGGGTAAATTGGGCGTGGAGGGTAGGAACATGAATGGTGACTTTCTTGTAGAAGTATGTGCGGAGAGAGAAATGTTCCTGGCCAACACGTTTTTTCAACATCGTCACATCCATAGATATACATGGCACAGAGGTGAAGGTGAGCAGGAACAGAAATCTATAATTGACTATGCCATGATTGACTCTGGGCAAAAAGGAAGAATTTTAGATTCGAAAGCTGTACGAGGTATGCCGACGGGATCAGACCACTATACAGTGCTGACAAAAGTGAGGATAAGGAAGGAGTGGAAATATGAGAGGAAAGAGAGAAAACTGACAGTAGAGAGAATAAATGTGAGAAAACTAAGTGAAGAATGTAATGCAACAAAATACAGGGATATGCTGAAAGAGACTATAAAGGGCATGGACGATATGATAGACCTGGGAAATACTGTAGACGAAGTATGGATGGGTACAAGAGACTCCATGATTAAAGCAGCTGAGAAAGTATGAGGGAAGAAAATATTTAAAATGTGTAAGAAGAAAGGTAACGCATGGTTTAGCAAAGAGATATTTAGAGAAACTAGAGATGCGAGGAAAGAAAAATATAAAAACTTGAAACAAAGAGTGAAAGGTACAGCATGGTGGACAGAAGAGGTAAGAATAGCTGTGGAAGAAAAGAAGAAAGCATACATACACATACATACATAAAATTTTAAGACTGAGTGTTCCACACATAAGTGCAGTTTCAGTCTCTTGTCCTAATGGCGGCATTCCAGGCAACCCTGTTAAGGGCTGCTTCACTTGTCAAGTTCTTGGATTTTGAGATCGGCGCGTATAGTCCGATCCCAGGTCTTCCTCGGTCCACCCCTTGGTGCAGCTCCCTCCACAATCACAGACCTGCATTTTTTCACCCAATTTTGTTCATCCATTCTCTCCACATGTCCATACCATCCCAGTCTACTTGTACGCATCACCTCGCTAATACTCTTTATACCTAAACGTCTCCTCAGCTCAACATTTGTTATTCTATCCTGTAGCCTGGCCCCACACATCCATCTCACCATTCTCATCTCATTACGCTCCATTCTGTTGACATCCTCTACTTTAACGGCCCATGTTTCTGAGGCATACGTCATTGCACTTCTAACACATGAGGCATACACCTTTCCCTTCATGGGGAGAGGCATTCTTTTCATGGTCAGGATTGGCATCAATTCTCTGAACTTCCCCCAGCCACACCTAATTCTAGCAACAGTGGCAGCCTCAGCCCCACCACCGGCAGAGATGGTATCTCCTAGGTAACAAAACTTGTTCACCAGCTCCAAAGACTCATTTCCAAAATTCATAGCCACAGGATCATCACTTAACACAAGCTCGCCTTTGCACACTACGCACTCAAATTTCTCTATTTCTGACTTATTCTACTACAGCGCTTACTCCCATGGTGTACCCAACATCGACAGATGCTACATTGAATTGAGTTAACGCCCACTCCCTTTCCACACACTGCACATGGGTATGCACCGCTCTTTTCCACATTGCCTCGTCTCAAACTACAATGCATAACCTTGGTTTTGTTAATATTGACTCTTAAACCCTTGCTCGCCATGCCTTCTCTCCACTCTCTGAATTTAGCCTCAGCATCCTGCATACTGTCAGCTATTAGGACTAAATCGTCTGCATAAAACAGTTCCAACGGGAGTCCGCCTCTAAAAATTCTAGACAGCGCCTCCAAGACCATAATAAAGAGGAGGGGGCTTAACACTGAACCCTGATGGACTCCAACACGGACTGCGAACTCATCACTCAGTACACCCTTCACCCTCACCGAACTTCGCGAATCCTCATACATCTTCATTATCACACGCACCAGCCACTCTTCCACACCAAGTTTCCTCATAGCCCACTGTACAACATCTCTAGGTACCCTATCAAAGGCCTTCTCCAGGTCCACAAACACAAAGTAAAGATCCCTGCCTTTTAGTAAGTATCTTTTCATATAGAGAGTGGTTGGGTAGTAGAGGGAATGAAGATTTCGAGAGACAGAAACGAGCTAGGTATGTGGAGAGTAAGAGGGTGGTGAAGAGAGTAGTGAAGGAAAGTAAGAGAAGAGTAGATGAGGAATTTGGAAGGAATCTGAGTGTAAAATGGAGAGAGAGTAAGAAACTGTTCTGGAAAGAAGTCAAGAAAGTTAGGGACGGTAGCAAGGGAAACAGTAAGGGTGTGAAAGATAAGAATGGGAGAATGCTAGCCGAGAAGCAAGAGAGAGATGAAAAATGGAGGGATTGTTGTTGTTGTTGTTCCCCAAGCTGCCTGGCCGAACAGCCCCAAGGCCCCGAGCAATTCCAAGGCCATAACCGAGTGCCCCCACAGAACCCTCCCTGCCGACCACAATAAAGCCTGGGTGACCGAAGCCACTCCATGGCGGGGAGCTGAGGAGGGTGCGGAAATGCCCGGGAAACCAAAGCCCCACCCAGGGCCCTGTGCCCCTCAGCAATTATGAAGAGAAAGTTGAGGGACAAGGGAAAAATGTGACGCTTTGGCTTCCAATCTTGGTAGATTGGGAGGTCAATCCACGGAAGAGATGCCGTCACTTGAGATCTAGAAAATATATAAGTTAAAGGAACAGTCAGAGTAAGCTATGGGTATGGCAGAGATTGCTCAGCTCTCACTCTGATAGACCAGCCCATCACCACATGACTAGAACCCAATCCTCTCAGCATCAGCTAGGAAAGGCCCTAGAAAGCCACCTTTGGCGAGGGGATAGCTCCCCTATTTCAACCCCTTTCGGGGTTGGGCACCCGCCTAAATGTAAGGAATGAAGAGCCAGCAAACATAGCTGGATATGGTATGGGAGGGAGAAGAAGAGAAGTAGTGGAGGAGGAGGTGGGGATCAGGTCAGAAGTGTGGGAAGCCATGAAAAGAGTGAAGTTGGGGAAAGCACCAGGAACAGATGGAGTGTGTGGGGAAATGTTGAGGTATGGTGGTGAGATAGTGATCGAATGGGTATGGAAAATGTGCAAACTAGCATGGGAGAAGGGGAGTGCACCCGATGACTGGAAGACTGGCATAATAGTCCCCCTATATAAGGGCAAAGGGGAAAGAGGAGTGTGTGGTAACCACCGAGGAATATGTCTTCTAAGCATAGTAGGGTAGTGATTGAGAGAGTGAGAGTGAGAACGGAGAAATAGATAGGCGACTAGCAGGGAGGTTTTAGGAAGGGAAGAGGATGTGTAGATCAGATTTTTACCCTGAATTGTGTTGTGGAGAAATATCTGGAGAAGAAACAAAAGGTGTATGTTGCCTTTATGGACTTGGAGAAGGCCTATGACAGAGTGGATAGAGAAGGTTTGTGGAAAGTACTTAGAATATACGGAGTAGAGGGCAAGTTGCTGAAAGCAGTGAAGAGCATGTATGAGGGTGCAAAGGCAGCAGTACATGTGGAGAGTGAGCAGAGCGAGGTCTTTGACCTGAATGTTGGTTTGAAACAGGGGTGTGTGATGTCCCTGTGATTATTTACGGTATAATATATGGATGGAGTCATGAAAGAGATACTAACAAGAGCAGTGGATGTTGGTGTATCGCTGAAAAGGGAGGGAATTGAGTGGAAGCTACCTATACTGCTGTTTGCGGATGATACAGTTCTGATGAGTGATAATGAATGGGAGTTGCAGGGTCTGGTAAATGAGTTTGGAACAGTGTGCGAAAAACGTAATTTGAAGGTAAATGCGGGGAAGAGCAAGGTTATGGTCTTCGAAAGGGGTGAAGTCACAGTGTGTGAGGTGAAGCTGAACGGTCTGGCTATGGAGATCGTCAACTCTTTTAAGTATCTGGGCAGTGTGTTGAGTAAAGATGGGACTATGGATGAAGAAGTGCGGGAGAGAGTACAACAGGGGAAGAGGGTTGTAGGAACGCTGAAAGCAGTAACAAGAAATAGGGTGGTCAGTATGGAAGTGAAGAAGTCTTTGCATGACAGTGCGGTAATCCCGACACTGACTTACGGAAGCGAAGCATGGACGTTGGTTGAGAGACTCAGACCAAGAGTGAGAGCAGTGGAAATGAATTACTTAAGAAGCGCGTACGGAGTTACATGGAGGGATAGACAGACTAATGAGGAAGTAAGAAGGTGGTGTGGTGTGGAGGTAGATGTGCTGGAAAGTGTGAAAAGGAACAACTTGAGATGGTTCGGCCATATGGAACGTATGGAAAGCGAGAGAATGACTAAGAGGGTGTACGAGAGCGAGGTGGAGGGACAGAGAGGGAGAGGTAGACCGAAAGAGAGGTGGAAGGATGGAGTGAGGAAGTATATGAACGAAGGCGGTGCTGGTTGGGGGGAAGGGGCGTCGACTGACTGGGGACAGAGGTGCATGGGGGCTGTGGTAAACTATCAATGAAAGTTAAATATTACTAAGCTATAATGAATCAAAATAAAATCAATCTAAATGAATACTCTATATCTAAATTGAATTCAATCTGAAACAAGCTAATTTATATCCAAAGGTCTCACATAATAAATGTATATAATTATAGGGTAAGGTTATAAGGGTTAATATTAGCCAGGAATTAACTCGCCAATAGTTCCACGTGGCAATGAGGCAAGGGAGAACGTTTTACCCAATATGGCGGTGGACAATGGGGAACGAGACTTCGGTCCCAAGACACGAGTCAAGTTAAAGAAAGAATAAATGATTACATGGGAATGGACATGATTATTATAATTTATGCTTATCTATCAGTCAGTCATGATGTCGATGAGAGCGTCGTGATGGTGTAGCTGTGTGTATTGCTGTATGTGTATTGTGATTAGAGGCACAAAAGCACGATCAACTGAGGGCGGAAAATTAGATGTTAACTGGTTGGTGTTCGTGAAGGCTCTGGCGTACCTCAAAAGCACACCTTGCTGCCTTGGCAAACCGCCAGGAGCCCAAATTATCGTACCGCATTTAGGTTGCTCTATACGATAAATTATATTAATATATACGACAAATTCATATATACTACATAAGACCATGGCAATATTGCTTAATAGCATATTAGGCCTTTTATAACTTAACTTATTTACAATCTTATAATATACGATCTACTCGTCCTACGTCGTGCTGTAGGAGAGATCGTGACGTCACAGAGACATACAAGATCACAAAAGAGTCATATTCTATCGTATTTATACGATAGGGGCGGTTCGTTCATGGCCACCCCTTCGGGGATCACGGCGTCGGGCAATAGATAGATAGATAGAAACAAAGAGTGAAGAGACGCTAAAAGGATGGCAGATGAGGAATATGGGACAAAGATTAGCGAACAGTTTCTAAATGACAAGAAAGCATACTACAGAGCTGTGAAAAAAGCCAGAAGGAAGAAGACTGAGAGTGTCTCAGGTGGTAGGATGAGGGACATAAATGGGGAAGTGGTAGAGGGTGATGGTGCGGTGAAAGTATGGAAAAATAATTTTAGTAGCTTAGCTGTAAAGAGTAGGGGGAAGGCAAAGATCTCATCCATAGGAATGGAGAGAGGTAGAATAAACAGAGTAAATGAAAGCCAGATAAGCAGAGAAGAAGTAAAAGAAGCAACCAATAGACTTAAAATGGGCAAAGCTGCTGGAGTAGATAACATCCCAGGTGAAATGCTGAGATATGGAGAAGCTGTTGACATAATGCATAGGTTATGTAAATTAGCATGGGAAAAGGAAAGTGTACCAGAGGACTGGAGGAAAGCAGTGATAGTACCCTTGTACAAAGGGAAGGGTAGTAAAGAGGAGTGTAAGTTATAGGGGAATTAGTTTGCTTAGCATACCTGGAAAGGTACACGCAAGAGTATTAACAAAGGAGTACAAAGGAAATCAAGCAACAACAGATCTAGTGACCCTTCTAGGCTGCTTGTCCTCCAAAACACTGAGGATCAAGTGTCCAAACAGTGGTTTAGAGTGGGTAAGGGAACATTGGAAAGGGAACTACTGCCCTGCCACTAACGTGGCAGGACTAGGAAGTTAGTAGGGGACATAGGGGTTAGTAACTGAGGGGAGGATAAAATAAAGTTATTCATTTACAAACGCAGTCAGTCGCGGGTTTGATGCGAGATATTTGTCTAGGCGGAATTTAAATGAATCAACGGTGCTGCAGTCTATAACGTCTCGGGGAAGCCCATTCCACAAGTTGACAACTCGATTGAAGAAGAAATTCTTAGATTCGTGCGAGTTAAAAGATTTACCAATAATTTTGCAACCGTTTCCCCGCGTGTAATTAGATTGGTCGATAGTGAAGTACTTACTACAGTTCATATTGTCGATGCCTTTGATGATTTTGAACACTTGAATTAAGTCACCTCTTAATCTGCGCTGGGTTAAAGGAAATAGATTTAATTCTCTAAGACGCTCTTCGTATTGTTTGTTCTTTAGGCAAGGTATCATTTTGGTAACTCTACGTTGAACTCGTTCTAGCTTGTTTATGTCTTTTTGGTAATAAGGGCACCAGCATTGAACGCAGTATTCCAGAAGAGGGCGGACTAAGGAATTGTAAAGGGTTAGGATTACGTCTTTGGATTTATGCTCATATGATCTGCCTATAAAGCCAATTATTTTGTTTGCCTTCTTAACAACTTCTGAACATTGTTGACTCGGTTTTAGGTTACTCGATATTGTTACTCCCAGATCGGTTTCTCTGTTTACATTCTTAAGCTGAGTGCCATTCATCGAATAGTTTGCTTTCTCATTTAGGTATCCGATATGTAGTACTTTACATTTATCCGCATTGAAACTCATTTGCCAAATTTGGGCCCAATGTGACAATTTATCTAGATTGTGTTGCATATCGTCAACTTGATCTTTTGAGAGTACGCCATTTGCAATTTTTGTATCGTCAGCAAATTTTGAGATTGTACAGGTGAGACCCTCATCTATGTCGTTTATGTAAATTAGAAAGAGAATTGGTCCTAGTACCGATCCCTGGGGTACCCCGCTACTTACATTGGTCCATTTAGATGCCTTACCGTTTATGACTACTCTTTGCTTTCTGTCGCTGAGCCAATTTTCTATCCATTTCAACACACCGTCTTGTATTCCATGCGCTTTTAGTTTTAGCAGTAAACGTTTGTGGGGAACTTTGTCAAAGGCCTTTTGAAAATCAAGGTATATAATATCTACAGCTTTACTCTCATCGTAGAGGTTGAGGATATCGTGGAAGAAGTCTAAGAGGTTTGTTAAACAGGAAAGTTTTTTACGAAAGCCGTGTTGAGTATCTTTAAGTATGTTATTTTCCTCCAAGTGATTTACGAGTCTGTCTCTTATGACCGTTTCTAGCATTTTACATACAACTGAGGTTAAGCTAATTGGACGATAGTTACTGGGTAGGGATTTGCTGCCTTTTTTGAATATCGGTGTTACGTTGGCTATCTTCCACTGATCAGGCATAGTTCCAGACTGCAAGGATTTATTGAATAGTGATGTCAGTGGTTTGGAGAGCTCATCCTTAGCTTCCTTTAGAACTCTAGGCGAGATTGTATCAGGTCCAGGCGTTTTATTTACCTTGAGTTTATCTAAACAATTCAATACTTCTCTCTCTGTAATGGTGATATTGCTTAGAACATCTGAATTATCAATCTGAATCGGCGATGGTGTAGGGATATCACTGAGGTCTTCTGTTGTAAAAACTGATGCAAAGAAGGTATTGAGGGCATTACTCATTTGTACTTCGTCTTTGGTGTATTCTCCATTTTCATCGACTAACGGTCCAACAGTTGAAGTAACTACTTTTTTCTTTCTGATATAACTATAGAATTCTTTCGGGTTTGTTTTACTTTGATTCGCAATATGTAACTCTAGGGTCTTTTACTTTGCTTAATTAACTTTTTGGCTTTGCGTCGTAGCTCTACAAATTTCACCCGTTCTTCGTCATTTTGTGAGGATTTTAATCTATCATTAGCAAATTTTTTAGCAAGCAGGCAGTTTGAAATATCTTTATTCCACCATTTGGGCTTATTATTATGGCCTGGACGCCGTATTTTCGATGGTATGCAGTCTTGCACTGCTTTTAGGTAAGTGGTTTCGAATAACTTCCAAGATGTATTTATGTCGTTATTGTTAATTAAAAAGCTCCAGTCAGTTTCTTTAAACATAGCTCTAAGTTTATGAAAGTTTGCTTTCTTGAAATTAGGGACTTTTTCGATGCTACTATTTGGTTCGTTACTAGTAAAGTTTAAAGTGAAAGTTATCGTACGATGGTCGCTGTTACTGAATTCATCACCAACATTCAAATTCTCTATTAATTCTTCTTTTGTTGCAAGTACAATGTCAAGAACGTTATTACCACGGGTCGGTGTTCGAACAAATTGATAAAGCGAACTCTCTTGCAAGTTCGTATACAAGTCATGTCCGGAGTGTGAAGTAAGAGTATCGCCCCACTTGGTCACAGGTAAATTAAAAGAGAGACTATAGAAGATAACGGATGACAAAATAGGCGAGGAACAGGGAGGTTTCATAAAGGGCAGGGGCTGCGTTGACCAGATAGCCTCAATGTGTTTGTTGGTAAAGAAGTATTTGGCCAAGAACAGAAAAACTCTACGCAGCATTCATGGATTTGGAAAAAGCCTACGACACAGTAGACTGGGAGGGTCTGTGGGATGTGTTAACAGTATATGGTGTGGGAGGAAAGGTGCTAATGGCAGTAAAATCTTTTTATAGGAATGCAATGGCAAATGTGGAGGTAGGAGATAAGTTAAGTGAAAGTTTTGAGGTCAATGTAGGAGTAAGACAGGGATGTGTCATGTCAGCTTGGTTGTTCAATATATAAATGGATGGAGTGATTAGAGAATGTAGGGCGGGATTGTAAGAATAGGTTTTTACACCATACCCGAAAGAGGATTTATGGAGCTCCGATCTTACTCTCAACCAACTGAATAATTTTACCAACACACCAAAACTTCGTTAGATGCGGGAATAGCCTCTCGAAAATATCAAGCCCTGGCGGGGGCTTGAACTCGGGACCCTTGGGTTGTGAGGCAAACACTTTACCAGTTAGACCAATAGAGATATCCCACTTGGCCTGGTCAGCTCAAGGTATTTCCGCATCCGGTTCTGTTTAGGCTAACCTATTTTCACTGACTTTACAGGATCAATGGGTGTAGGAGCTAGACTGGAATCAGAGGGAAGAGCATGGAAGATTTTAAAATGCCTATATGCAGACGATGCAGTCCTGTTGGTGGAAAATGCGGAAGAACTTCAGAGAGTGGTCACTGACTTTGACAGGGTATGTGAAAAGAGAAAGTTAAAGGTCAATGTAGGGAAATGTAAGGTAATGGTGTTTGAGAGAAGAATGCATGAAACCATAGATTTTAAGGATAACTATAGAATCAAGAAAGAACATGAGAAAAGTTGTAAAATAAAAAAGAAAAATTAAGTACTGGAAGAGGTTGAAAGCTTCAAGTATTTGGGAGCTGTACTATGCAAATATGGTAAAATGGAGAGCGAGATAAAAATAGAGAAAAATGCAAGGGAGAAAGGTGATTGGAGAACTTGATAGTATTCTCAAAGGAAGAATGGTTAGTCAGGAAGTCAAAAGGTCACTGAGAAATAGTGTGCTGCTCCCAACACTCTTGTATGGAGGTGAGACATGGACAGCAAGTGACGAGGACCTCTCCAAACTGAGAGCTGTGGAGATGAGCTTTTTCAGAATGGCAGCTGGCATGAATAAGCTAGATGGGCCAAGTAATAGGGAAGTGTATGAGTCCTTTGGAATGGAAGAGCAGGCTTTGGGCATTGATTGTGGTGTGGTTGAGTGGATAAAGAGAAGTATTTTGAGGTGGTATGGTCATGTTCAGAGAATGGATGAAGACAGAATGCCAAGAAAGATATATGGGAGTCAGGAGAGTGGAACCGCTAGTAGTGGAAGACCACCTATGGTATGGGAAAAGAAAGTAGAAAAATATATCGAAGAAAAACTTCCACGTAGTGGAAGGGGCATTGTGGCACGGGCAAAGGAGGCATGTCTTGACAAAGTAGCCTGGAGACATTTCTGTCATGGCCATCCTCTAGCGGGGGTTTCCCAGGGGGAAACAAGGCATCGGAGATGAAGATGATGATGAAAAAAATAAAAATAAAAAATAAATAAAATAATGAACACACAAAAACAAAACACAAATTCACACACATTTAGGTCACCCAGGAGAAGAGACCCAGAGACCAAGGATCACCAAGGTAACTCCAACACTCCCCCGGTCCACGACCTCTCGGAGAAGTTCCGGTCTCAGCAGGCAGACATGCAGCGAAGCCCCACCACCACACATCCAGGCGCATCCTTCATATATACCGGCTCCCCGGGCCAGGCACCTGACGAACTATTATCTAGTCCAACTGGCGCCCGACTCCCTCTCCCAAATTACCACGTTTTCACTCATCTATCACAAGCATTCTCCATTAATTCCTGTTTATTACCACTTCCCTTGCCTGATCTATAGTCATTCCTCTATCTTTCAAACGATTGCCCTACACAGTACTGTATCTCCATCTCAATAGAGATCTTCCTGCCCCTCTACCTCCCCTTGTATCTGAATCACATATTTTCTTTGTAAGCCTTTCATCTTCCATTCGTTCAACATGATTATACCAGCACAGCACCCTTCTGTCCACTCTGGCCAACTAATGTTCCTGCTGCCCCACTTTCCTACCGTCCTACGTATCTCTTCATTCCTCAATCTGTCTCTATAAGTCACTCCACACATAATCCTCAAGCAGCTTATCTCCATCACATCCAGCTTTCTTCTCTCCTTTGCCTCCAGAGCCCATGTCTCAGCCCCATAGATCACTGTTGGTACAACAATCCCTTGTTACATTGCACTTTTAGCTTTCATTCCGAGATTTCTCACCTTCCACATACTTCCCATTGCTCCAAAAACTTTCTTTCCTTCACATACCGGTACTCTGTTTTACCTCTACTGCCATACCTCCATTCTTGCTTATCGTTCCTCCTAGATATTTAAAACACTCTACTTGTTCCAATATTTCCCCATCCAGCCTCACATCTAGATTCACCCTACGATCATCCCTATTTTTGTTTTCTATATTCCAACTACTCCCTCTCGGGCATAGGCTGAGAGCCTGTACATTCAACCGCTAATCATTGAACGGTGAAGCCCGTGAGGTCTCGTTCCAGTCTAGGGGGTGAGACATGTTAAGAACGTTTAGCTGCAACCAGTCTCTGCTATCTTGCCTTCGCAGGATGCATGGGGCTTAGCAGTCCCATCTCTGAAGCTGCCTCACTCCAGTGCTTCACTGTCTCACCTCCTAGCTAGACTCGGACCCTCACTCTCAGAACGCTACCTATTGAGCAATGAACTCGCTATCACTTTACTTTTATTGACATTCACCTTCAGTTTCCTCCTCCCACAAACCACACCAAACCCTTTCACTATCCGCTGCAGTTTCTCCTCAGAATCTGCCACCAACGCTGTGTCGTCAGCGAACAGTAACTGATTCAACTCCCAATCTCTACCATTCTTTCCTATTTAAACAAAATGTACATATTGATTTTGAGAAGTTTGTTTGTCTTTATACTGTGCGGTTTCTTATTTTAGCTCGTTAGTTTTGCAAGTTATATGTTTTAATTCCCCAAAACAAACAGGAACTATATAATACAATAGCCAGATCAGCCAAGCACTTTAAATTACAGTTATCTATCTGAAAGCAACCAAGTGCAAATTTGCCAGGTTATAAAAAATAGACTATAGTAAGTAAATGCATGTTAGTTGCAATCAGTTAAAGAGGCAGTTCCAAATTTGCAAAAGTGAACTGTGTGGGGCACTTGTTCACACGGGACATGGCAGGCTGGGAAATTAGGTATAGCCCGGCAGCCCGGACTAGCCTGGATATGTAGCCGGGCTAGTGATTTTCAATGTAGTCTGCCCGGCAGTTGCCTGGGGGACAAGTAAATTGTTTGTAATACTTCCTTACATAACGCTTCAATAAAATAAATAATAGTAATCATATAATATCAAATACCACTATATAATTAATGTAGGAAAACATCACTGCGGTAACCCTTCAGTAGACAAGAGTCTGAGACCAACGCTACTCGGTGTACGGTGAACCAAAGTAAACAGTAAACAGCTAATCAGTTGTTGTTGTTCCCCAGGCTGTCTGGCCGAACAGCCTCAAGGTCTCGAGCAAGGTCAAGGCCATAAACGAGCGCCCCCCACAAAACCCTCCCTGCTTACCACTAATAAAGCCCGGGTGACCGAAGCCACTCCAAGGCAGGGAGCTGAGGAGGGTGCAGAAACGCCCGGGAAACCAAAGCCTCACCCAAGGCCCTGTTCCCCCCAGCAATTATGAAGGGAAAGTTGAGGGGAAAAGGAAGAATGTGACGCTTTGGCTCCTAATCTGCCAACCTCTAGGTTGGCAGTAGGGAGGTCAATCCAAGGAAGAGACGCCGTCACTCGAGATCTAGAAAATATATAAGTAAAAGGAACAGTCAGAGTAAGCTATGGGTATGGGAGAGATCGCTCAGCTCTCACTCTGATAGACCAGCCCATCACCATTGTTGCTAATCGGTTGTAGAATTCTATACTGTCAATATTGATGTACAGTATATCGGATACGATAACATAAACAAGTTCAATAAACAGATATATATAACAAAAACAGGAAAATTGAAACAAGTTAGGCTAAATGTAGCCATGTAAATCCTATAATAACATGGCCTAAGATTTGTTGTTATTACTTTGCCATGAATTTCGTAATGTTACAAACTGAATTGAATTGGGGATACTTGTTAAGCTTGTAGATGGAGTTGATGGCATAGTTAATAATTGGTCTGTGGTCAATGTGTTATACGATAATTCATTTAAATCGATAGACGCTAGTTGCAGGGGTAGCAGATTGCCATCGCCTGCGCCTAAGCATATCTCCACTTTGTCGATATTGGCATGCATTTTAATTATGTTATATATTTTTCCCCATCTTAATGTATTAATTCTTATCTTCAAAAATTCGGGCTATTGGGATTTTGGATTATCCGTGTTCGAATTATCAGAATTTTGCTGTAACAGACAATTTAACAGACAAACATATCTTTCTTAAGTCAGTGTTGTGGTTTCATATTCAGTATAGCCGTAACACTGTCTCTCCCCGGTATACATCAATAATGAACTATGAATTTGTAATGTGATTCAATAAAAATATGGCATAGCCTAAGGCTGCCTGTTCCTAGAAATGTTGTTCGCCGCATCCCTGCCGCCTGTTCCTAGAAATGTAGAGGAGGCCACATAGCCATATGATAATGAGTTACTGGAACATGGTAAAAAAACAAAGCCTCATCATCATCATCATCATCTCCGACGCCTTGTTTCCCCCTGGAAAAACAAAGCCTTACCAAAAGAACTGTAGAAGGATTATTCATAAGATAATTTAAATACAATATAACAAATTATATTGGAGTAAGGGGATAAAGTGGTAGTACCAAGAAGAGGGAGAGTGGAGAACAAACGTTTATATTGAAGAGACCTGCACATTCCGGAATGGGAGAGGTTTAATTAGGTTATAAAATGGAAACCTTTAATGTACTCATATATTCAATGTTTTACCATCAATGTGCCATATAAAATACTATTGTTATTACCAAAAAATTAGTAATGCATGAGTTTTCCAAAACTCAATAAGTACTGTGGACATAAAATAGGCAATTTATAGAAGCTGGTGGCATGTTTGTGAATGTATGTGGTACTTAACGACTTAAAAATAAATAAATGTATAAGGGTAAGTACAAAATATGTCAAGGCAAGTGAAAAAACTGTCAAGCTTCAGAAGTCACTAGCCCGGGGCAAGTATATTCGTAACACTAATTTCTCAGCCTGGGACATGGCTAATTTATCTAAAAATGAACACAAAAGAATAAAATGTGAAGACCATTTTTTTTTTTTTTTTTTTTTTTTTTAATTGGTTTAACCAGACCACTGAGCTCTACAAAGAACTCTCATAGGGCTGGCCCGAAGGATTCGATCAAGATATATAACTAAACGAGTCAAAATAGAGAGGGAAGGGCAGTAGGGGAACAAATCGAGGAAGGTGAAGACATGCAGACATTTCTCGCCATTTCACCAGTTCAGCCGGACCACATGAGCTGCACATCAGAGCTCTTATAGGGCAGGGCCGAAGGATGAGGCAAGAACTGCTACACCGCAACACCAACCAAGAAGTGATCAGGGCGAAGAATGAGAGATCAGGTCGAAGGTAGAAAAAATCACATCGAGAAGCAAAAAATGCATAACCGAATGGAATGAAGTCAGTTCGGCCACATCAGCAACCGAAGAGACAAATTCAGGTCAGGAGGTCTGCTACCTAGCCAGGTCAGGGAGACATGAGATATAGGCCGCCCGAGGACAGCCGAATGGGGACAGAATACGAATAGAAGGGGAAAAACATAGAATGAGGAATGAAAAACTACTCAAAATTAGTCAAGCTGAGGACGAAAGCTCGAGGGGAGAGAGGGAGGGAAATAACCACAACCATTCCCCATCAAGCTCCAGTCGCCGGCCCCGAAACCCCCAACCGCGGAAAGGAGAGTAGTATCAGGGGGGATGTGAAGACCATACTGTATACAAAAGTAAAGGGTAAAGTCTTAAAGAAGATGACTGTTTATGCAATTTGTCAAGGATCTGGGGTGTGAGGTGAGTTTATGTTCTAAGTGATGTGCTATACATGTTGGTATGAGTGAAGTACAGTATACTCTAGTATACGTCCATATCAGTCAATTAAGAAGATGCATATACAGTATTAACTCTTACACTTCAGGCATATTTCCGCTATATTAGGGCTCATTCAGGCACTCCTGAATGATTAAGCAAGTGTCTAAATGAAATTAAATTTATTAAGCAAAAAACTAGAAGAAAATAGCTTCAAGATGACACCAGATACGAGCTTCATAGCATGCGGGGTTGACCAGCAGCGCTACCATAGACATCGGCAAATATTCGCTAATAAAGAGGAATGGCGTGCTACATTTGCCTTACCAGCACTGCATTGGTCTTGCAAGATATGGCTGTTGCCACTCAGTGCCTCAGCCGCCTTGCTGGAGACCGGACGGTGGCTTGCCGTGCTCCCGCTCACTTGCACTTGTCTCCACAGACTTGTAAAGGGCCTGTAAATTGCTTTAACTTGCCAGAACGTTCCTGAACAGGTCCCGCAATGAAAGGGTTAATAGGAGTGAAATATTTGTTAGGATAATATTTACATACTGTACATGGTTTATAATAAATCAACTCTTTGACAACTTTAAATAAACTACCAGCCATAAAATATGTAATCCTTACATAGTCAATGTCCAAGGCAAACGACCACCTCTGAAGTTAACCGGACGAGGAACGTATGTTAACAGAGCTCTGCTAAAATTCCTAAGAAAAATATATATATATTGTAAATGGCTTAGATACATACTGTACATGTATGTATGGTGGCTTTGGAACTAGAGAGGATAATCCTCAACTAACTACCTGTACAGGGCGGGTGCCCAACCCCGAAAGGGGTTGAAATAGGGGAGCTAACCGCCTTTCTAGGGCCTTTCCTAGCTGATGCCGAGAGGATTGGGTTCTAGTCATGTGGTGATGGGCTGGAATCTGGGAGGCCTCATATGAGGCAAAAAACAAAAACAAAAATTGGCAGGAATCCGGGAGGCCTAATATGAGGCAAAATGCGCGGCTAAAAATAGACGCTAAAATCATCATAACGCGGTAACTGTGCGTCATAGCGATGTCTCATCTCAACAACAAAAAGTTCTACAATTTGCAAAAAAAATTACTGCTCTAGGTGGTCTCAATCAGTAGCTACTGAATTATGAAGTTTGCTTGTACCAAAAGGGCCCCGGACACAGCGATCGGGATCATATGAGGCCCCCCGGATTTCGTGGGTTAAAGACCGTTTTGTCCACAGAGAGAGTGGTTACAGTCTCACGACCTACATGGCGGCATTCCAGGCGACCCTGTCGAGGGCTGTCTCTATTGTCAATACATACATACATACATACATAAAATTTTAAGACCGAGTGCTCCACACATACGTGCAGTTTCAGTTTCTTGTCCTAATGGCGGCGTTCCGGGCAACCCTGTTAAGGGCTGTTTCACTCGTCAGGTTTTTGGATTGGAGATCGGCACGTATACAGTAGTCCGATCCCAGGTCTTCCTCGGTCCACCCCTTGGTGCAGCTCCCTCCACAATCACAGACCTGCATTTTTTCACCCAATTTTGTTCATCCATTCTCTCCACATGACCATACCATCCCAGTCTACTTGTACGCATCACCTCGCTAATACTCTTTATACCTAAACGTCTCCTCAGCTCAACATTTGTTATTCTATCCTGTAACCAGGCCCCACACATCCATTTCACCATTCTCATCTCATTACATTCCATTCTGTTGACATCCTCTACTTTAACGGCCATAAGACCTCCTGGTGGTGGAACGATGAGGTAGAACATGCTGTGAAAGAGAAAAAGAGATGCTTCAAAGCATGGAAGAAAGGAGGCAGCAAGGAGGAATACCAGGCAGCTAAACGAACTGCAAGAGTTATTACAATGCTAAAAATCGCATAAAGGACCTGGTCCTCGAACAAGTGTGTAACACTGGCAATCCCAATGGGATCTTCAACCTAGCTAGGCGATTGTAAAAATGACAGTAGTGGCTATTATAGAATGTGACACAGTGTGTTAAGAAACGATAATGGGAAGATTGTGTACTGCAGAAAATGAAATGCAGAGAAGCATGAAGGCACATATGAACGATTGGCTAAATGTAGAGTTTGAATGGGATAAGGAACAGATTAGTATCGAAAAAAAACAATATCTTTATTAGTGGCCCCTCCATCATGACGATTATGCCTATTAAAATAAGGCTACCTCTTCAAACGCTCATAAGCTGTAGTTTGAATCTACCGCCAGCAGAGCTCCGAGGACCTTCATCATAAAGCCAACACGCAAAATCACTCATGGTTCGTCTTTATGATTGGGTTTCTCATCTACGAAAAAACTTTTGTAACAAATAAAAAATAAAAATAAAATAAGAATAACTATTCATACTCTTTCCATATTCCGTGGATGTACTTCGGTAAGATTCTTGGAACCAGAACGCTGACTAGCGCCATCTTTTCCGCCGTCACTTGCTCTGCGATCACCCCACCCCAGACGTGTCCCCCACAGTGCTTGCGTTGATTCCGCATTCTTGCGTCCCTAGTGATTTTTTTTCTCATGTGTTTACTCGTGGGATGTTCTTGAGTAAGGTTAGGGATTAGCTTAGCAGGGGTTGTCATGGGTGTGTTGTTCGAAATAGTAAATATAGAACGACGGAACGCAGGGGGGCAGAACAAGTGTATTTTGGGTCGTTTTTGTTGGGGCGTCTATTTCTGGACGGACCCTCGTGGCCGAGTTGAGGACGATACTCCATGATACGTTTATTCATGTGTAGCCATCTTCTAGTATAGCTGCTTTGTTAAGGAGGGCCTTTTAACTACACGATGTCGGGCTTCTAGCTATCCTTTCAGATGGTAGTAGCCTATTTTGTTTTGTGGACTGACGTTCCTGGTGTATGTTTTCTTCACGTAGTGGAGTTCTTTCTGGGTCCCGAGTCAGTGTTTCCCTTACCCTGGTTTTATCTACGATGGTTTGATGTGGCGGCTGTTCCCGTTTTGGTGGGATGGGGTGCTTTTCGATGGTGTTTCGTCATTAACGGTTTATTCCTGTTTTCTCCAGGCCTATCCAGCCACTCGTATTTTTTTCACATATGCAAGTGTGTTTTCATTGTTTTTTATTGATAAAAAATGTCTTCATGTGTCATGTGTGTCCTGGGATAGTTGTGTTTGGCTGATCCAGGAGCTTCGGTCTGTGTGTCCCTGTTTATGTTTATCAGATTGCGTTACTTATTGGGTGTGGGTTGCTTTTCCGGCTGTTTTTCTCGATTGCTCCGAGAAAGCGGTTTTGTTTACCGGGTTTTAGTCAAGTTGGTTTAAAATCGTTAGTTTCCCCGGCGAGCTTGGTAGCTTCATGTCTCATCAGAAACTGCTTTCGCTGTTGTCGACGCCTGTTATCATGCTTCCTGTGTTATTCCCGGCGAGGTGGGCTACCACACATTTATCTAGGTGATCATGCGGACACCTGTGGGATATGGTTTTCTCGGCTTGTTCAAAGCCATTGAAACAATGGCTGTTTTGTTTGATTGGTCTTTCCCTCCCGCCGACTTTTTTACAAAGATGGTCTGGGGCAGGTACAATTGGTTTGACATTTAATATAAAACCCGGCGGTTGGTAACCTTCGGGTGGGGGGTTATATTAACGGATTTGCAATTCGCTATGGTTTGCCAAACAACTACTTGATACAGAGAGTATCACGTCCTTGCAAGACGGCGATCTATGATGGCTTCTGGGCTAAGAATAGGCTTAGACCTGTTTTATGGGATAAAAAGATGCCTGAATCTTAGTTAGTGTTGTCAAGTGTACAGGGATACTTGACCGACTTCATCATTAATAAAGTTATGCTTCATCGTTTATGAAGTATCATAATATGCTTACATCTTTTGGACAGGTAAAGATATGCTCAAATCGTTAATATGAAACTAAAGGAACACGAAAAGAAGTGGTTGAGGGCTACGGTTCGTTGACCAGCGGTTTTGTGACACATGTTTTGTTGAAACATTTTGGGGTAACCTTCGTGAGAAATTAATTTCCTGGAAATTTTCTCTTTCCAGGGCGGAGTACCGGCGTTGCGCCAGATGACCATGTAGAGCCCGGAGGTGTGGTAGATTTCCACCAGTCTCTCTGGCATGTCGGCAACTATAACCTCTTATTAGCTTTATGTTCAACGCCGTTATGGCTCAGGTATCCCTATTTTTGCACACCACCCAGCTTTGCATTAAATGTGTTAAATGCCTAGATCTGTTCACTGGGGATATGGGTGACAACGACGTGCCCTAGTTGTAACCTCTTAAGTGTACAAGTTTTAATTCAAAAGGATAATACTGGCGGCGTGGGCGTTTCAAGAAGTGAAACAACTTCTCGCTACTTATTCGACGAAGGGAGCACACAAAGCATTGCAATTTGATAACCTTGGACTAATGGGAGCTTTTAATTATCAAACAGGCCCCCCCGAAGTGTTAGATACGTGCACGTAAGACCTCAGAAACTGGGCGGGGACAGGGTGCCACACCCTCCCCCAGGCAAATCTAAGAGGCCTCCGCTCACCGTCACCCTCGGCCAACGGCGACGAGGACCCAAATCAAGGTTCACCCCTGAGGAAGCAGGTGACATCTTCGGGCCACTCGCTT
>CM064507.1:22226370-22355836 GCA_032716605.1 Paralithodes platypus
CACATTAATGTAACGTTATTTTCTTACTTTGAGGATGTTTGGCGTCTTTCACTGTTTACACATATGTAAATAAGCAACGACAGCAATTTCCCTTTCTTGCTTGTGTTGTACGGTATTATCGCTGCGTTATTTATGTGTTCCGGTGATAGTTAATTTACCTTCAGGTTTTGAATATAACTCTAGAGTATCACATTATTATTTCAATTACTTAAACTTATCTTTATTATTCTATATGTATGCATTAAAGATCTGTCTTAGTCATTCTAATTCTAATGATGTGACTGTCCCGGAGCCCGGCCAGATATCGTAACCCCTGGGGTGAACTAAACACGCATGGTACTAAAATGTTTATAGAGTTGACTGTAAGTACATTAAAGAATAATGATAGCCTTCCTCGCACTGGTAGCTTAGGTCACATTTTTTTGATGCAATAGGGGCGCTAACCCAAAAATCAAGATTTTTAGCGTGACGCCGCGGCCGTTTTCCTTCATTTTCTTTTTAAAATCCAGCACACAATCAGCGCGAAACTTTGACCACCTATGTAGAATTAGAATTCTCTACCAGAGTTGTCCGTAGGTATTTGTCAAATTTCCTCATATTTCGGAATATACTCTAAATTTTGGGTATTTTCCTCTATATCTAGAATAAATCCTTAAATATGGGGAACACTGAAAAATATATTCTAACAGCTCTTGTAGCTTATTTGCTTCTCTACAAGAATTATTCCGAATTGTTTATTTCAAGTTTCTCCATATGTAGGGGTTTATTTCATATTTGGGGATTGTTTTGGTTATATTTTGGGGATACTTTATTATTGGAAACCGGATCAAACATATGTAAGGTGTTTTCCCTGTAATTTGTTTGATTTGTTTCATGTTTTAATGGTTATATTTTTTGCAGGTTGTGTGTACTCTGTTGACGGCAGGCTGGTAACCATCTGCTAGGAAGAGAGCACTGATCTACTGTATCATCCACTGCTCTTTGATGATGACAGCGCGCGCTGGTGTCACCACAGGATTTGGACTCCTGGAACACCTTTCTCAGGGCTGCCTAACTCAGGCAGCATGATCCAGTCCTTTAATCAGCCAAGTGCCTTGAAGAATGAGGAATACCACAACATACATTATCACCGTAAAATGTCGTAGTCGCTTTACAATGAAGAAGTCCATGTTATTCTATCCTTTCTCAAGAGTTTCCAGATAGAATCAGCCAAGCGTCGCCCCCAGTAGTGAGTGCATCAAGGGATGCCCCTATAACTATCTCTATCAGGGTGTATGTCCAAAAGTATGTATCTTCTGCGAGAAGTCAAGCCAGTCCATACAAACAACAAAGACAAGGGAGTCCACTCATACAGTGTGTTGAGCTACGATCAGATGAGAAGATTCGCAGAGCAGCAATAATGACACTCAACCAGATAATCCTTGTTTTAGATAGCAGAGACCTTGGACCTGCAGAGGGTCACTACAACAAGTCGTGCTACAAACTCTACACAAAAAAGATGATTGTCCCAAGCGGCCTAGCCAGGTCGGGTGCATGTGAAAATTCAGGAAGAAAGCGAGGAAGCACGCTAACGAAGAGGTTGAGACCAGAAGCCCTCGAGGAACTCTGCTTGTATATAAGGACCAAATTATTCCCCAACCGAGAGTGTACTTCCTATGACAAACCTCCACAAATCTAGGCTTGAGAGGATCCATGATGTCCCGTGGTAATTTATCCAACTGAAACCAGCGACAGAAGAAAGAAACATGTTCGCCGAACGAAAGATTGACAAACCGAGTAAGTTTGGAGAAGCACTACGCTTTTTGTCCCAGATGAGAAAGGAAAGCTTCTAATCTATCCACGCAGACTCTCAATGGACGACCTTGCCCAGGCAAGCACACACATGGCAAAAAGACCTGCAAGAAGCAAGAGCAGCTAACTCTGAAGATAGTCTTAACCAAAGCAGGAATGCAGCTGAGGAATGAGATCAATCTAAACAAGATGTGAGTCAGCCATGGCCTCCCGATACAGATCACTCATAGTCATTCCTGCAGCAGTGCACTCACTTCCTGCACACCCTGCTGACAGGAGAGTGGGAGTGTGAAACTCCCTCATGAAAGAGCTCAACGTCTTGCCACTAATCCTTTGGCCAGTGACTTTGGTCTTTGCTGTTACCAGTGTGGCAAAGACAAAACCACACCAAGCACTGTACTGCTGACCAATGCTGTAAAGTCTTTGACAGGCAAACACCGAACTGATCCACAAAAAAAAAAAACTCTGGAATCGTCTTGTTCACCTGTGTGTCTTACTCAATGTTTGAGGAGATCGATACAGGCCCTTTGTATCACAGAAGCTGGAATGCTCAAAGGATGGACATTCCACTGCCAGCAAACAGCGACCCTGTTCGTTTTCAAAACCCTGGCCTGGGAGTAACATTGACAGAACTTGAAGAGACCCTAAGCGGAGAAGGTACTTCTCATAGAGTCAATGGCATTGCTGTCGCAGTCCAAGGTTGAGGCTCTGTGCCAGAGAAAGTCCCGTCAGAGATTACCAAGTCCAAGATAAGAAGCATTCACTCAGACATCATACAATGCTGCCAATATACAATGTTGGGCGGCGGGCAGGGCCACCACTAGGATTGAGAAGACTGCTTATGTCGACACTACCAAGAGAAGTCCAGGATTCAAAGACAAAGAACCATATCTGGCTCTGTACTCGAATATGTTCAGACAATGTAGGAACCAGTCCATCAGCAGTTGTACTTGGGTTCAACATCAAAATGCGCAGATGGACATTGCAGTGGTTCAGGACACTGTGCAAGCTACCTGCCCACTATCAATGCTCCCCCCGCAACACGAAATTTCCACCGTTAATGAAATCTCGGAACAAACCGCATGGCTATCTATGGCAGTCCTTACAGCTTAACAAGATTGTGTAGCGTTGTTTGATCAAGCACTCTATGCCAAAGCTGCCGAAGGTTATCTGGAAACAAGAGAGTTCAAGAACATTATCATCAGGATGGGTCGTCTTCCACCACAAGTCTGTAATCTCATCTCCACCATAGGAAAAGAGGTTTCAAGATGCAGGTCTTAGAGATCGGTGTGTGTGGTGAATCGTAGGTATCATCGCAGAAGTGATCCATTGTCAGGAGTGATGAACGGCAAGAGGGTACAAAAGAGCAGTGAGAACCTACACAAGCTCGTGTATGAAGCACTGCTGATTGAGGCCTTGCATGGAAAGGCTTCCTTTCATGGCTTAGAAGAAAAACCATTCAAGGGACATACAACCATCTCGATGAAACACTGAAGGACATCAACAGCTTTCACAGCAATGTGTCTCAGGGACTCTTCAAGAGCTGATGGAGACGTGAATCATTCACACATATCATGAAGCTTTTTCCAAGTTTATCTTGAGACCCTCAGAGATTGAACACAACCTTGCTCATACATTCATGGATGTCATATGCCTGGACATGGTTGAGATCATGCTGCGACTTTAATTCGAGCCTCCAGAGGAAGGCAACTGGAATGCTCTCACCTGAGGAGCAATCCGACAGATGATACCGTCTGGTGTTTTTGACTATGGACAAAGTGAACTATGCCCGGTGTCCTAACCTACTACTATGCCTTGATGTCTCGACTGCCCATTGGAACACCCAGAGGTCCATGAACACTCGGGTCATTTGCAAGGTGGCTTTTTCGGTCCAGATCGGTAGCAAGAATCCCTTTGGACGGATCCCTGTGGACCAGACAATCGAAGAGACGATAAACAAATGACACCCAGGCACGAGGGGGCACAAAAGGCTTCAGCCTGAAAGCCGGGGCTGTCGCCGGGGACTAACTGACATCGGAGTATCGCAGCAGGTACGCTAAGGCCAGCCTCAGGACCTATGGTAGTAGGCCAAAAGTATACTGACTTCAGCCACCCAGGACATACAGATGCCCAGGATTATTTTTTTTTTGAAGAGATGAGGCCGGATGTCCAATCTTTATTTCAAACCTGATGGAGACCATCTGGTTGAACCCCTTCAAACGCAGAGCAAGAAGATCTGTCAGTTTGTCAACTGCGACTATCGGCAACCACCAGAAGTTGTCAAAGACCTTCTAGGGGCCTACAGAATTAGGATGAGGAATGCATATCAAGCCTTCAAGGAAGAGACGCCTGGAGATCGATACGCCAACTATACAGTTTTCATGACACGATGTGACGAATACGAAACTGAGAAACGTTCACTAACATCAGAATGAAGCCAACGCCTCACAAAGACCATGCCAAGGAGGTTATCTTAAAGGCTGACAGAAACCTATTTGGCCAGATGATCGCTTGTTGCCGAGAAACAGAAAGCTCAAAATGAGTGATGTTCTTGGCTCATCCCCTGGGGCGTTTCCCTTGGGCACTCGCCAGCGGTGATGCGTCTCTCCGCAAGACCAACAAGGGTGCCCTGGCAACGGAGTTAGAGAGGAATGTTTCTCCTGCAGAAGTGATACCCGAGCCCCCCTCTGCTACCATAATTGATGGGATGAAGCCTGGTCCACAACTGAAGGGAAACGACAAAACTTTTTCACAGCTTGCAGGTACAGCACTGATGTCACGCTGTTCATGAAGGTGCTAAGAGCAGGCGCATTGATGTTGTGTTTGATATCTACAAGGAGGACATCCATCAAGATTTGCAGGAACGAGCCAAAAGAAGTGCAGGCACGGAGAGAAATTCATTTCAAAGAACATTCAACCTGGGCACAACATCCAGCAGTGGAGAAAGTTAATCAGTAGTTCCTCCAACAAGGCCAAGTCTTATCAAGTTCTTGGTAGAAGAATGGAATGACACCACAGCACAGGGAGAAGAAGCTCAAGGACAAGGAGCTTGTATGTCACACCGTGAGCAGCGCTTGGCTTCAAGATCACCAAAGAGCGTGGGAAGAGGCTCCTGAGCTTAAGTCAACCTCAAGAAGAAGCAGACACGACGGTCCTTCTTCTAATGCTAGGACTTCAGTGCAGCAGAATCTGGGAACAAGTCTGTCATCAGCACTGCAGAAGATACAGACGTCATGGTGTTGTTGTCTTTGGCATGTGCCACAAGATCCCATCCCATCTGTTCCAGAAGTGCGGGACAAAGAACCGGACAAGATTCCGGGATATCACCACACTGAGGCCGCACACTGGGAGAGAGCAGCGTGTGTGATCCATTGATTGGTATTGCATGCCTTTACAGGCTTGTGATACCGTCAGTGCATTTCGCTGGCCGAGGGAAGATGACGACACTCAAGCAGGTGAAGATGGACAAGACATACCAGCATGCTTTTCAAGAACTGTGGACCGCTCCATGGGAAGTGTCTCCTGAACTCTTTGAGAAGCCTACATAAATCACCTGCCACATGTACATACCATCTACCCACACAACTAAGGTAAACAAGCTTCGGTATGAGCTGTCTGTGCAAGACGTGGGAGAGGTAGAGTCAACGTCAACTCCCTCCTTGTGAGGGACTGCCTCTTCATGCATGCAAACTGCGTGCAAACTACCAGGCTGCGATCTGGAGGAGAAGTCTTCAGAGCCAGCCATTTGTTGCGAACCCAACAGACTGCGGTTGGATGACAGAATGAGGACGGTAAGCTTGCCGTCAACTGGATGCGAGGCTCACCAGCCACCAGATGCTGTTATGCAGCCAAAATACAACTGTCTTGCAGAGTGTGTGCAGTCATGCGAAACTCCCATAAGTGTACTTGCCTCAGCAATGGTCTAAAATGCACGGACATGTGCAGGTTACAGACATGTTCAGGAACAAGGCTATTGAAGAAGAGCCGGTGGCACAACAGTCAGATTCCGAGTCTGACGTAGTATGCATATTTAGGAGGTAGTAATTTGCCATAATAGTAGTACAAGCCCATGGCATGCCTTAGTGTGTATTTACAGGACTTGTATTAAATGTGGACCAATACTATATGCATTTTGTTGACATTTAGGACATTCCTGTCCCCAAATTTGACATTTTAAAAAATTTCGGAATTTTCGGTTAGAGGTATGTCTATTCAAGAAGTGATAACCCGAACCATTAAGCTACCAAAGTGCAAGTGCTATCATATCAAAACATAAACTAGTGACATGTAGCAGGCTAAAAACCCCTAAGAGGAATTAGTCACCCCGGTGTGGTACCGATATCCCAAAATTCGGGTCTTGGCTCATGGACTATAAGTGATATCCGAACCCTTACATTGTAAGCTATAAGCTATAAAAATATCACATAGAACACATAAAATAACGTAGAATATCATACATTAAAAAAAAAAACACAAACACACGGAAGAAATGCCGTCACTGCCTATTTATATGTGTAAATGTGTGGTGGTACAGGTATTATTAGGTTTGAACACAGATACACAAAGTTTCGAGTTTTGAATATTACCTCCGACAGGAGGATATTGTGGTAAACTATCAATGGGAAGTTAAATATCTAGAAGCTATATTCGCAAATAAAATCAATCTAAATCGAGATTACTCTACCTTTCCGCCCCATATCCATCCATTTACAAGGGCGGTTGCCCCAAACCCCGAAAGGGGTTGAAATAGAGGAGCTAGTCCCCAAGCCAAAGGCGGCTTTTTCTAGGGCCTTTCCTAGATTGATGCTGAAGAGGAATTGGGTTCTAGTCAATGTGGTGATGGGCTGGTCTGTCATCGAGAGTGAGAACTGAGCGATCTCTGCCATACCCATAGCTTACTCTGACTGATCCTTTTACTTATATATTTTCTAGATCTCAAGTGACGGCGTCTCTCCTCTTTCCGTGGATTGACCTCCCCAATCTTACCAAGATTGGAAGCCAAAGCGTCACATTTTTCCTTTGCCCCTCAACCTTTCTCTTCTAATTGCTGAGGGCCAGGGCCCCTGGGTGGTCTTTGGTTTCCCCTGGGGGGGTCTTGTTCCCGGCAATTTCGCACCCTCCTCAGCTCCCCGCCATGGAGTCCGCACCCTCCTACTCCCCCGCCTGAGTGCTTCGGTCACCCGCTTTATTGTGTGTCGGTAGGGAGGGTTCTGTTTGGGGGCGCTCGGTTATGGCCTTGGCCTTGCTCGGGGCCTTGGGGCTGTTCGGCAGGCCAGGCAGCTATGGTGAACAACAACAACAACAACAACAACTCCATATCTAAATTGAATTGGATTCTCGAAACAAGCTAATTTATATCCAAAGGTCTCACATAATACAGGATATATATAGGGTAAGGTTATAAGGGTTTAATGCTAGCCAGGAGATTAAACGTCCCCAATAGTTCCACGTGGCAATGAAGCAAGGGAGAGACGTTTTACCCAATATGGTGTGGACAAACGTTGGGAACGAGACATTCGGTCCCGAGAACTCGAGTTCAAGTGAAAGAAAGAATAATGATTACCATGGGAATGGACATGAATATTATGCTTATCTGTCAGTCAGTCGATGGGCGTCGATGAGAGCGGTCGTGATGGTGTAGCTGTTTGTATTGCTGTTCAGTGTATTGTGATTAGAGGCACAAAAGCGCGATCAACTGAGGGCGGAATATAGATGTTAACTAGTCGTTTTGTCGTGAAGGCGTCTGCTCTTGTCTTCCTCAGAGGCATACCTTGCTGCCCTTGGCAAACGCCAGGGAGCCCCAAATTATCTGTACCACATCTAGGTTGCTCTAATACGATAAATTATATTAATAGATTACGATAAATTCAATATATACTACATAAGACCATGGCAATTATTGCTTAATAGCATATTAGGCCTTTTTATAACTTAACTTATTGACAATCTTATAATCTAAGATCTACTCGTCCTACGTTCTTGCTACAGGAGCGACCGTGACGTCACAGAGACCATAGATCGGGATCACAAAAGAGTCATAGCCTATCGAATTTACGATACACTCCCCCCCCCAAAAAAAATACCTGAACCCCACCTTAAATTTAAAGTTGCCCAGAGGCTCTCTTCTGATGGCCACATGTTTGACGGCGCCAGCAGAATCGCGTCTGGGACGCGTCCCGTTTCCGAGAATGATCACCATCAGTAAGAGGTGAGTCGTTACTTTGAGAATCCTCGGACACCAGCAATCACAGGTGGCGCATCAGATTGCAAATGCGGAATCGAGCTCCAAAGCGTACAAACGTGCGATAGGACGAACAGTAGTTCCAGTGGCTGTCTTCAAACAGCGCCACCCACGTATCACAGAGGTCTGCCCCTTGTATACCTCACAACACGTGGCCCAATTTCCAGTATAAACGAGGACTAGCTCAACACTTTAATTAAAACACCAACTTCACCAACAGTAGGTGCACCGTTGGGCCTAGACCATAAAGAGGGAGTAAACACTCTTTCCCTCAATGCTAGCAGATATTCATTAATCCACCGTTTTCTAAAAGCCTTCTCATGGATCTATCTAATCTATTGGCCTCGGATTGCTGTGATCCCCGAAAGGGGTGGCCACGAACGAACTGCCCCATGCACCTCTGTTCCCCAGTCAGTCCTATGCCCCTCCCCCCAACCAGCACCGCCCTCGTTCATGTACTTCCAATAACTGCCATCCTTCCACCTCATATTCGTGTCTACCTCTCCCTCATCTGTCCCTCCACCTCCACTCTCGTACACCCTCTTAGTCATTCTCTCGCTTTCCCTACGTTCCACTATGGCCGAACCATCTCAAGTTGTTCCTTTTCACACTTTCCAGCCACATCTACCTCCACACCACACCTCCTTCTTACTTCCTCCATTAGGCTGTCTATCCCTCCATGTAACTCCGCACGCACTCCGTAAGTAATTCATTTCCACTGCTCTCACTCTTGGTCTGAGTCTCTCAACCAACGTCCATGCTTCGCTTCCGTAAGTCAGTGTCGGGATTACCACACTGTCATGCAAGGACTTCTTCACTTCCATACTGACCACCCTATTTCTTGTTACTGCTTTTAGCGTTCCTACAACCCGCTTCCCCTGTTGTACCCTCTGCAAACAGCAGTATAGGTAGCTTCCACTCAATTCCCTCCTTTTCAGCGATACACCAACATCCACTGCTCTTCCTAGTATTTCTTTCATGACTCCATCCATATATACAGTAAACAACCACGGGGACATCACACACCCCTGTTTCAAACCAACATTCAGGTCAAAGAACTCGCTCTGCTCACTCTCCACACGTACTGCCGCCATTGCACCCTCATACGTGCTCTTCACTGCTTTCAGCAACTTGCCCTCTACTCCGTATATTCTTAGTACTTTCCACAAACCTTCTCTATCCACTCTGTCATAGGCCTTCTCCCAGTCCATAAAGGCAACATACACCTTTTGTTTCTTCTCCAGATACTTCTCCACAACACAATTCAGGGTAAAAATCTGATCTACACATCCTCTTCCCTTCCTAAAACCTCTCTGCTCGTCGCCTATCCATTTCTCCGTTCTCACTCTCACTCTCTCAATCACTACCCTACTGTATACCTTCCCTACTACGCTTAGAAGACATATTCCTCGGTGGTTACCACACACTCCTCTTTCCCCTTTGCCCTTATATAGGGGGACTATTATGCCAGTCTTCCAGTCATTGGGTGCACTCCCCTTCTCCCATGCTAGTTTGCACATTTTCCATACCCATTCTATCACTATCTCACCACCATACCTCAACATTTCCCCACACACTCCATCTGTTCCTGGTGCTTTCCCCAACTTCACTCTGTCATGGCTTCCCACACTTCTGACCTCCTGATCCACACCTCCTCCTCCACTACTTCTCTTCTTCTCCCTCCCATACCATATCCAGCTATGTTTGCTGGCTCTTCATTCCTTACATTTAGCAACTCATTGAAGTACTCCCTCCATCTTTCGACTCTCTCTTGCTTCTCGGCTAGCATTCTCCCATTCTTATCTTTCACACCCTTACTGTTTCCCTTGCTACCTTCCCTAACTTTCTTGACTTCTTTCCAGAACAGTTTCTTACTCTCCCTCCATTTTACACTCAGATTCCTTCCAAATTCCTCATCTACTCTTCTCTTACTTTCCTTCACTACTCTCTTCACCACCCTCTTACTCTCCACGTACCTCGCTCGTTTCTGTCTCTCATAATCTTCATTCCCTCTACTACCTAACCACTCTCTATATGCTTTCTTCTTTTCTTCCACAGCTATTCTTACCTCTTCTGTCCACCATGCTGTACCTTTCACTCCCCTCCCTCTTCTCCTCACTCCACACACCTCCTCACATGCTGCACAGATCTCATCCTTAAACACCTTGCCCATCTCCTCCACTTCCTCCATAACTTCCAGGTCGAACCCACCTAGTGGTCTTTCCACTGCTCTCCTGTACTCCTCCCTGACTTCCTCCTCCTGCAACCTCTCCACCCTCCTCACCATTCCACCTTCCTCTCGCCTCCCTCCAGCTCTCCTCACCCACTTCTTTTGTATCCTAACCTTAGCTACCACTACATAATGATCAGACAGACCCCCTCCAATACCCCTATACACCCTAGATCCATCACAGATTTCTTCATTCGTTCATCCACACATACATAATCAATCAATGACTTTCGTTCCACCACTGTCTTATCCTTCATCGTCAACATCCGTTTCCACGTGTACCTGTGGATCATTCTGTGTCGGAAGAAGGTGTTGGCTATCCACAGCCTCCTACACATACGTCCACAAGTGCACTACCATTCCCATTCACCTCTGATGGTACCCCCCACCCTCCCACCACTCCCTCAACTTTCCTATCACCCACCTTACCATTCATATCCCCAATCAGAAATATTCTTTCGTTCTTGTCAAACTTCTCCAGGCACGCCTCCACATTCATCCAGAACTCCTCTTTCTTTCTTTCAAGTATATCCTCTGTCGGGGCATACACGCATACAATCACCCATGTTTGTATTCCTACTTTCATTCTCACCCACACAATCCTTGAACCCACAGACCCATACTCTCTTACACATTCCTTCCATTTGCTACTTACAAACAAACATGCACCTTCTCTCGTATCTTCTATTATCCCCGATATATACTGGTACCTCTTAGACACCGCTATCTCAGAGTACAACGAGGGATCCTCTAACTCTACTATAGGTTGGAAATCAGATGGAAACGCAGTCAATGGTTTTCCATATAGCAAGTGAGCTGGCGTTAATGGTAGTGGTTCTTGCAGGTCGGTGTAAACATATGTAAGCGGACGATCGTTCACGACTGCCTCTATCTCTGTGAGGACTGTCGTCAACTCACTTTTCTTTAATAGAGTACGTCCTACTACCGCTCTGAGTCCTGACTTTACTATGCCGACACACCGTTCCCACATTCCACCAAACCAAGGTGCCTTAACTGGAATGAACCTCCATTCGCATTTCTTCTCTCCCAAAAAAGTGATGATAGTAGGATCACTACTCATATCCTTTAGATATTTTGATGCTTGGACATAAGTGGAGCATTGTCGATAAGAATGAGTTGAGGGAATGAACGACGGCCCACAAAACCGTCTAAACGCCAGCATAAATTCTTCGCTAGACATATTATCACATAGTTCTAGGTGTACCGCTCGAGACGTTGCACAGGTAAACAATAATATATAAACCTCATGCTCTCTCGTCTTCAATGCCCCTGTGTAATCTAATCCTACAGCTTGGAAAGGTTCTACGTGCTTTACATGGCATTCAGGTAGAGGTGGAGCTGGTCCAGTTGCATATGGTTTACCTTTTAGTCTCTGGCATATTACACACTTTCTTACGACGCGTCGAGCTACTTGTCGAACTCTGGGTATCCACCATGTGAGACGTAAATTTGATATATGACATACCCCGTAGTGTTTTACTTTCCTATGTGCACATATGATCAATAGATCAGTAACGTGATGTCTTGTTGGCATAAGTATAGGGCGGTTTGTGCCGTCTGGTACACCCGACCACTTCCGGCGACCCTCACACCTGATGAGGCCATTGTCTAGGTGCAACCTTAGTTGACGCACTATATTAGGCATTAATGTCTTATTCGAGCTTTGCAAGGATTCTAATTCATTGGAAAAGGTTTCTACTTGAACCCTTTTGATCAAAGCTACTTCAGCTGCTTTAAATTCACGAGCATCAATGTTGTGACCCCTGTTGCAGAGTTGGCCCATTACTTTAAGCTTGATATTGGATACATATCGCAATACCCAAGCTACAACTCTGACTAGTTTATTATAGTTACCGAATCTTGCCCACTCTATGATTGGACCCGGTGGCTCATTTGGTTGGGCTGTAACTGCCACTGTTTCCAGTGGCAGAAGTCCCTCACCAACAGCATGCCAAATCGTCCATTCACTTTCATGGAGCAGCCACTTTGGACCATGCCACCACAATTCGGACTTCACTAACTGGCTAGCCGTTATACCCCTAGAAATGAGATCACTAGGGTTTTCTTTTGTATTTACATAATGATAAGCAACGTCTGGCAAAAGGGCTCTAATCTCATCTACCCTATTCCGCACATAAACTGGCAGAGACTTCTTGCTATGTATCCAGTTGAGTGCGACCTGACTATCGCACCAAACGTGAACGATTTCAATATTTAATTCGCTCTCGTATGCTACGCGTACATGTTGCACCGGACGTGCTAAGAGCAGCATGGCAGTCAATCCATTTTAGGGATAGTTACCTTTTTAACCAGGGCTACCTTGGCCCGGGCTGTAACTAAATGTGCCCCAAATGAAGTAACGACATATATGGCTAACCCGTATGCCGTGGCGCTAGCATCGCAAAACGTGTGTAACGTAACGTCACCGAACGCCGCCACTTTACGAGGTATAGGTTTAGTACATAGGATGGCATACTCATTCACCAACAATGTCCCTTGGTCATTCAGGTCCTCGGGCAAACTGTCATCCCATCCTATTTTACGTCTCCAAACTTCCTGCATTAGAATCCTAGCTCTTATGGTAACGGGTAATGCTAGACCCAAAGGATAAAAAAATTGCGCAACTTTGCTCAACAGACTTCTTTTTGTGTGCGCTCCTGTCTGCTGAGCAAAAGACCTTGTTTGAAAAGTTAGTATGTAATGTTTTGGTTGCCAGATCATCCTCAAATTTCTGGACTTTTCCTGGTTATGAGATGCCGTACCGTCCACCTGTATCAAACTCTGAATATCTTCACTATTAGTAACCCACTCACGGAGAAATAGATGTGCATCCGCAAACAATCTGCATGCTTGCCATTATGTATATAACAAATCATCCTGACTATCGCTAGAACCCTGCAAATTGTCTATATATAATCCGCGAGATAGTTTACTAGTGGCCTCATTAGTATCAGCTAGATGTTTTTTGATTGTGGCATTTAACAAAAACTGTGAACACATGGCCCCATAGAGTACAACCCGAAAACGGTATATGATGACCGGACTTTCAGAGTCGCTAATGTCGCTGAACCAAAGAAAGCGGGTAACATCTCTATCTTCCTCCTTTAGCTTGACCATCAAGAATGCTTTCTCAATGTCACTGGTATAGGCGTACTTCCCTAGCCTAAACCGCAATAGATGTTGGGACAGGTCCGACACCATGGACGAACCTGTCAACAGGCAGTCATTTAGACTGGGTTGTTGACCTTGATGGGCAGAGCAGTCATACACCACCCGTATTGGTGTGGTGTGGTGACGCTGTCTTTTCTTACCCCATGATGGGCCAGATTATGAACCCTACCCTTCTTAATCGGTTCCTTGACATCGACTCTCTCAATAAAGCCGCTATCTTCATAACTCCGAAATACATCGTCATACGCCTGGCGCGTGCTCGGTTCGTTAGACAATTTCCGCTGCAATGCGCACAAGCGACCTAATGCCAAACCATAGTTGGTAGGCAGGCTTATCTCACTGTTCTTCCAGGGTAAACTACCTTTATATTGCTTGTCTGAAGCACAGTAGCTCACAAACTCGTCAAACCTTTGTAGCGCAACTTCCGAATCATAATCAGTCTCCATAGGATTAATGCCTATGTAATCCAATCTCCACAGTCGTTCCAGGTCGAACTCGGCAGCCATCTTAGGGTCACTAGGTTGGGAATCCTCCCTTCCCAACTCCTCTGCCGCGGTTACATTGACTCTATATATCGAGACCGTGTTGACCAGCACCTTTGACTGTGTAGTATGCACCTTTCCGCTCATGCAATATCCAAATTTAGTGGGGATTAAAATTACACCACACATCTTTTTAAATCCAGGGTATACTACATCATAATAATGATCCACACCAAGTAGAACATGCACCTCACTCTGATTTCCCATGGGATCTGACAAGTTAACCCCTTTGCTACGTAATGCGTGTTCCACCTTCTTCACTCCTACAGATACATATTCTGGTAGGGTGTCTACTACGATACATGTCATAAAGTACCGGTTTTTACGGTAGAAATATTAAATCTCCGCTATCTCGTAGTCTTGTTTGTCAGTAACCCCTGTGAAGCCCTGCAATCGAAGAGTCTCAGCCCCTACGATTCGGTGCTTCAGTCCCACTAAGACGGACCTCTTTATAAAGGAACGTTGAGACCCTTGATCTAGAAGTACCCTACAAACTTTGTTACTGTCTTTACCTTCCATGGGAATCTTTATTGTGGGCAATATAGTGGTGTCTTGCGTGCTACCTAGTGTCACAGTTGTAGTACCCTCTGTTTTGACATATTTGACTTTATCTGCTGTAGGACACAACTTATCAAAGTGATGTTCTTTGCAGTGGCGACAGGGCCTTAAGTATGTAGCAGTACATTGTCCCTGCTTACCATGTTCCTTACTTAGGCAACCTACACATAGCTTTAATCTTTTCGCCAGTGCTATTTTTGTCTCATTTGTTGGGTATTTTACACAGAAACTCCATTTATGTTTGTTGTTACATAGCTTACATAGAATCTGAGGAGGTTTCTTATACGTACCCTCTTTCCTTTCTTTAGTCCCCACTGTCATGCTTACAGTTCCCCTCATCTCCACATTCTCACTCCCTCCCGACACATACGTTCTCCCTTTGTTCAACTGTAGATTGCTAATTTCCTTACTGAACTGAGTTTTGAACTCTCCCAGATCAAATGATCTAACCTTGTCAAGTATTGCCATAGGAAGCTTCTGACATAAGATAATGACTATCATTTCCTGTGTGGTAAGCCCTAGGGTGTCTAGCGATCGAGTATGGCACTCCATATTTGCCCTAAAATTTGCCAACTCCTCAACCTTATACTGTGGTTCTGCGAGCTTTAACAAGGCAACGACATGGGCCATCTTCAACTGCTCTTGATCCCCGTATGTGGACTTAAATAATTGTACTGCCTCAAGATAACTATCACCCACTACCGCAAAACCCTCTATCAAATGTAAGGCCTTTCCTTCCATTTGTCCCTTCAGGTAGTGAAACTTGCGGACATTATCCAAAGAGGATTCATGAACTGTAGACCGAAATACGTCCCAAAAAGCTAACCACTCAGTCAATTTGCCCCCAAATGTAGGAAGATTGAGCGTTGGGAGGTGTACCGTGTGTTTTGGGTCAGCCCTTCTATGGGCTTCATTCTCGTCTCCCTTCTTACTTGCGACAGCACGCTGTAATATGTGCTTCGCTCAAAAGACAGGTTCATCATAGAGGGCGCGATTATCACACTCTGTAACTAGCTCTTCCTCCTCTGTCAAGCCTGCCACAATCACCTCACTCAGAGCCATAATACGACCGTAGGTAGCCTGGACGTTGTCTAATCTAGCTTCCAATTCCTCAAGGTCAGCAGTAGGGATGAAAGTGTTGACGTCCACAATTAGCCTATTTAACACATTACGAGCGGGTGGGTCGGTAACTTCTACTACCTGCCAAGCGGGTGGTTTTACCCTAAATGGGGTTGTTTCCGTGCTCTTTTTCATGCATAAACAAGACCCAGAGCGCAATACAAGTATCTATCCCTGAAAGGGCGTAAACAGAGCTTTCCAATGACACTCGAACCATCCTTCTACGACCACTGGTTCTCTTGCGACGATCGTGCAACACGAGTGCAAAAACACTAAAATAAGGTAATTTCCTTACATAATTCCCTGTGTAGCGAGTGAGAGAGGGTGAAGGAGGGTGTAATAAATTTCAGTCGACCCACGGCGGTGGTGGCGAACGGTCAGGAGGAAATCTATGCTCCTCGCACCGCTCAGCTCTCTCTCAGAGCACATTACGTGCTCAAAATTGCACTCGACATATGCCGAGGCCCGCATATGGGCACGTTTTCTTTAACTCGACATATGTCGAGCGCCGATGGTTAAGTATTAATCTCCTTGGTTGGTGTTTCATTATATTGGTATGGCCATGAATCTCCCAATCCAATTAATGCTACGATTATGAGGTTTAACTCATTCAGTACAGGTGATATTGTTTTCATCATAATAATATTCTGGCAAATATTAAACTATTGTATTAAGCTAAAGATGGGCGACTACTATTTGAAATGCTACAGACTATCACAAATAACACCTTAGCTACCACAGCCCCGTCCTTATCTACATATAATAGTCTAAATATACTGTAGCTGTAGTGAAATATATATGAGATGTCCCCGGTACCAAAAGGGTTACATAAGAACATAAGAAAATGGGAGTCTGCAAAAAGCCGATCGGCCCATACAAGGCAGATCCCTGTCACACCCAACCCCAATTACAAGGCCCAATTATAGGCCCAACTCACAAATACCTTGAGTACTGCCCCCACCAAAATGGTCAGGGATTAACACAAGATTACGGGGGTCTGTTGAGCGCCGATTGGCCCACACCTGGTAGAGCACCCTCACACCCAACCCATCTCGCCATATGCCTATCTAATTTTATCTTAAAGCTCCCTATCGTTCTTGATCCCACTATATCACTTGGTAGCCTATTCCACCCATCTACAACTCTGTTACCAAACCAATATTTGCCAATATCTTTTCTGAAACGAAATTTATCTAATTTGAAACCATTTGTACGAGTTCTTTCGCTATCACTGAACTTTAGTACATTTTTCATGTCCCCTTTATTAATCCCACTAACCCACTTGAATACCTCTATCATATCCCCTCTAACTCTGGGTCTCTCTAACGAATGTAAGCCTAATTTCTTCAACCTTTCTTCATATGGAAAATTTCTAATATTATGGATCATTTTTGTCATTCTACGTTGTACTCTCTCCAATGAATCTATGTCCATTCTGTAATAAGGACACCAAAATTGAACAGCATAATCCATATGGGGTCTCACTAATGACAAGTAAAGTTTTAAGATAACATCAGCAGTTCTGTTACTCACACTCCTAGATATGAACCCGAGAATCCTGTTTGCCTTGTTACGAACGCTTAAACATTGTTTTCTAGGCTTCAAATCATTGCTAACAAACACACCTATATCTTTCTCACAGTCTGAGTTTTCTAATTCCATATTAGCTAGTTTATATTTAACATTTGTATGCATCTTCCCTATCTTTAATACCTTGCATTTGTCAATGTTAAACTTCATCTGCCAATTTACTGACCATTCGTGTAAGGTATCTAGATCCCTTTGCAGACACTCTATATCTCTATCTGAATCAATTTTTCTCCCCATTTTGGTATCGTCTGCAAATTTACTTATCCTGCTAGTTATACCTAAATCAAGGTCATTTATGTATATAATAAACAACAGAGGACCTAATACAAATTAATACAAACTAATACAAATACAAACTAATACAAATCCCTGGGGGACACCACTTTTGACTGCTCCCCATTCTGACTTGGTACCATTTATGCTGTGTTACGATCCAGGTTCTTAAAGACACAGGGCTCTTCAACATTGGACTAGATAATGGCAAAAAGCAACAACGGTAACACTAGATCCAACCCCTGCCTTAAACACTGGAAAACAAAACACCATTACCGCCCTGAGTCGTGCCTGGACAACGAGGTATCCTATGACTCGGTAACTGGTGCACACACACTAGGCTGACGCTCAATGAAACAGCCTATTCTCAAACAGTAAAAGATTACTCGATTATGTTACACAAAGAAAAGATAGTTAACGTGATTAATTAACGTTACGGTAGATACTCAAATAACTGGCACTCCTGTATTAAAGAAAGTGCAATGCTAGTCCTGCAACATCAACTGGAAACTTCTGAAATAAGTCTGATGCTGGGAAGATGTCCGTAAAGAATCTTGAACAATTATAATGCAGAATACGGGTCACAATAAATGCTAGGACATATAGTAATAATAGGCAGGCGAATAATAAAGACTGCGCAAAGGTAGTAATGCTCGACAACTAAAGAAATGCTTCGTGACACAACGCAACAGCCTACTCGGGTTGTGCAACTCAACAACAACCTCGGCTCAAAAGTGCAGTGAATAATAATGCTGCATACATATAATAATGGGGCTTATCTCTAACCAGTGTCTGCTCAGTTAATAAAGTCTAGCTGGGGTATCAAGGCAGGGCAACAATGGGCGAGCATGCGGTTCGTAGCCTAATGTTGTCCGAGGGTGGTATAATGAAGATTACGTTATATGACGGGGATGCTCTCTTGATAAATCTAGGTCTCTAGTACCTAGCTCTATCCTGGCGATCCCTCAGAAGTCAACACAAAGAGGCAGCACTATGTTGTGAGGGATAGGCTATGGCCCTCTCACACCACAGCGCTGTGCTCGCAAAGTAAACCAACCCGAAGACAACTTAGGCTCCCACAGTACCTGTCGATGTCGTGCAGAGCTTAGTTAACACTGCACACATCGGAGACAACGACACAGTAACCTTACCCCTAGTCTAGCTTTAGATAACCAAGCAGAATCACTCAACACCTTGCAAGGGAGACATATACCGGTCTACAACCTTCCCGAGAGAGGACACATACGGAAAAGTCCGTCTCTCTAAACCTCAATAAAGCATAATACCTCCTTAACCAAATACATGGAAATATCTGAGAGCTTCGCGTACAATACGACTGGTCGACGGTGAACGTCTATGCTGAAACCAGAAGGGATGTTGAGTTTAATAAAGATTAGAGAATGAGATTGGAGAAGTCGAGAGAGAGAAATAGTATGCAAAGTAGGGAGTATGGGGGACAGAATTGCAATGGATGTAGGCGATACGCGTGTCAGGCAAGCTCTGAGCTGGTAAAGAACACGAGGCAGCGACGGGAAGGGACTAGTTGACCACCCGGCCGCCAACGCCGTCAACGCCCAAGCGAGCCGCGTCATAGCTCACCTCGCTGCCGGGTGTACCCCCTCACACTCTCTCGCTCGCCTCCCACACAAGCAACGTTTATATTATAGCGAATATAAAATATAAGGCGCGGTCAGAGACCAAAACAAAGACCATTTCTACACTGTCTGTGGCAACACGACACTAATGAAATAAAGCAGATCATTCTAGGACAATTGTAGCCTATCCCCCCATCCTGGCGAGCGCTAGCGATCTGCAATGCCCCACGCAACCATTCTGCTAACGCCGGGAGGCGTCACACCCCCCCCAAGATATGGGACACTCAACCATGAGCCCATATCTGAACAGGCAGAATGTCGCTAGAATCTGCCACTCCTAACCACTCCGCCTCTCATGGAATGCAAGCTCAGTTTCCTAAAAAAAAAAATACAACAACATTTTATATATAAACAAATCTTATCACCCTTCCCAAATATAATACATTAATTCATAACATTGTGCTCCCAGAGCGAGCTTTAAGAAGCACAGCCTACTGAGGGAAAATCATCTGCACTCAGTACTCAGCTACAATATTATCTTAAAATTAATTATTAAAAAGAAAGAGTTTTTATTTAATTTTTCATATTTTATTTTAATGTTGTTTTTTGGCGGCTACTATAGATGTAGCCTAATTTTCTTCTAATCAAAGCCAACAACTCCTGCCCTGCGACCCTACGCTGATGCTACACACACGAGCCAACAAGCACCAGCGCAAAAATACACCGCGAGCCAAGACAGGAGGCTATACCAACATACTGTGGTAGCCTACCCCTGATCCTCCACCCGCGACAGACAGTCCGCAATCACATTCTCACAACCGGCAATATGGCGAATGTCTAAGTTGTACTCTTGCAACATGAGCGACCATCTGGTCAGCCTCATATTCCGGTTGTGGAATTGATTGAGGAATATAAGCGGGTGGTGGTCGGTATACACTACCACGACTGGCCCATATGCAGGAACATAGACCTCAAAGTGTCTGAGCGCTAACACGATTGCCAGCAGTTCCTTTTCAACAACCGAATAGTTTTCTGTGCTGAATTAAATTTCTTTGAAAAGAAACTGACTGGATGCTCAAGACCTTCCTCGTCTGTCTGCAAAAGTACGGCACCAGCCCCTACTCCGCTGGCATCAGTTGCCAACTGAAATGGTCGTTCAAAGTCCGGGGCCCTGAGGCTAGGGTGAGTGCATAAAAGGTGTTTAACTACTCGAAACGCCTGCTCACACTCAGGTGCCCAGCGGAACTTTTTATCTTTGGCTAGTAGATCTGTCAAAGGAGCTAACACGGTAGAATAGCCTCTTATAAAGCGGCGGTAATACCCAATCATACCCAAAAATCTCATGATCTGCAGCTTGGTGGTCGGCCTGGGGAACAAGTCGATAGCCTGTATCTTCTGTTGGGGTGGGCTCACCTGCCCTAACCCAACCACAAATCCCAGATACTGCACCGTGCCTTGCACAAAGTCACACTTGCCCAGATTAACCACTAAGCCTGCTTTACTAAGTTGACTAAATAAGGCTTCTATGTGCTCACAGTGACTTTGGAAATCGTTGTCATAAATGATCACGTCATCAAGGTAGACAGTACAGTTTGGGATGTCTGCTACGATGTCATTCATTAAGCTCTGGAAAGTGGCTGGTGCATTTTTCAGACCATATGGCATCACGTTGCAACGGTAAGTACTGCCATCCACCACAAACCCGCACACCTCTTTAGCCCGCTCAGACAGTGGTACTTGCCAGTAGCCTTTGACGAGGTCTACCTTTGTCAAGTACCTTGCTTTCCCGATCTTATCCACACTGTCATCCACCCGGGGAAGAGGATATGCATTGGTGGGGGTCAACCCGTTCAACTGCCTAAAGTCAATGCAGAACCGAACTTTTCCATCAGGTTTGGGCTGCAGAGTGACAGGAGAAGTCCACCGTACTGCCCCCTTCTCGATCAAGCCTCTCGCCAGCATATACTCCAGCTCATCCCTGAGCACTGGGAGTTTAATGGGTGGCACCCGATAAGGTATCGACTTGAAGGGGGGGTGCTCTCCTACATCGACATCATGCACCGCTTGAGTAGTGAGGCCTGGGTGCTCGGCAAATACAGTGGGGTATGAATCGAACAGGCGCTGCACTGCCACCTGCTGTTCCTCCGGCAGGTGCGCCAGAGCATCATGCGCACATTGGCTCGAATTCCCCGCCCACTGATCAGCCGAGACATGACAATCCCAGTTATCATCCACCTGATCATTGCTGCCCCCCTCTCCTTCTCCACCATGACCGCAGCAGGTCAACACAGGGACAGCTAGTGACTCAGGTGGGCGCCTCACATACTCCTTCAACAAATTAATGTGGCATAGTGTGTTACGCTTCTTCCGGTTTGGAGTGGCAACGAGGTAATCTAGATCGGAGATCTTTGACACCACCCGATAAGGCCCAGCGTACTTGGCAGCCAGAGGATGACCTGACAAAGGCAACAGGACCAACACCTCTTGACTTACCTGAAACTCCCGGAGTTTCGCCTTAGTATCGTACCTGTCCTTCATACGGGCCTGCGAACTCACCAAATTACGCCCGGCCAGCTCCAGACTTCTAAGCATTCTCTCTCTGCTCTCGAGGACGTATCTCAACATAGAACATGGCTTAGCGGTACCCTCCCAAATCTCCTTCACCATGTGGAGAGGGCCCCTCACCTGATGCCCGAAAACAAGCTCATTCGGACTGAAACCGAGACTCTCTCCAGGTACTTCTCTTGCCGCGAACAAAACATACGGCAGACCAAGGTCCCAATCCTTTCCATTCTCAGCGCAGGAACATCGAATCATGCTTTTCAGCGTGGCGTGCCACCTCTAAAACACCCCTTGACTCTCCGGGTAATACGCAGAAGAGACGACAGTGCTAATGCCATGCTGAATCATAGTTTGTTTGAACAGATTAGATGTAAAATTAGAACCTTGGTCCGATTGCACCTCTTGCGGGTAACCATATCGCGAGCAATACAAGAGCAGGTTCCGGACAACAGTTTTCGCCGTGCCATTTCTCATTGGATATGCATCAGAATAACGAGTGGCCACATCCATGATAGTTAATAGAAATTTATTACCGGCACTAGTAGGGGGTAGGGGTCCGACCATATCAATGATGACCTTACTGAAGGGCGGTCCACTGACAGGAATGGGGTGCAACGGGGCTCTCGGAATTGTTTGGTTAGGTTTTCCAACCCTCTGGCACGTATGACTCCTTGCTATCCAGGTTACCACCTGCCCCTTCAACCCCGGCCACCAAAACAATTTTTCTAAAGCCGCCACCGTTTTTCTCACCCCTAGATGTCCTGCCAGTGGTATGTCATGCGCCAACCTCAATAGGCTATCCCTGCACTCCCGTGGCACCACCAACTGGTCCACTACTCCGGACCCCTCTTGCCAACTACGTTTAGGGTCTTGAAAACGCCTATAGAGGATGCCTTCTAAATAAAAAAAATCTCCTGGCTGTGCATCGCCATCCTCGTCGAGCTCTACAGCTCCATTAGCACACGTTTGGAGCTCAGGGTCCTCTAGTTGCAACCGATGTATATCTAAGGGTGCCAAGTGATCTAACTGCTCCCGGAGCAATGCATGACCTTCCCCGATACTGGGCTGCTCCCTCTGTCTCTCTCGATGTACATAACGTTGCTGTCGTGGAGACTCGTCATGCCCAGCCTCGTCACTCTCGATCACAGGCCCAGGGGCTACTCCAGAATTAAGTAATGGTGCTAATACTGAATCACTCAGGAGAGCCGCCGAGTCAAAACTCTTAAAACCAACTCCAGCTTTAGCCTCCTCCTGTTGATCGTTCCTCCGCTGGTCTGAAGACGGAGGACTAGGCTGTGACACTTTAGCTGCCCGAGCTCGGGTGACAACACACGCCATGGGTTGTGTCTGGCACCGCTCGACCCACTCTTGCTCTTCCCTACTCACGTCGGCCGGCCTCTCGGCAACGACTAAGGGTAGAACCTCAGAAGCGGGCATTGCAAAGTCGTTGCCGAGAAGAAGGTTGACGCCCTCCACTGGCAGTTCGTCCACAATCCCGACATCCAATTCACGTGCCACACCATCCACCTCCAACTCCAACTGCAGCAGCGGGTATGACCGAGTTGCATTAATACCCTGCACCACTACCACCCGAGCCGCATTTATAGGGTAGCCAGTCAAGTTTCTCATCAGAGTCTGGGAAGCACCTGTATCACGCAAGACCTCTACTCCATACTTGCGCCCCGCCCACATCACGCAACCCCGCCCTCTATGGTCGCAAAAAACACCCTGAGCAGGGTTCGAGCCTCCCAGGTGCTTCTGCATTGGCTGTGCCTCAGCCTCTGACGAACTGCCCCGGGCAAACTCAGACGACTTCGGAGACACACCAATGTTGCAGGCCAAAGACACAGCTGCTGTAGGTGGTTTGCTAGGACAGACTCTTGCAAAGTGCCCCTTTTTATGACAATGATAACACTCCAACTCCCCTTTGGGCTTCCCTTGATACTGGGAAGGGCCCGGCCCCTTCTTAAACGGGACGGTGCTAGTCTTGTGGTCAGTCTTGGTATCATGGCTCTTGTACTTGTTTGCATAAGGTATATCACTAACTCGGGGGGGTGGGGCGTCACGCCCCTTGTTACCTGCCTCACTACGCTGGGCAGACCCGCACCCACGAATTAGTGATAGCCGGAGGTCAGCCATCTCAGCTGCCTCCTGTAGAGTTTTAGGTTGCTTTTCTTTCAGGTTTAACGTCAGGTCGCCGCCCGTGCATTTGAAAAACTGCTCTAAAAGCACCAACTGTTTAATGTCGTCAAACGTAGTAGCTTTCTCCGACCTCAGCCAATTCCCAAAAGCATCGGACAGCTCCCGGGCATGCTCCAAAAAGGTGCTCTCCCGACCCTTGGTAACACCCCGGAACTTCAACCTGTACGTCTCTGGTTGTAGTTCGTATGCTCTCAGGACAGCCTCCTTGAATTCCTCATAGATAATACAAGACTCTATAGGCAATGCATCATAAGCCTTGAGTCCCTTGCCCACAAGTCTAGAGGAAACAAGGGCTGCCCACTTCTCCCCAGGCCACTGGTGTTCCTGGCACTTCTTCTCGAATCTCATGAAAAATTCGGTGACACCCGACTCATCAAATACAGGGACTAGCTTCAACAGGTGCGACAAAGACTGATCATGCCCACAATTCCCACCACCGAGACGTTGCCCTATCGTTTCCACCCGAGTCTTCTCAAGATCGATATCTGCCCGGTACCTGGTAGACTCAGCCTCCGACTCGGATTTTATTCTCGCGAGTTCGAGATCAGTCTGTTGTTTAGCCTTAGCGAGTTCGAGATCCGTCTGTTGTTTAACCTTAGCGAGACGTTCCTCACGCTCAGCCTGCATCTTAGCCATCTCAAGCTGGAAGATCATTTCTGTAGTGAAACTCTGAGGAGGAGGTGGAACTATTGGAGGCCCACCCAGCGATCGTAAACCACGCTGCCAGCGGCTATCGGCCTGCGGTAACGTACTAAACTCCGGCATCCTAGAGGTCCCGATGGGAGTAGAGTGGAGGGGGGGCTCGAGCAGAAGTCCCCGAGCACCATCTCCACCCTGGACCTCACTAGCCGCCCCCAGTACGCAAGCCCTCAAATCGTTCTTCTTGATGCCATGAGCCACCTTAAGCCCCATGAGGGGAGCCAAACACTGTAGACCATACTTGCTAATTCCCTCTAGTCGATCAGCTGTTATAGGCACCTCCAAAAACTTCTTTGCGGCCTCCTCACTAGTTACTAACCCCCCTGGCATCTGCCCATCAGAGCCTGCATCAGTCCCTGAACCCTCAGTATGATCTGATTCAATTCCCATGGTGTCCACCAAAAATTATCACGTTTATAAAAAAAAAAAAAGTACCCAAGCTCCTATGTAGCACTATTCACTTGCCAAAAATGTCTGAAGACTCTCAAGTGCTATACTTTGCCAAAAAAAATCTAACGTGCCCACTATATTCCTCAATAAAACAAATGACCACAACAATCCTGCAATTATCTCTTAGTTCACAAGATCCTGAGCTAGGTCGCCATTTGTTACGATCCAGGTTCTTAAAGACACAGGGCTCTTCAACATTGGACTAGATAATGGCAAAAAGCAACAACGGTAACACTAGATCCAACCCCTGCCTTAAACACTGGAAAACAAAACACCATTACCGCCCTGAGTCGTGCCTGGACAACGAGGTATCCTATGACTCGGTAACTGGTGCACACACACTAGGCTGACGCTCAATGAAACAGCCTATTCTTAAACAGTAAAAGATTACTCGATTATGTTACACAAAGAAAAGATAGTTAACGTGATTAATTAACGTTACGGTAGATACTCAAATAACTGGCACTCCTGTATTAAAGAAAGTGCAATGCTAGTCCTGCAACATCAACTGGAAACTTCTGAAATAAGTCTGATGCTGGGAAGATGTCCGTAAATAATCTTGAACAATTATAATGCAGAATACGGGTCACAATAAATGCTAGGACATATAGTAATAATAGGCAGGCGAATAATAAAGACTGCGCAAAGGTAGTAATGCTCGACAACTAAAGAAATGCTTCGTGATACAACGCAACAGCCTACTCGGGTAATGCAACTCAACAACAACCTCGGCTCAAAAGTGCAGTGAATAATAATGCTGCATACATATAATAATGGGGCTTATCTCTAACCAGTGTCTGCTCAGTTAATAAAGTCTAGCTGGGGTATCAAGGCAGGGCAACAATGGGCGAGCATGCGGCTCGTAGCCTAATGTTGTCCGAGGGTGGTATAATGAAGATTACGTTATATGATGGGGATGCTCTCTTGATAAATCTAGGTCTCTAGTACCTAGTTCTATCCTGGCGATCCCTTAGAAGTCAACACAAAGAGGCAGCACTATGTTGTGAGGGATAGGCTATGGCCCTCTCACACCACAGCGCTGTGCTCGCAAAGTAAACCAACCCGAAGACAACTTAGGCTCCCACAGTACCTGTCGATGTCGTGCAGAGCTTAGTTAACACTGCACACATCGGAGACAACGACACAGTAACCTTACCCCTAGTCTAGCTTTAGATAACCAAGCAGAATCACTCAACACCTTGCAAGGGAGACATATACCGGTCTACAACCTTCCCGAGAGAGGACACATACGGAAAAGTCCGTCTCTCTAAACCTCAATAAAGCATAATACCTCCTTAACCTAATACATGGAAATATCGGAGAGCTTCGCGTACAATACGACTGGTCGACGGTGAACGTCTATGCTGAAACCAGAAGGGATGTTGAGTTTAATAAAGATTAGAGAATGAGATTGGAGAAGTCGAGAGAGAGAAATAGTATGCAAAGTAGGGAGTATGGGGGACAGAATTGCAATGGATGTAGGCGATACGCATGTCAGGCAAGCTCTGAGCTGGTAAAGAACACGAGGCAGCGACGGGAAGGGACTAGTTGACCACCCGGCCGCCAACGCCGTCAACGCCCAAGCGAGCCGCGTCATAGCTCACCTCGCTGCCGGGTGTACCCCCTCACACTCTCTCGCTCGCCTCCCACACAAGCAACGTTTATATTATAGCGAATATAAAATATAAGGCGCGGTCAGAGACCAAAACAAAGACCATTTCTAGACTGTCTGTGGCAACACGACACTAATGAAATAAAGAAGATCATTCTAGGACAACTGTAGCCTATCCCCCCATCCTGGCGAGCGCTAGCGAGCTGCAATGCCCCACGCAACCATTCTGCTAACGCCGGGATGCGTCACAGCTGACTCTCTGCTTCCTACCAGTTATCCATGACCTAATCCATCCTAACAACGCCCCACCTATTCCATGTGCCTCAACCTTTCTCACAAATCTCTCATGAGGGACTCTGTCGAAAGCTTTACTGAAATCTAAATATATAATATCATATGACTTGTCATTATCTACTGCTTCATATACCTCTGAGAAAAAACTAAGCAAATTTGTAAGGCAAGACCGTTCCTGAGTGAATCCATGCTGAGAAGAATTGATTAAGTTAAATGTTTCTAAGTGGTTTCTCATTTTCCTAGCAATAATTGACTCTAGTAGCTTTCCTATGATTGAAGTGAGACTAATGGGACGGTAATTGGATGCTATTGATTTATCACCTTTTTTGAATATCGGAACTACATTTGCAAGCTTCCAAGCTTCTGGAACTATACCTGTTTCTAATGACTTGTTAAATAGAAATGTTAATGGGTAACTTAACTCATCTCTACATTCTTTTAATACTCTAGCATATACCTCATCTGGACCAAGCGTTTTATGAGGTTTCAGTCTGTCAATTTCCTGAAGCACATAATTTCTACTTATAGTAACCGTACTTAACCTATTTTCTATACTATCGCTATATACCTTACTAACTTCTGGAAACTGTGCCAAATTTTCATTTGTGAAAACGGAAAGAAATTGACTATTTAATGTACTGCACATTTCTAAATAATTTTCTGTCATTTCATCTATCAAAGTTTTAAGGGGACCGATTACATCTCTAACCTTGCATTTATATAGTTGGTAAAAAGCTTTAGGATTATTTTTTGAGTCATTGGCAACATTAATTTCATAATTTGTTTTTTCTTTCCTAATATCCTTTTTTACCTGTCGTGATAGATTCTGATAGTAAGCAAGTAGGTGAATTTCGCCTTTCTTAATTTTCTATATATTCCTCTCTTTTTTCCTAGAAGATCTAATAGTCTATTATTCATCCATTTGGGTTGGTTCTGTGTTGATCTAAATTTTCTTTTGGGGATATATTTATTTTGCGCATTGAATACTGACTTGATAAAATTATCGTATGTATCTACCAAGTTTGACGTCTGTTCCTGACTTAAGATGACAGGTGCCTGAGAAGGGATACACTCATTTGGACACCTGGATCGACTTAATTTTTTGACCATAGGGTCCGCTAATATGGCTCTTCTTAACCCACCATAATTGGCTTTTCTGAAGTCAGGTAATAATGTTGTATTCTCTCTGGTATTACCTCTCCATTGTATATTAAAATACACAGAATTGTGGTCACTATTTCCTAGGTGGTCCCGTATCTCTACATTATTTATCATATGTTCATTGTTACTGAAAACTAAATCGAGAATATTATTACCTCTAGTCGGCGTATCTATGAATTGAAATAAAAAACTATCTTGTACTACCTCAATAAACTCCTCAGAATCAGAGTGCTTTGATGCTTTGAGAATTTGATGCTGCCAATCTATATTCGGAAAATTAAAATCCCCCATAATGCACACATTGCTAAACCTTGATGCCATTTTAATTTCCTCCCATAATGACGTTCCGTCATTTCTACTCGTATTTGGCTGTCTATACATAACCCCAATAACTATGGCCTCACTACCTTCGTTTACCTCTACCCAAACACTTTCATTATCGTTATTTAGTCTAATACCTGATTTAATACAGCTTTTTAATGTACTCCTGACAAACACTGCTATACCGCCACCCCTCTTACTTGTTCGGTCATATTTAAACAAACTATATCCTGGTATATCAAATTCTGCTAAAAAATGCCTGGTTTCTGTATTAATCCACGTTTCAGTTAGCGCTATTATGTCTATATTTTCTTTGATAACAAGGGCTCTAAGTTCGTTCATTTTGTTACATAGACTCCTACAGTTTGTGTAATATACTCTCAATTTACTTCTTTTATTTATACCTAATTTACCTTTATTTCTAACTACATTTCCATCTTCCGTTGCACCATCACTACTATCATTAGCAATATTGTCATATATTTAAGCATGAGACTGAATATCCTTATCGCTTTCGCCTGACGCTAAAAAAAATCCATTTAACCTCTTTTTTACACTCTCAATATTTCTGTTCAAAACCCCACAACCACCCTGTCTAAAGAACTAGCTAATGTGGAAACCCCTAGCCTTGAAAGATGAACCCCATCCCTAGCGTACATCCTATCTCTACCATAGAAAGTATCCCAGTTATCAATGAATGGTATTGCGTTTCCTTTGCAATATTTCTCCAACCGGCAATTGATACCAATCGCCCTGGATGTCCATTCCTTGGGAACTCCTCTTCTGGGTAGGATACAATGTACTACAGGGATCCCTCCCTTCATCCTAACCTTATCTAACACATCCCGATACTGCTGCAGCAGTTCCTCACTTCTACCCTTACCAACATCGTTACTCCCGGCACTGAGACAGATAATGGGGTTATCTCCACTATCTTCCAAGATGTGGTCCATCTTCTCTAAAACCCTCCCAGCTCCATGGCCAGGCAGACACACAACCTTCCTAAGTTTAGTGCGGGTAGCCCTAACTAAATGTCTTACCATGGAATCGCCCACAATTGACACAGACTTACCTTCTCGGGACACAGACTTACCTTTCCCTCAGGAGGATCCAGCAGCTGTAAGTGGAGAACCCCTGGTGGTGGCAGAAGTTCCCTTGGTGGTGGTGGTGGTGGTGGGGGTGGTGGTAGGTAGCACAGCGTCAGCGGTAGGAGCTGAGTCGGCGGCAGGCACTTCATCTAACCCTCCCTTATCCTGACTATCTTTTCCCTCACATTCGTCTCGCAAAGGAGAGAATGTATTTGTCACACTCATACCTATTCTACTATCCTGCTTCTTGAGTGTGACTTTCCCACCCGTATTTTTAACAACCTGCCATTAATACAATTGTTCATCAACTTCCTCCCTTTTCCCCTTACTCGACTTAATTTCCTCTTGGCTAAGCTTGAAAGCTAGATTTTCGTCTTTAATCAAATCCACTTCCCTCTGAAGTTTAACATTTACCTCCCTTAGAGCCAAGACCTCTTCCTTCACCACAACCATCTCTAATACAAATAAAATGTCTCTATTTATGGCCTAGCTAAGATTCACCAAGGTCCTCTGCTCTATGAAATAGAAATTCACCTGCAACGGAACGAAATCCCTTAAGCTACTTCACACGTGATTAATATAGATATAGAAATATTAGTTCTATAAATGTGTCATATTTAAGGAATTATAGTCTGTTTTGTCTTACAAATTTCCACCACCATATGTGCGACTTAATAAACAGTGTCAACTGCCATATTTAATATACACAAATGTTTTACCATATATTGGCTCAACGTTATGATGAAACAGAGTCGAAATTAATTTGGTGTAAGTTTGCATACATGCAATCCAATATTATATTTAACTGAACTGCACTTCTGCATCTGTTTATGTTAATCGAAGGGACAAGATGAACTAGACCCACTCTCGTGGGTCCATCTATCCACTAGGAAGGAGTAACTGTAGTACTCCCTTCACCACTTACAGGTGGCCTCTCCCAACACTTTAATGTCACCCTCTCCAGTGAATGGAGTATAGTTATATAATTATTAACATTATTATTAAGTAAAAGAAGGAAGTGTAACAGTTAAACGGCTTTATACCATCTATTTAACCCTTCTAATACCACATATCCTTCATTAGCTGGATACAATTGCTAAAATATAGCTAAATAAAAATTAAAAGGAACCCTGGTACGGAAGGGGTTAATCTCGGAGGGAGCAGCGCTCGCTGAGGCAGTCAAAAGACGCCAAATCTCCTCAAGTAAGAAAATAACATGCAACTATGTGTAATGTAATGATACATTAATGTGTGTGGCCATGTGTTTGAGTTGATTAGTTACGAAATAGGAATAGATTAGTGTGAGCGTACCGTAGTTAAGGGGGAAGATGGGTTGACAGGCGAATACTGTATTGAGAATACACACGTAACCATATATTTTTAACTTTTAATATTCAATGCATTGAATCAAGGACCCCATTTTATGTGTGGGTCAATGATCTATTTTAATAATACTGCATATACTGTATATTTTAATAATACTGCATATACTGTATATTTTAATAATACTGCATATACTGTATATTTTAATAATACTGCATATACTGTATATTTTAATAATACTGCATATACTGTATATTTTAATAATACTGCATATACTGTATATTTTAATAATACTGCATATACTGTATATTTTAACAGTGAAATACATGCTTACTCCAGATATTGGGATATATCGGCTTAATTAATCATAACCTAATTTAAATATGAGAATGCAAAAGTATATTCAAGGCTCAATTGTTTCTGACTTAGATAGCATTATATCGTCAATATACTTACATATTCTAATGAATCATAAAACTTTATATTGAGCTAGGTTTATATAAAATGGCAAATGTGAACATGAGCTAGTTATCCTATTGCTATTTTAACGATATGTTATTTCATTTTGGGAAGAAGATTTGGAAAGCATGCAGAAACATACATACAAACGATGATAGAGCGAGAAATGAGAGAAAGGAAGGAGCAAGAGGTTACAGTGATATTTATCATCCTATGGTTATAATCGTGGCCCTGGTTAAAGTCACAGTGGTGGAAACAATCCAAGGGGAGGGGCTTATAGACGTGAAACAGGAAAGAAAGAAGGAGGGAGGGCTTGGCTGAATGAGGGTGGTAGAGTGGGGGGGGGTGGGGGGGGGGGGGGGGGTACAGAAATGTTACCAACACAATTCGCGATTCTCTGCCGGGAAGGTGTAGCAGGATTTATGTCCACAATAGTACATAGTGTAAATACTTCAATAGATATTAACCCTTAATTAGCGGCTCACCACATAAGTCGAGTTAAATAAAGCTGGACTATGTGGCGGCGCTCGACATAGGTCGAGTGGTAATTTCAGCACGTAATGTTGCTGAGAGAGAGAGACAAGTGGTGGCAGGAGACTAGCGAGCGTATGACTGCTCCAGACCACCGCGGCGAACCTACTGACACGAATCTCAGCTCCCTCCTCCCTCTCTCACTCGCTACATACTGAATTATATGGGGAAAGTACCGAATTACATGCTTTTTGCACTCGCGTTGCACGGTTATTGCAAGAAAACTAGCCATCATAAAAGGATCGTTATGGTGTCATTCGAAAGTTCTGTTTATGCCCTTTCAGGGATAGGTACTTGTTTTACGTTCTGGGTCTTATTTAGGCATGAAAATGATCACGTAAACAGCCCTATTTTGGCTAAAAACACCCCGCTGGGCGGTACATATAAATAAACCGCATAGGCCGCTCGTAAGGTGTTAAGGTAAGGATTTTTGTTTTTATACAGTATTATATCATTAAGTCATTTATTTTATACAGTTTTGGTTAGTATATGTTAAAATCCATCGTATTTTTACTAGATTTTCAATGTACGGACTTTTTCAATGTGCTGACCAGGGTCCCCACCTATTAGTCTGCTCATGCGAGGTTCGACTGTACTTATATTACCAAACTATACCACTTAACAAAATATACTAGTTAACCTATGAACTGCTAGAACCTGTACAAAGAAAAGGGTAAAGTTGAGGGGGGGGGGGGGGGAGGAGTGAAGGATGTGGCATGGAGAGATGCCACTACTTTCTACGTGTCGCCCAATTTTGAGACATTTCCCGGCACTGGCACAGTATTTGATTTGATGTACATGTTTACATACCGCGCCTGGTGGAAGGAACATAGTAGTTCCTGGGTTAATAAGCTATGCAACTGTGGACGTATGTGTGGGGAGGAGGCTGATGGTTGCCACTTCTTCAGGCAGAGAAAGATAAAAAGGTACGGTACCGGTACACAATGAGAGGAGTGGAGAAGGGAAGTAGAGATGGTTGAACGAAATGTGCCGACTGATTTTATATGTATAGATGAACGAATGAGGTAATCTGTGTTTCATAATAGGGGGTATTTGGGGCAATGAGGGGATGGGGGTTGTCTGACCATAATGTGGTAGTAGCAAATATGTGAGTAGGCTACAGACGAAGTGGGTGAGGAAAGATAGAGTAAGGCAGGATGGAGGAGGAGCCATGTCGAGAGGGAAAAGGTTACAGGAAGAGTTAAAAAAAGCAGTAGAAGACACCTAGATAGGTTTGCCTTGAAGCGAATGGAAAAGGTGTAAGGGGTGAGCTTTGTGTTTATGGAAGAGATATGTGCATGATGATAATGATGCAGTTTTTACAACCATGCACTCCCTGCTCAATAGCTGGACTAAGGTGGGTGCCCTGATGAACAGTGACTTCAGTGAACAGTTGCCACAGATTGCTAGATTGCACCCTCCACCACAGCACTGGCGTCTACCAATAACACACTGGCTGGCCTGAGACTCGAACCCTTGACCGTGAGGTTTACAGGCGAGTGTTCTACCAACCGTGCTACGGCCAGCATGTGAGGAGTTAGGAGGAGGGGAAGGAAGTGAAAGGATTAAACAGTGTGGTGGACTAAGGAGGTGAAACAAGCAGTTGAACAGAAAAAGAAAGCATACAAGAGTGGTTGGGTAGTAGAGGGAATGAACATTTGGAGAGGCAGAAAAGGGAAATGTAAGTGAAGAAAAAGAGAGTAGTGAGCCTGAGTACGAGAACAGTAGATGACAAATTTAGAAGAAATTGGTTTGGAAGGAGGTCAAGAAAGTTAGGGAGGGTGACAATGGAAGTAGGCCTAGTAAGGGCGTGAAAGATAAAAATGGGCGAGTTCTAGTGATGAAGCAAGCTAAGAAAGCACTTTAACCTGGGAAATGAAAGAGGCGGTTAGAATAGACCCATCACTGGTACCTCCTTCAGACATATATGACGCTACCGCGTCATATGGCCGAGTGCGCCAAAACCTCATATGACGCTAGTGCGTCATATGGACTTATCTTCATGGCTCTCTAATAAGTTATATGACGCTCTAGCGTCATATGGAGCTCAGTAAGTCCGATAAGTTAGTTTACGATAAAACCGTTGGTGGCAACCTCAGCCACCTCTGATAATTCTAACGGCCGCAGTGTTGTTGTGAGTGTAGTGCGAGGCGGTGGCAAGGATACCGGGCTCACGCCTCCGTAGACTTACTGGAACATAATATGTCTGAAGGAGGTACTGTAGGATAGTGATGTAACTGAGCAATGAATAGATGGGAACAAAGTGGGTTTAGGAAGGGAAGAGGCTGCGTAGATCAGATCTTCTCCTTGTGAAGAAGTACCCAGTATCTGCAGAAGAAATGGAAGTTTATGCTGCCTTCATGGACTTGGAGAAGCCTAAGACAGTAGGTAGAGAAGGTGTGTGGAAAGTACTGAAGATATAGCAAGTACCGGTAGTTGGTAAGTTGCTGGAAGCAGTGAAAAGCATGTATGAGGGTGAAAGAGCAGCAATGCGTGTAGAGAATGAGCATAGCGATTTCTTCAATAAAGCATGGGTGTGTAATGTCCCCATGGATGTTCAGTAGCCTATACAGCACATATTGTATGGATGGAGCCGTGAAATAAATCCAAGGAAAAGCAGAGGATGTTGCAGTACACTAGTAAGGCAATGGAGCGATGTAAGTTGGCTGTGCTACGGTTAGCTGATGATACTGCTCTTATGAGTGAGCGTTGCAAAGTTTGGTTTAGTAATTATGTTTAGAATGCTGTGTGAAAAACGGAACTCGAAGGTCAATAGGTCGAAGAGAGGGATGCATTCCCCCCCAGGGCTAAGGAGGCCTTCATCTTATGGTGAAGGAAGAAATTAATATACCCCATGCATCCTACTGCATGTTGTATAAGGCAACTAATAGGGGGCGTGGAGAATGAGTTGTGGACCAACAGCCATTAGTAGCCTATACAATAAAGCCTTGTTATTGGCACTCAGGCACTGTCTTGGTATGGCAATGCCGAGACTGGTGGAGTGCGGTTAGGTGCCACAAGGGACTCTACTAGTTTAACCTGGGCGCTGTTGGTGCAACGCCAGAGTCGGCAGCAGTGTTACATGGTAGGGCAGTGTTGTGGCAGGATCTTGTTGTTCTAAAGTCCAAGTTGCCTAATGTACAGTAGAGTCTTGGTATGGTACCGTACTGTCTTGTTGCAGCACTGTTGAGGCTGTTATGGTTTGCAGATGGACCTACTGTAGTTGAGTCTTGGGTAAGGGTTGTGTTAGCGGGTGTACCATACCTTTTGTTTACATAGTGGCACGCTCGCAGTTACTGTACATTCGCGTCTAATTTGACTGCTGTTATTTGCCCCTGCTGGTAATATATATGATAATGACAATAAGTCATGGGGGGTGGGGGGCAAAGCCTCCCTCAACATAACAATTTATCCAACACCTGGCCTTGGGATACAATAATGGATTGAGGGGGGGCTTTGTTCCCCTCACCCCCCATGACGTATTGTCATCTTCATATATATTACCAGCAGGGGCAAATAACAGTAGTCAAATTAGATGCGAATGTAAATGCGGGCATGCGACTATGTAAACAAAGCGGACGGTACGCCCGCTAACATAACCCTTACCGAGTCTTGCTGCGGCACGGTTAGCACTATACAGTACCAACATCAGCCAAAGTGCTGACATACGGGTCACCCCTTGCATATTACATATACAAATTATCCACCGTCCACTGCCTTTTATTATTCCTGGGGGAAAGTGACATAGGCCTAGGTCTAGTCAACAGTGTTTGAGAAACTTAGGGACGCGTCTTGCACGAGAAGCAATTGTTTACATATTTGATGAAAAACCTAGCCTACTTAACCCATTAAGCCCCAGCTGATTTAATAAAAATGCACACTCCAGACCCAGCCAATTGTCAGTTTTTGTTTTCCTGAAAACACAAGGGATGGGTTAGTAATAAAAGAAAAACCACAAAAAAGCGCTCACTTATGTCATTTAGGGGTCCTGGGGGGCGGCGGAAAGTCGCAATTAACATGGGGTGATGGGTAGGCAAAATACTGGAAAATCACTCCAGCGTGCACGCGGCTGGACTTAGGGGGCTGCCAACCATCGGTATTGTTCCGTGGGATCCTAAAGCAGTTCCCATACAAATCTGAACCCTCTACGAGCCTTCTATCAATGTTCAATTAGCGCCGTCGGCTACAACCAACGCTGGTACTGGCAGGGATTTACAATGCCGTCGACTCACGTCCGGCGCTGGTGTCCACCTGGTTAATCTGTATCTAGGCCTAATTGTATTTTATTGTGTTCACGAGACACGAACGAGTTTTCATAACGGGCGAGGCAAGCATAAGAGCGAATTCAATAGTTGATTATTTTTTCAAAGAAAAAATATATTTACATGTGTTGGCCTAACCAGGCATAATCTCCACAATGACTGTTTAAACTGTCAAACATGTCTTAATAAAAAAATAAATACCGTAGGTACCGGTAGGCTTATTTCTGCCGGAGAATGACGGCACTTTACGATACATTTGCTGTTAAAATATACACAAAGCTGTAATTCCAGTTACAGTATGTATATAATGTAAAGAAAAACAAACTGCCAAAGATATAAAGGCACATCTAGGCCTAGTAATAATAACATTTTAGTTTGGTAAGGTTTGTGTTAGCAGGCGTACTATCGTTTTGTACTATTTGCATAAGTTGTACGCTTGCAATTAGGCCTATGTTCGCTTCTAATTTGACTTATTTTATTTCATCATTTTTGTTTACAAAATTATCCCACAGCCAGCCGTTATATGCCCCTGCTGGTAACATAATTATATATATGATGACAATAATTCAAGGGGGTGAGGAGGAGCTTTACCCATTATTGTACCCCACGGCCATCTGCTGCATAAATTGTCGAGTTACTGGCTGTGGGACACAATACAGTAATAGGATGACACAACCCTTTTTTTAAGTTTTTCCATTAAGCATTAACACCTTACGAGCGGCCTATGCGGTTTATTTATGTGTACCGCACAGCGGGGTGTTTTTAGCCAAAATAGGGCTGTTTACGTGATCATTTTCATGCCTAAATAAGACCCAGAACGTAAAACAAGTACCTATCCCTGAAAGGGCATAAACAGAGCTTTCGAATGACACCATAACGATCCTTGTATGATGGATAGTTTTCTTGCAATAACCGTGCAACGCGAGTGCAAAAAGCAGGTAATTCGGTACTTTCAGTACATAATTGAGTATGTAGCGAGTGAGAGAGGGAGGAGGGAGCTGAAAGATTTGTGTCAGTAGGTTCGCCGCGGTGGTCTGGAGCAGTCATACGCTCGCTAGTCTCCTGCCACCACTTGTCTCTCTCTCTCAGCCACATTACGTGCTGAAATTGCCACTCGAGTTATGTCGAGCGCCGCCACATAGTCCAGCTTTATTTAACTCGACTTATGTTGCTCGCCGCTAAATAAGGGTTAAAACACCTAGATTTGCAATTTGGCTATTTGTATGTATATTTATATCAAAATCCACAACATTCAACATTAAATAACCTAACCTCACCTGGAAAGGTTAGGTTACAGTAAGTTAGATTTGGTTTGGTTAGCCACCCAAGAGCGTAAAAGGCCTGGGCTAGCCTATTAAAATTTGTTATCTTTCAGGAGGATCACAGGTAGGCTAGGCCTGGGCCTATGTGTCAATTTTAGTCAGTCTTTACAGCAGTTGAAAAACAGAAAACCCAAGTCTAAGTCTAAAGAATTAGGCCTAGGCCTATGTCAATTTCCTACACACACAAAAAAAAGGCCTAAATAAATAAAAACAAAAAAAGGCTAACAGTAGGCTTGTAAGAAGAAACAAAAAAAACGGCCTAGAGGGAAATGTTTGACTGAAAAGAGAATAACTTCATAGCCTAGTTAGGCCTAATGCAAAAAACAGGCTATCAAACAAGAGCAGTTCCATCTTTTTCATAATTTTTATTTAGCCTAATAGGCTAGGCCTAGGCCTATACAAAGTTAAAATTATGCTTTACAGTTCTTATTACTTAGGATATGTCTTTGGAAGTGATCAAATAAGCAAATCAATATAGGCCTAGGGCCTAGGCTAATTTCAAACTAATTTTCTTGTAGGGCCTATTTTTTCTCATCTTCAGCCCAGTCTTGAAACAAAATTATCCCATTTGACACCCTAAAAATAATAATTAGGCCTTGGCTTATTATTGCAAAATGATTAGCCTATGTTTAGGCTAGGCTACTATTCCCTGGGCCTGGGGTTCATGTGTAAGCAATAGCAAGTGTCCACCAACAGCTTGAGCCTGACGCCTGAAGAGTGAAGACTCTGTCGGAGCCTGTCCTGCCGCCTCTGCCACTGTTGGTTGCTGTGCAGCTTCTGGTTCGAACTGATACGGTCAGATTATCATAGGCCTACGGTTGAACTAAATTTATTGTGCATTGCACAATTAACCTCTTCAGTACCAGGGACTTCCTTTTCATCATATTTTGGCATCTAGGCTATTAGGTTAGGCTAGACGAGTTTATTCAGCTTAGGAAAGACGTCTAGCAATAACAGACTTCAAACTATCTCAATCAACCACTTCAACTACCACAAATCCTTCCTAAGCTGCATAATATCGTCTAAATACAGCTAGAAAAAAATATGACACGTCGCTGGTTAAAAGGCATTTCAAATTGTTCACTAGGCCTAGGCTACTTTCACAGGAGCTCTCATAATCATCGTCCATTGTGCAGGTTGTTATACAACAAAGTTAAAGTTACGAAATTACTGCTCATAGGCCTAGGACTCTTAACCCGGTAACGGCAAAGGGGGGGTATTGAACCCGGTCCCCATGGGCAAGCATATAGGCTCCATTCAGGCCTATAATCGTCATGTTACGATAAATATAGTTATTACTTATTAATATGAGCCTATTTTACCTTCACTATGAAGATAGTAACCTGTAACAACAATAAAACAAGTGAAAATATAATTTTCTGGTCAAAATCGCGAATATAGATGGACCAGCCCATTCATGAATTATGGGGAAAATTGAGGCAACCCCTCCCTCCACGAGGCCTCAAGCCACACTGAGCCTACTCATACACACACTCGGTTATGTAACACACCCTCTAGGCACGTAAGCACATCCTCCACACAGTTTGCTAATGTTAGCACAAAAATATACCAACGAATTAGGGAATAACAGGGAAAATATGTGATAATTGAAGGGGGAGGGGAAAGGGAGGAAGGAGGGGATGTGGAGGAGTGAAAAATAGGGAAAACAAAATAAAAAATGTTTAGTGATACTGGGGCTGTTTTTTTAGGCCTCCCTCTTAAGAGCTTTGGCGCCGTCGCCCAGTAAAACCTCTTAAGAGCTTTACCGCCGTTTACGGGTTAAAGATTCAGCCTCACAAATCACAAGACATCTAGGCTAGTCAAGCTTTTCAGCCTCTCAGGCGTCTTCCTGAATCCTCTTGGTGCTGTTATTGTTTACAATTTTCCTGGTGTGGCGTCACGAAGATCGCCTTAACTCCGAATCATGCACACCTTCCGCAAGGTATAAAATTCGATATATTGAGATTATTGTTTGACAAAATTTAATAATAACACTCAAAGTGCGTTACTTGCATGTTGGTATTTCCCATTATAAGTAGAGCCCATGTCATGCACCACCACCTGTAAAGTGAAAGTTATTGTACGATGGTCGCTGTTACTGAATTCATCACCAACATACAAATTCTCTATTAATTCTTCTTTTGTTGCAAGTACAAGGTCAAGAACGTTATTACCACGGGTCGGCGATCGAACAAATTGATAGAGTGAACTCTCTTGCAAGTTCGCATACAAGTCATGTCCGGAGTGTGAAGTAAGAGTATCGCCCCACTTGGTCACAGGTAAATTAAAGTCGCCAAAAAATACGGTATCTTGTGAGTTACTTACATCTGCAATTTGTTCATAAATTTCTCGGTCAGTTTGCACTGATTGAGCTGGAGGTCTGTATATTAATGCAAGTATTATTTTTGTACCATTATTATTCTTTATTAGCACAAAAGATGTGTCGACGTTCACAATTTGAGGTTTTGACAAGAGGGTCGGGTTAAGACTTTCTTTGATATAAAATACAACGCCACCTCCATTTTTATTCATTCGGCTGTTCTCAAACATTACATAACCGGGAAGTGAATATTCTGCTAAAAAGTCTCTGTCTTCTGTATTGAGCCAAGATTCTGTTATGCCAATCACATCATAATTTTCTGTAAACACTAGTTCCTCTAAATCTGAAAATGTATTGCTTATGCTACAAGCATTTGCATAGAAAACCTTTAAAGTTGCGGTTTTAGAACTCTCAGAACGTTCTTTACTCAAATTTTTCGTTATGGTCGGATCTACATTTACATTCATGGCTGTCCTCGGTCCTCGATCGTTATCCCTGGCGGTTTTGAATTTGGGTCGTGTTGGTGGAGCTTTATCCAAATTCGCGGTTCTTGACGGATTAGCATTTAATTCCTTTGCAGGTTGCCCGTCCTCGCTGTCTTCGGTCCTTCTTCCTGGTTGTCCTGTGCTGAGTCGATTTCTTCTCCGAAAATCCTTCACCGCATCGTTGAGAAGACGCCCAAAACGTGCTGCTCCCACCTGGTTCAGATGAACTCCATAGTCCGAAAACAAATAGTCATCGTAGTAGAAATTGTCCCAGGTGTCGACTAATCCCACGTTCTCCTTCCTGCAGAGGTTTGCTAGACAACGATTTGTGCTGGTGGCTATGTTGTAAAATTGGTTCTCTACACCGAGTCGGGGGACGATTCCTGAGACGATGATCCTTGATGACTTCTCCTTAAACGACTTGATCAGCTGCTGGTACTTTAAAAGCAAATCTTCCGACCGGGTTCGCTGGACATCGTTGGATCCAACGTGGATGACGTACATTGTATTAGCAGGGGCCAGCTTTGATACTTCGTCAACTGCAGCAACTACGTCGTCCACACCACCACCAGGGATACAAAAATGCTTCCTGGTCTTAGGTGCCCTGGCACAAAACTCTGTGAGCTGACCACGTATCATCGAGTCTCCCACGAGCCGGACTTCTTCTATTTCCTCTTCGTCATCTGTGTCTGTGAGTGTCTGGAAACGGTTTTGACACTCGGTAATCGGCATGGGTTTCCTGGTCTTGGGGCAAACGTTGTTCCTCATGACACGGAAGTTGTCGTGAGGGGGAAGAGAGTTACTATTTGTGTTATGCCCTGTTTTTCTACAGGTTTAACTTGGGTAATGTGAGTTCTAACTGACTGGGTATATAAGGCTGCATGCACAATACAAGGTATGAGGAATAGAGAACACAAAATAAACACACAGTAACAAGACACACGATCACATTTATTGATATACCACTTCTGAAATACTCGTGCAAGACAAAATATAGAAATGAACAACACTAGCATAAGTGGATCTGGATGGAGCCTAGTCTCCCACTTCCAACGTTCAGGTATTAATCTTCTGATCACTGGCTTTAATTCACAGGTTTATACTGGACACCATCAATGTTACTTATAGATTCATATTCACTGTTAGATTTATTACTGGTAGCTCTGGTGCACAAGTAGTAGTTCACAGACTAGATTAGACACGCGTATTTTAGAGCACGGAAATTCTAGTAACCTCAGGTGGTACTGATCTAAGTTTTATATTCTTATGGCAGAAATACGTAGAACACAAATCAGTGGGCGAACGTTAGATATCACTAGGGTTTTACTTCTATGAAATAATATCTGGATAAAGGTAATTACGAGAGTTAATGTTGCCTGTTAATTAATAAACACTGATACGCTTAGCACTTCCCAAATGGAATGGTTATATATGAATTACACTGGGCAAAGATATAGCCACTTCATAGAAATATTAATAAGTGAATCTCTAAATAGCACTGTAGTAATGTAGTACTGATAGAGTGAATCTTGGGTAGTATTTGATTGATCTGGTCCTGGTTATCTTGCGTCCGTGATGTTGGGGGCTAACGACTGGTTCCGTGGCCGTCCAGGTTGTCCATATGTAGGAAGTTCTCAAGTACGTGGACAGGTCCTTCTATCCAAATCTACCACGGAGTCTGCCAGCTCTGGAACTCACTTCTCAGCAACCAACAAGGATAGAGCTCGAGGTTAGCTCTGGTGACCAACCGGGGTTGGTGTCTATCTTTCAACTGATTTTACTGGGGGCTGGAGCTGGGTTTATAGGCTCGGTTTTGGACCCTGTAGGCCATAGGGATCTCGAGTTTTGATGGACTATTTGAGCTCTCAATTGATACGGGAACTAGGTAAGGTGGTGATTACTGTTGTGGCACATGGCTATATGGAGCCTTCATAATGCGATATAACTGAGCCTTAGTAAGAGGTACTATTTTGGCTATACTGGAAGTACTTAGGGGAGAGAGACTGGATCTACTTTGCGAGGAGGATTGGGACAGCTGTGATAGGAGCGTCTCTCTTAGATTGTTCAATCTTCATTCTATGGTATAGCTGCGGTGCTAATTTAGTTATCAGAGTATGCAAGAAAGGTTGTGGTAAACTATCAATGGAAGTTAAATATTACTAAGCTATAATGAATCAAATAAAATCAATCTAAATGAATACTCTATATCTAAATTGAATTCAATCTGAAACAAGCTAATTTATATCCAAAGGTCTCACATAATAAATGTATATAATTATAGGGTAAGGTTATAAGGGTTAATATTAGCCAGGAATTAACTCACCAATAGTTCCACGTGGCAATGAGGCAAGGGAGAACGTTTTACCCAATATGGCGGTGGACAATGGGGAACGAGACTTCGGTCCCAAGACACGAGTCAAGTTAAAGAAAGAATAAATGATTACATGGGAATGGACATGAATAATATGCTTATCTATCAGTCAGTCATGATGTCGATGAGAGCGTCGTGATGGTGTAGTTGTGTGTATTGCTGTATGTGTATTGTGATTAGAGGCACAAAAGTACGATCAACTGAGGGCGGAAAATTAGATGTTAACTGGTTGGTGTTCGTGAAGGCTCTGGCGTACCTCAAAAGCACACCTTGCTGCCTTGGCAAACCGCCAGGAGCCCAAATTATCGTACCGCATTTAGGTTGCTCTATACGATAAATTATATTAATATATACGATAAATTCATATATACTACATAAGACCATGGCAATATTGCTTAATAGCATATTAGGCCTTTTATAACTTAACTTATTTACAATCTTATAATATACGATCTACTCGTCCTACGTCGTGCTGTAGGAGAGATCGTGACGTCACAGAGACATACAAGATCACAAAAGAGTCATATTCTATCGTATTTATACGATACACTCCCCCCACAAAAAAGACCTGAACCCCACCTTAAACCTTAAGTTGCCCAGAGGCTATCTTCTGACGCCACAAGTCGACAGCGCCAGCAGCAGTGCGTCTGGGATGCGTCCCGGTCCGAGAATGATCACCATCAGTATGAGGTGAGTCGTTCCTTTGAGAATCCTCGGACCCAGCAATAACAGGTGGAGCCTCAGATTGCAATGTGGAATCGAGCTCCAAAGCGTACAAACGTGCGATAGGACGAACAGTAGTTCCAGTGGCTGTCTTTAATAGCGCCACCCGCTCTACAGAGTCTGCCCCCTTGTATACCTCCAATACGCGGCCTAATTTCCAGTATAAACGAGGACTATCTTCTTTAATTAAAACAACTTCACCAACTGTAGGTGCCGTTGGTCTACCAGAGGGAGTAACACTCCTTTCCCTCAATGCTAGCAGATATTCACTAATCCACCGTTTCCTAAAATCCTCGATTATCCTGGATATATACTGGTATCTCTTAGACACCGCTACCTCAGAGTACAACGAGGGATCCTCTAACTCTACTATGGATTGGAAATCAGATGGAAACGCAGTCAATGGTTTCCCATATAGCAAGTGAGCAGGCGTTAATGGTAGTGGTTCTTGCAGGTCGGTGTACACGTATGTAAGCGGGCGATCATTCACGACTGCCTCTATCTCTGTGAGGACTGTCGTCAACTCACTCTTCTTTAATAGAGCACGTCCTACAACCGCTCTGAGTCCTGACTTTACTATGCCGACACACCGTTCCCACATTCCACCAAACCAAGGTGCCTTAACTGGAATGAACCTCCATTCGCACTTTTTCTCTCCCAAAAAAGTGATGATAGTAGGATCACTACTCATATCCTTTAGATATTTTGATGCTTGGACATAAGTGGGAGCATTGTCGCTAAGAATGAGTTGAGGGAATGAACGATGGGCACAAAACTGTCTGAACGCCAGCATAAATTCTTCGCTAGACATATTATCACATAGTTCTAGGCGTACTGCTCGAGACGTCGCACAGGTAAACAATAATATATAAACCTTCTCACTCTCCCTCGTCTTCAATGCCCCTGTGTAATCTAATCCTACCGCTTGGAAAGGTTCTACATGCTTTACACGGCATTCAGGTAGGGGTGGAGCTGGTCCAGTTGGATATGGTTTACCCTTTAGTCTCTGGCATATTGCACACTTTTTCACTACGCGTCGAGCTACTTGTCGAACTCTGGGTATCCACCATGTGAGACGTAAATTTGATATAATATGACATACCCCGTAGTGTTTTACTTCCCTATGTGCACGTATGATCAATAGATCAGTAACGTTATGTCTTGTTGGCATAAGTATAGGTCGGTTTGTGCCGTCTGGTACACCCGACCACTTCAGGCGACCCTCACACCTGATGAGGCCATTGTCTAGGTGCAACCTTAGTTGACGCACTATATTAGGCATTAATGTCTTATTCGAGCCCTTCAAGGATTCTAATTCATTGGAAAAGGTTTCTACTTGAACCCATTTGATCAAAGTTACTTCAGCTGCTTTAAATTCACGAGCATCAATGTTGTGACCCCTGTTGCAGAGTTGGCCCGTTACTTTAAGCTTGAGATTGGATACATATCGCAACACCCAAGCTACAACTCTGACTAGTTTATTATAGTCACCGAATCTTGCCCACTTCATGATAGGACCCGGTGGCTCATTTGGTTGGGCTGTAACTGCCACTGTTTCCAGTGGCAGAAGTCCCTCACCAACAGCATGCCATATCGTCCATTCACTTTCATGGAGCAGCCACTTTGGACCATGCCACCACAATTCGGACTTCATTAACTGGCTAGCCGTTATACCCCTAGTTATGAGATCACTAGGGTTTTCCTTTGTATTTACATAATGATAAGCAACGTCTGGCAAAAGGGCTCTAATCTCATCTACCCTATTCCGCACATAAACTGGCAGAGACTTCTTGCTATGTATCCAGTTGAGTGCGACCTGACTATCGCACCATACATGAACGATTTCAATATTTAATTCGCTCTCGTATGCTGCGCGTACATGTTGCACCAGACGTGCTAATAGCAGCATGGCAGTCAATTCCATTTTAGGGATAGTTACCTTTTTAACCGGGGCTACCTTGGCCCGGGCTGTAACTAAATGTGCCCCAAATGAAGTAACAACATATATGGCTACCCCGTATGCCGTGGCGCTAGCATCGCAAAACGTGTGTAACGTAACGTCACCGAACGCCGCCACTTTACGAGGTATAGGTTTAGTACATAGGATGGCATATTCATTCAACAACAATGTCCCTTGGTCATTCAGGTCCTCGGGCAAACTGTCATCCCATCCTATTTTACGTCTCCAAACTTCCTGCATTAGAATCCTAGCTCTTATGGTAACAGGTAATGCTAGACCCAAAGGATCAAAAAATTGCGCAACTTTGCTCAACAGACTTCTTTTTGTGTGCGCTCCTGTCTGCTGAGCAAAAGACCTTGTTTGAAAAGTTAGTATGTCATGTTTAGGTTGCCAGATCATCCCCAAATTTCTGGACTTTTCCTGGTTAAGAGATGCCGTACCATCCACCTGTATTAAACTCTGAAGATCTTCACTATTAGTAACCCACTCGCGGAGAAATAGATGTGCATCCGCAAACAATCTGCGTGCTTGCCAGTATGCATACAACAAATCATCTTGACTATCGCTAGTACCCTGCAAATTGTCAATGTATAATCCGCGAGATAGTTTACTTGTGTCCTCATGAGTGTCAGCTAGATGTTTTCTGATTGTGGCATTTAACAAAAACTGCGAGCAAGTGGCCCCAAAGAGTACAACCCGAAAACGGTATATTATGATGGGACTTTCAGAGTCGCTAATGTCGCCGAACCAAAGAAAGCGGGTAACATCTCTATCTTCCTCCTTTAGCTTGACCATCAAGAATGCTTTCTCGATGTCACTGGTATAGGCGTACTTTCCCAGCCTAAACCGCAATAGATGTTGGGACAGGTCCGACACCATGGACGGACCTGTCAACAGGCAGTCATTCAGACTGGGTTGTTGACCTTGGTGGGCAGAACAGTCATACACCACCCGTATTGGTGTGGTGACGCTGTCTTTCTTTACCCCATGATGGGCCAGATAGTGAACCCTACCCTTCTTACACGGTTCCTTGACATCGACTCTCTCAATAAAACCCCTATCCTCATAACTCCGAAATACATCGTCATACGCCTGGCGCGTGCTCGGTTCGTTAGACAATTTCCGCTGCAATGCGCGCAAGCGACCTAATGCCAAACCATAGTTGGTAGGCAGGCTTATCTCACTGTTCTTCCAGGGTAAACTAACTTTATATTGCTTGTCTGAGGCACAGTAGCACACAGACTCGTCAAACCTTTGTAGCGCAACTTCCGAGTCATAATCAGTCTCCATAGGATTAATGCCTATGTGATCCAATCTCCACAGTCGTTCCAGGTCGAACTCGGCAGCCATCTTAGGGTCACTAGGTTGGGAATCCTCCCTTCCCAACTCCTCTGCCGCGGTTACATTGACTCTATATATCGAGACCGTGTCGACCAGGACCTTTGACTGTGTAGTATGCACCTTTCCGCTCATGCAGTATCCAAATTTAGTGGGGATTAAAATTACACCACACATCTTTTTAAATCCAGGGTATACTACTTCATAATAATGATCCACACCAAGTAGAACATGCACCTCACTCTGATTTCCCATGGGATCTGACAAGTTAACCCCTTTGCTACGTAATGCGTGTTCCACCTTCTTCACACCCACAGATACATATTCTGGTAGGGTGTCTACTACGATACAAGTCATAAAGTACCGGTTTTTACGATAGAAATATGAAATCTCCGCTATCTCGTAGTCTTGTTTATCAGTAACCCCTGTGAAGCCCTGTAATCGAAGAGTCTCAGCCCCTACGATTCGGTGCTTCAGTCCCACTAGTACGGACCTCTTTATAAAGGAACGTTGAGACCCTTGATCTAGAAGTACCCGACAAACTTTGTTACTGTCATTACCTTCCATGGGAATCTGTATTGTGGGCAATATAGTGGTGTCTTGCGTGCTACCTAGTGCCACAGTTGTAGTACCCTCATTTTTGACGTCTTTGACTTTATCTGCTGTAGGACACAACTTATCAAAGTGATGTCCTTTGCAGTGGCGACAGGGCCTTAAGTATGTAGCAGTACATTGTCCCTGATTACCATGTTCTTTACTTAGACAACCTACACATAGCTTCAATCTTTTCGCCTGTGCTAGTTTTGTCTCATTTGTCGGGTATTTTACGCAGAAACTCCATTTATGTTTGTTGTTACATAGCTTACATAGAATCTGAGCAGGTTTCTTATACACACCCTCTTTCTTTACTTTAGTCCCCACTGTCATGCTTACTGTTCCCCTCTTCTCCACATTCTCACTCCCTCCCGACTCATACATTCTCCCTTTGTTCAACTGTAGATTATTGATCTCCTTACTGAACTGAGTTTTGAATTCCCCCAGCTCAAATGATCTTACCTTATCAAGTATTGCCATAGGAAGCTTCTGACGCAAGCTAATGACTATCATTTCCTGCGTGGTAAGCCCTAGGGTATCTAGCGATCGAGTATGGCACTCCATATTTGCCCTGAAGTTTGTCAACTCATCAACCTTATACTGTGGTTCTGCGAGCCCCAACAAGGCAACGACATGGGCCATCTTCAACTGCTCTCTATCCCCGTATGTGGACTCTAATAAGTGTACCGCTTCAAGATAACTACCACCTACTACTGCAAAACCCTCTATTAAATGTAAGGCCTCTCCTTCCATTTGTCCCTTCAGATAGTGAAACTTGCGGACATTATCCAAAGAGGATTCATGAACCGTAGATCGAAATACGTCCCAGAAAGCTAACCACTCGGTCAACTTGCCCCCAAATGTAGGAAGATTGAGCTTTGGGAGGTGTACAGTATGTTTTGGGTCAGCCCTTCTATGGGCCTCATTATCGCCTCCCTTCTTACTCGCGATTGCACGCTGTAATAGGTACTTCGCTCTAAAGACAGGTTCGTCATAGAGGGCGCGATTATCACACTCTGTAACAATCTCTTCCTCCTCTGTCATGGCAGTCACAATCACCTCACTCAGAGCCGTAATACGACCGTGGGTAACCTGGACGTTTTCTAATCTAGCCTCCAATTCCTCTAGTTCAGCAGTAGTGATGAAAGTGTTGACGTCCACTATTAGCCTATTTATTACTCCCCGAAGTCCCGCCCTTTGATTTTTAGGGGCTTTGTTCAGCACCCCACTAGACGGTGTCTCTTTACCGTTTTTACCCATTTTGCTTGCGAGCCTATAGGCTATGTATCTAAATATCACGTTACAAAAACAACGGCCAAATAATAGGCTACTTAAGAGACGCCAACCGGCGGACTTCTATGTTATGGAGAAAAAATAGTACACTATATAGCAATACCTACTAATGGATCATATTGAACAAGAAAAAATGTTAGGTCAGGTCATATGTCACAGGAAGAAAAGAAAATAATTGGGGAAAGACGATGGGTGGGAAGCAGGACTTAGGCAGGCGCAATGACACAACCCCGGCGTCCCTCTCTAGCCAACGCTTCGTTAGCCCTACAATTTTGTTATATAGGACTTGATTGGTGTCTCAGTCGAGGTGGACACCATCCTGGTCGAGGTCTCGGATGCTGAGTGTGATGGAAACAAAGCGGTGCTTCGTTTCTATTAACCGACACCTCAGGGCGCGGTTAACAGAATTTTTTATAGCCTGAAATTCCGCCGCTGAGAACCCTCGGACTTTCGTCCGGCTCTCAATTGCCACGATCTTGCAGCTTCCTCCGGACTCACGCTCCAGATCCAGCGCCACCTCTTTAATTGCGTCAGCTAACTCGCGGGGTACTGTACCGGGGCGTATATCATTGCCACCTATAAACAAAAAGATCATATGTGGCCTAAACCGTACCACTTGCCCCCACTGGGGGGAGGCTTTCAGGGTGTCAACGGTTGCTCCCGGTACCCCGAAGTAGGTCAGCCGGTAAGTTCTTTCCCCCTCTGACGCCCGATACGACTCAGTACCTCCGTCAGCTGCCCTTAGCCTAGTGGCATAAGAATGTCCCACTATGGCTATTCGCTGAGGTACCGGCGCCTGAGGTACAGGAAGATAGCCAAGCCCTACCCCTCCGGGGTCCTTGCTCCTGCATCCCTGGGCTAATCCCTTGCTCATTGCCTAAGATCCCTTACTGGTAGCTAGTTCCCGGGTCTGGGCACCAATGTGGTAAACTATCAATGGAAGTTAAATATTACTAAGCTATAATGAATCAAATAAAATCAATCTAAATGAATACTCTATATCTAAATTGAATTCAATCTGAAACAAGCTAATTTATATCCAAAGGTCTCACATAATAAATGTATATAATTATAGGGTAAGGTTATAAGGGTTAATATTAGCCAGGAATTAACTCACCAATAGTTCCACGTGGCAATGAGGCAAGGGAGAACGTTTTACCCAATATGGCGGTGGACAATGGGGAACGAGACTTCGGTCCCAAGACACGAGTCAAGTTAAAGAAAGAATAAATGATTACATGGGAATGGACATGAATAATATGCTTATCTATCAGTCAGTCATGATGTCGATGAGAGCGTCGTGATGGTGTAGTTGTGTGTATTGCTGTATGTGTATTGTGATTAGAGGCACAAAAGCACGATCAACTGAGGGCGGAAAATTAGATGTTAACTGGTTGGTGTTCGTGAAGGCTCTGGCGTACCTCAAAAGCACACCTTGCTGCCTTGGCAAACCGCCAGGAGCCCAAATTATCGTACCGCATTTAGGTTGCTCTATACGATAAATTATATTAATATATACGATAAATTCATATATACTACATAAGACCATGGCAATATTGCTTAATAGCATATTAGGCCTTTTATAACTTAACTTATTTACAATCTTATAATATACGATCTACTCGTCCTACGTCGTGCTGTAGGAGAGATCGTGACGTCACAGAGACATACAAGATCACAAAAGAGTCATATTCTATCGTATTTATACGATAAAGGTTAATGGTTTATTGTGAGTTAATAGAGGTTAGTAAAGGTGTTAGTCATGCATGGTTAGTTCATTGATAGGAAGAATTCCTGTGCTACCTATTCCTATGACCCGGAAGTCAAAACAAGGGTCAGGTATACCTCCGCAGGGGTGGGGGTCTCCCTCCTCGGGTGGGTAAAAAGGGGTAGTTGCACGCCCTCTCTCTGTGATGGTCGTCCGGCGGCTGTGGCTAGGGGCTTGCCATATCACAAGTGTTTGTAATAACCCTCTGTTTATGAGACAGATGTGGGTGTTCGTAATATCAAAACCGAAGGTGCCTTGACTAGCTGGTTTAATCGGTTGGGTTGTTAATTGCATGGTTTTCTGGATGTGGTGGAGACTGGGTTGCTAACTCTGCCACATTTATCTGGAAGTATGGCAATAGAAGTTAGTTACTGGCGAGGCGGCTAGCCTCGCACCGACGATCATTGAGTGCAGGGTTGTGAATGGGTTGTAAGGGAATAGATGGCATGCAAGGGGTTAGTAAAGTTCTAATGTTGTTCCGGCCCACTAAGGGAGGGTAGGCTGGATAGGAGTATATATATAAAAGGTTGGAGAGAGTTAGCAATGGAAAAATCAAGGATCTTCAAGAGGTATGAGGGAGAGGCTAGGTCGGACAAGAGTCGAGGAGCGCGGGGTGTTAATGAGAGGGAGAGAGTTCAGGGGGGCTACGTGGAAATTTGACCCTAAGGTCTCCGGGCGTGGGGGTGGCATTAGGCTATAGTTGATATTGGAGTTTGAAAGGACAGTGAAAGTACGTTAGCGAAATGCTACCGGGGGATGCAACTATGGGGTGGTATATGAGTCTGGAAAAGATAGAATCATGTGGACTGTGGGGCTGTGGGGGAGAAGGAGGTTAACTGTAGGTGTGTGCTTGACTGTGGATAAAGTAGGGAAAAACATGGTGTATTATTACTCGTCAATACGAGGGGTTATGGACACTATTATTTGACACAATTTTTTGTACGTCTAGTTGTCCCTGGGAACTGCGTTTTCTATGAAATATAGACCAAGGAAAAGCGGCAGTTCGTACGGGTACTTCGTTATTGTTTCATGTTACTATGATAGACAATGGAAAAGAAAGGTTATCTATACAATCTCTGGTTGGGGTAAGCATTAAGTTATAGCATGGTGGCTAACATCTTTAGTCATAGCTGTCTGGCGGGTTGGCATTGGCTCAACCTAGGGACAGGGCATGGGTGTTTTAATATGAATGTGTATTCTTGTTCATCATCATGTAGGGAGAGTCTGGTGGGTAAGAGGTGTAGGACACAAAGCAAAAATGGAGTAGTTTGGACTGTGGATACGAAGGAGGTGATTGGAAGACGTATAACAATTGTGGAAAAGTAAATGGAAAAGATGAACACAATGGCGGATAAAGATAACTAACATAAGGATTGAATACATAGATTTATGGGGGCGATTGGTCTTCAGAAACTTAGTCTGGCAAGACAAGGTATTTTAGGGTATGTTGATATTAATAACTAACCTAAGGATTGAATACATAGATTTATGGGGGCGATTGGTCTTCAGAAACTTAGTCTGGCAAGACAAGGTATTTTAGGGTATGTTGTGTTACGACTGGGGTTCAAATATATCAGGGCTCTTATTCATTGGACTAGTAATGGCATAAATGTTACAACGGAAAGCGCTAGCTCCAACCTCTGATGTATATTCCCAGTGAACAAAGAACACAAATACTCTACAGAGTTCTATATGCAATAATAGGCTATCAAACTCTCAATAAATGTGCGTCTACTCTAGGCTTAATGTTATGTGAAAACAGCCTATTACTACCTATAACCGAAGGTGCTTGGTTATGGTATGCAAAGTAAGGTGGTAAGAGAAGTTACAGCTTACGTTACTTTAATCAATAAATGTCAGGCACTCCTGCATGAAAGAAAGTGCACTAAAGTCCTTCAACACTAACAAGGAATCTTCTTTAAATGTTAGATGCTATAAAGATGCTCGTATCGGAAATGGAACCCAAAAAGGCAGGCAGCGGAACAATGCTCGTGCAGGCTATGCACACAAAAAGGCAGAATATATATAATGCCGTCGGAGCCAAGAATATCCTAAACACAACAACAATAATAATAATCGCCACGACAATGCAGTATTCCTATCAACAAAAAGAGCCTAAGTCGTTTGTGTCTCAATACATCAAACTAGGCTGCGAAAATCTTGTGTAATCATAAATGGGTATGCATAAAAAGAGTAATTAGGTTAATATACTTAATGTCTACTGTGACTGATAAAGTCTAGCTAGAGTCAATGATACGAGATACTGGTGCGCATTGCATGCTGCATAGCCTAGTGCAAATCTCAAGTCTGTGCATCAAATATTACGTTATAATGAAGGGTAGCTCTCTTGAGAAACCTTAATACCGAAGTATTAAGCGTTCTCCTGGCGTACCTCAAAGACAAACAATCGAGACTAGAACAGTGCAGAATGGTATAGGCAAAAAACCCTCATTCGTGCATGCTCTACTCTCAATGGCACAAAGACTAGAATTTACTCAATCAACTCCAGTTCTCAGGTATGTCGTGCCGCTTTTAACTGAAGCCAGCACTCATAGGAAACAATACCTATAATATCAGACTCCTAGTCTAGCATTATCTAATCCAGCAGAACACTAATAACTAAAGGAAGCAGTACTAAACAATATAAATGCCAACCAATGCTTCGTGATCCACTTATCTTAACAACTAACATACATAGGCTATATCAGACCTTAACACACAATACAACTGGCCAGCATGAAGCTGATTTTACAGAGTTAACCAGAGGGGGTATAATATTAATAAAAGGTGGTGAAGGATATGGAAAATGAGAGAGATAGCACTTAGCACTTAGTACTTAGTTGTATTCCGTCCGTTAGTGACACAGTTGAGCTGGGGCTCCACTGCGACCAGGCAGCTCCCTTTCTTCCACTCTCCATTCCAGAAGTCGGATGGAGTTGGTGCTGGGGTATCCTGGTGTTGGTGGCCGGTCCGGTATTTTGGCCAGCCACATGTCCAAGTGTTTCTTGAAGGTGTCTGGAGACACCCCGGTTATGTTCCTGATAGGGGCTGGTATACAGTTGAACAGTCTGGTTCCATTGTATGTAAAGCTGTGATGGATCAGGGATTTGATTTTTTGTGTTGATCCCGGCGTAGTCCTCACATAGCACAGCCTCCCTCGCCTTTGGTGCTGAGTCTCTTGGATGTTTGGGTTTGGTACCTTTTTTTCCAAAATAGGCAGAGGAAAAGATTCTCAGGTACGGAGTGGGGACAGATAGCAAGGGAAAAAAGATGGGTGTGTTCTAGAAACCAGATCTGAGGGAGAGAGTGGCGAGGAACTGTATATATACTCGCACTAGCTCGAGCCGCGTGGGAAAACAGCGGTTACAAGTCATCTAACCACTAGCAAAGCTTACAGCATGGTAAGGGCCTCTCTCCACCAACCCCCGCGAGGCAGCCAGCCGTGACGTCATCGAGCGGGACAAAAAACACTGCGCGCCCCCTCTCACTCTGTTCTACTCTCCTCTCTCTCCCAGATCCTATCATTACTAGTTAATGATAAAATATATACTTTACAATTAAATATATAAAGCCTTGACATGGGCGAAAACAAAGAGCCTTTCTGGACTGCCCATGACACGAGCTTTCATATGAAATAAAGCACACTCTAATACATAAACTGTAGCCCCATCCACTGCCCTGGCGATCCTAGTGAGTCACTGTAGGACAAGCCATGCGGTTCTAACGGAGTGGTCAACGTCACACCCCCCCCCAAGATTTTTCTCAGAGGCCCCAAGGCTCACAAAAATCTGATGGTTAGAACCCATGCTATATCTCTACTTCCCATCACCCAGCGGCAGTAAAATATCTGGCACAGTTACTTCAACAAAACATTTGTTTTTTTTTCAAAATTATAACCCTCCCAACACAATAGGTTAAATTATATGTAGTTATGCTCCTCAAGAGCGAGCTTCTCTAGCCCAGCATTCTGAGAGGAGTGCAACTCAGAATTACTGCTATAACATACTAAAAAAATTCAACTATCAAAGAAAGAGTTTTTATTTGATTTTTATGTTTATAATTTGTTTATTTCGGCTGCACTATAGGGGCAAGCCTAGTTTTTTCTTCTATACCAAACGCTCAACTCCTGCTTTACGACCCAATACGCTGGGCTACAACCGCGAGCCAACAAGCACCAAGCGCAAAATACTATTCAAACTAAATCAGGAGGCTACCCGTGTGTCAATCTACCCAGGATCATATACCCTTGAACGACCATCTGCAACCACGTTGTCACAACCGGCAATATGGCGTATGTCCAGGTTATATACCAATAACCTTAGTGACCACCTGGTCAGCCTCATATTCCGGTTGTGAAACTGGTCCAAGAACTTGAGAGGGTGATGATCTGGGTAAACTACAACGACCGGACCATAGGCTGGAACACAGACCTCGAAATGCCTCAGAGCAAGTACAACCGCCAGCAGCTCCTCCTTGACAACAGAGCAGCTCCCCTGGGCCGAATTGTACTTCTCCGAGCAGAAACTAACAGGATGCTCCAGCCCATCATCGTCCTTTTCCACAAGGACGGCACCAGCCCCCACACCACTAGCCTCCGTTGCTAGTTGGAAAGGTAGGCTAAAGTCAGGGGCCCTGAGGATCGGGTGAGTGCACAACAGGTGTTTTACTTCTCTAAACACCTTCTCACACTCAGGCGCCCATTTGAACTTCTTATCCTTCCAGTTATCCTCCACCTGAGCTTGACTGTCCCGTTCTCCTTCTCCACCTTGACTGCTAAACGTTATCACAGGCACAGTGAGAGGCTCAGGGGGGTGCCTCCCATACTCCTTCATGGGATTAACATGACACAACTGATTGCGCTTCTGTCTGTCTGGAGTGGCTACCAAGTAAACCAGGTCCGATAGCTCCTCCACCACCCTATAAGGACCAGCGTACTTCGCGGATAAGGGGTGACCTACAAGGGGCAGTAGAATCAACACCTCCTGACCCACGTGAAACTCCCTGAGTTCAACCTTGAGGTCGTACCTGTCCTTCCTGAGGGCCTGAGAGCTAGTCAAATTACGGCCAGCCAACTCCAGACTGCGCAACATCCGTTCTCGACTGTTGAGGACACACTTGAGCATAGAACAAGGTTTTTCTGCGCCCTCCCATACTTCTTCAACCATATGGAGAGGCCCTCTGACACGGTGTCCAAAGACGAGCTCATTAGGGCTGAATCCCAAACTCTCCCCAGGTACCTCCCACACAGCAAACAAAACACATGGCAGGCCAAGATCCCAATCCCTCCCACTCTCAAAGCAACAACAACGAAGCACAGATTTCAAGGCTGAGTGCCATCGCTCTAACACACCCTGGCTCTCCGGATGATTTGCAGATGACACAACCCCAACAATCCCATGCTGCGGCGTTGCTTGTACAAAGAGGCTAGAAGTGAAGTTGGGTCCCCGGACTGACTGAATCCCCTGCGGGTAACCATACCGGGAAAAATACACTAGCAAGCTTCGGACCACCGTTTTCGCCGACCCATTTCTCATAGGGTACGCGTCAGGGTACCTTGTTGCTACATCTCCCGACTGTGCATCACTGTCCTCCTTCAACTCTTTCGTCTTTTTAAGCCCATCCTCTGCCCCTTCAGGAACAGTTACTGGGTCCTCTCCAGACTCGAAATGTGGTCCTAATAATGAGTCCCCGAGAAGGTCCGTTGACACTAAACTCTCAACCGCATCAACTTTCAACCCCTTCTCGGTACCCTTCCTCCGCTGATCTAAAGATTGTTGACCAGAATGTGACTCCCTGGATGCAGAATATCCGGTGACAACACACTCCATTGGCTGCCCCGGACACTTCTCAACCCACTCCTGCTCCTCCCTACTCACGTCGGCCGGCTTCTCGGCAACGAGGGTGGAGCCTCAGAAGTAGGTCCCGCAAAGTCGTTGCCGAGAAGGAGGTCGACGCCCCCAACAGGTAACTTCTCCACAATTCCTACATCCAGGTCACGAGTCACACCATCAACTTCCACCTTCATTCTTACAAGCGGGTATGACCTTGTCGCATTAACTCCCTGAACCACAACCACCCGCGCCGTATTGACAGGTTTACCAGTGAAATTTCTCAACAGTGTTTGCGATGCCCCAGTGTCACGCAAAATTCTCACCTCATGTCTTCTACCCCCCCACTCCACACAACCGAGTCCCCTGTGGTCACTAAAGGCATCACGGACAGGGAATAAGCCTTCCGGATCCTTCTGCACTGGCAGTGTATTTACCTCGGAAGAAATGCCTCTAACAAACTCCGATGTCCTCTTGAACACTCCAATGCCGTGAGCAAAAGACACGGCTGCCGGAGGAGGTCGACTAGGGCACTCATTTGCCTTATGACCCTCCTGGTGGCAACTAAAACACATAAATTTTGGTTTCGGCTTATACAGTGATGTAAAAGGCCCCTGACTTTTCACATACGGCGTGGTGTAAGGTTTGGATTCAGTTTTAGTTTCATGGCTCTTCTGTTTAAATGTGTCATTGTTACGGGGAGGGGAGGATAACGGTCCTTAGCACTTACATCGTACTTCTGTGAGGACCCGCAACCCCGAATCAACGACAGCCGTCGATCAGCCATTTCTGCTGCTTCGACTAGAGTTCTTGGGTTTTTCTCCTTCAAGTTCAAAGTTAGATCACCGCCCGTGCTCTTAAAGAACTGCTCCAACATCATTAACTGCTTAACTCCATCAAACGTTGTTACCTTCTCAGATCGGAGCCAGTTCCCCATAGCATCGGACAAGTCCCGGGCGTGTTCCAAAAAGGTGCTATCTCTTCCCTTAGTTACACCCCGGAACTTCAAACGGTACGTTTCTGGTTGCAGTTCGTAAGCCCTCAGGACAGCCTCCTTGAGATCCTCGTACACAATACATAACACCAAAGGTAACGCATCGTAGGCTTTAAGACCCTTGCCTATTAATCTAGAGGATACAAGTGCTGCCCATTTATTCTCTGGCCACTGGTGTTCCTGGCACTTTTTCTCAAAGCGTGTGAACAATTCTGTTACACCACTCTCATCAAACACCGGAACCAGTTTCAATAAGTGCGAGAGAGATTGATCATGAGCACGGTTACCAGCCCCAAGTCGCTGTCCCGTTGTCTCTACTCGCGACTTCTCTACGTCCATGTCGGCACAGTACCTAGTCGACTCTAAATCCGCTTGGATTTTTGCTAGCTCTATGTGCTGAGACTGCTGACTGATAGTTTTTCTCTCTTCTATCTTGGCTAATTCTATTTGCTGCTGGAGCTCACATGCCCTTTGTTGCTGCTGAATCTGACATTTTCTCTCTTCGATCTTAGCTGATTCTATTTGCTGCTGATGCTGAAGCTTAGCTAATTCGAGCTGAAACAATAATTCTGGAGATAACCCTTGAGGTGGTGAAGGTGCTACAATGTTTGAAATTACCGGTGGTCCCCCCAGGGGCAACCCACCCTGCCAGTCACCACCCAACTGTGGAAGCGTACCCGGGGTCGGCAAACTACTGGGATGGCTGGGAGTCGAGTGTAGGGGAAGCATGGCCGAAGGGCTCTGAGCACTCAACCCATCTCGCTCACCAGTCACCCTGCCCAGTACACACGTTATCAAGTTATCCCTGGTCATGCCGCTAGTACCCGCATGACCGATAGCTGTGGCCAGGCATTGAAGACCATACCGCTCCATACCCTCCAACCGCTCGGCAGTAACAGGCCATTGCAAAAATATCCTAGCATCCTCCTCACAGTTCACCCGATTAACCCTTTCATCATGCTGCTGTTCCTCAGCTTCGACATTACGTACTGTGTCTCCATTCTCCTCTGATCCGGTATAAGACATAATGCTCACAAAAATTTCTCACCACAATATTCTGAAAAGAAGCACCCCAAACTCTTATACCTCGATATACACACAAAAATTCTCGGAAATACTCAAGGGCTATACTATGTTCCAAACAAATTATTCTTGCTGATCCCCGCAAAATATTCTCCAAAACAACAAATGTTCCCTGCTAATAAATGTAGGTTCACCAAATCCTAGGTAAGGTCGCCATTTGTTACGACTGGGGTTCAAATATATCAGGGCTCTTATTCATTGGACTAGTAATGGCATAAATGTTACAACGGAAAGCACTAGCTCCAACCTCTGATGTATATTCCCAGTGAACAAAGAACACAAATACTCTACAGAGTTCTATATGCAATAATAGGCTATCAAACTCTCAATAAATGTGCGTCTACTCTAGGCTTAATGTTATGTGAAAACAGCCTATTACTACCTATAACCGAAGGTGCTTGGTTATGGTATGCAAAGTAAGGTGGTAAGAGAAGTTACAGCTTACGTTACTTTAATCAATAAATGTCAGGCACTCCTGCATGAAAGAAAGTGCACTAAAGTCCTTCAACACTAACAAGGAATCTTCTTTAAATGTTAGATGCTATAAAGATGCTCGTATCGGAAATGGAACCCAAAAAGGCAGGCAGCGGAACAATGCTCGTGCAGGCTATGCACACAAAAAGGCAGAATATATATAATGCCGTCGGAGCCAAGAATATCCTAAACACAACAACAATAATAATAATCGCCACGACAATGCAAGGTATAAAATTCGATATATTGAGATTATTGTTTGACAAAATTTAATAATAACACTCAAAGTGCGTTACTTGCATGTTGGTATTTCCCATTATAAGTAGAGCCCATGTCATGCACCACCACCTGTAAAGTGAAAGTTATTGTACGATGGTCGCTGTTACTGAATTCATCACCAACATACAAATTCTCTATTAATTCTTCTTTTGTTGCAAGTACAAGGTCAAGAACGTTATTACCACGGGTCGGCGATCGAACAAATTGATAGAGTGAACTCTCTTGCAAGTTCGCATACAAGTCATGTCCGGAGTGTGAAGTAAGAGTATCGCCCCACTTGGTCACAGGTAAATTAAAGTCGCCAAAAAATACGGTATCTTGTGAGTTACTTACATCTGCAATTTGTTCATAAATTTCTCGGTCAGTTTGCACTGATTGAGCTGGAGGTCTGTATATTAATGCAAGTATTATTTTTGTACCATTATTATTCTTTATTAGCACAAAAGATGTGTCGACGTTCACAATTTGAGGTTTTGACAAGAGGGTCGGGTTAAGACTTTCTTTGATATAAAATATAACGCCACCTCCATTTTTATTTATTCGGCTGTTCTCAAACATTACATAACCGGGAAGTGAAAATTCTGCTAAAAAGTCTCTGTCTTCTGTATTGAGCCAAGATTCTGTTATGCCAATCACATCATAATTTTCTGTAAACACTAGTTCCTCTAAATCTGAAAATGTATTGCTTATGCTACGAGCATTTGCATAGAAAACCTTTAAAGTTGCGGTGTTAGAACTCGCAGAACGTTCTTTACTCGAATTTTTGGTTATGGTCGGATCTACATTTACATTCATGGCTGTCCTCGGTCCTCGATCGTTATCCCTGGCGGTTTTGAATTTGGGTCGTGTTGGTGGAGCTTTATCCAAATTCGCGGTTCTTGACGGATTAGCATTTAATTCCTTTGCAGGTTGCCCGTCCTCGCTGTCTTCGGTCCTTCTTCCTGGTTGTCCTGTGCTGAGTCGATTTCTTCTCCGAAAATCCTTCACCGCATCGTTGAGAAGACGCCCAAAATGTGCTGCTCCCACCTGGTTCAGATGAACTCCATAGTCCGAAAACAAATAGTCATCGTAGTAGAAATTGTCCCAGGTGTCGACTAATCCCACGTTCTCCTTCCTGCAGAGGTTTGCTAGACAACGATTTGTGCTGGTGCCTATGTTGTAAAATCGGTTCTCTACACCGAGTCGGGGGACGATTCCTGAGACGATGATCCTTGATGACTTCTCCTTAAATGACTTGATCAGCTGCTGGTACTTTAAAAGCAAATCTTCCGACCGGGTTCGCTGGACATCGTTGGATCCAACGTGGATGACGTACATTGTATTAGCAGGGGCCAGCTTTGATACTTCGTCAACTGCAGCAACTACGTCGTCCACACCACCACCAGGGATACAAAAATGCTTCCTGGTCTTAGGTGCCCTGGCACAAAACTCTGTGAGCTGACCACGTATCATCGAGTCTCCCACGAGCCGGACTTCTTCTATTTCCTCTTCGTCATCTGTGTCTGTGAGTGTCTGGAAACGGTTTTGACACTCGGTAATCGGCATGGGTTTCCTGGTCTTGGGGCAAACGTTGTTCCTCATGACACGGAAGTTGTCGTGAGGGGGAAGAGAGTTACTATTTGTGTTATGCCCTGTTTTTCTACAGGTTTAACTTGGGTAATGTGAGTTCTAACTGACTGGGTATATAAGGCTGCATGCACAATACAAGGTATGAGGAATAGAGAACACAAAATAAACACACGGTAACAAGACACACGATCACATTTATTGATATACCACTTCTGAAATACTCGTGCAAGACAAAATATAGAAATGAACAACACTAGCATAAGTGGATCTGGATGGAGCCTAGTCTCCCACTTCCAACGTTCAGGTATTAATCTTCTGATCACTGGCTTTAATTCACAGGTTTATACTGGAGCCCATCAATGTTACTTATAGATTCATATTTACTGTTAGATTTATTACTGGTAGCTCTGGTGCACAAGTAGTAGTTCACAGACTAGATTAGACACGCGTATTTTAGAGCACGGAAATTCTAGTAACCTCAGGGGGTACTGATCTAAGTTTTATATTCTTATGGCAGAAATACGTAGAACACAAATCAGTGGGCGAACGTTAGATATCACTAGGGTTTTACTTCTATGTAGTAATATCTGGATAAAGGTAATTACGAGAGTTAATGTCGCCTGTTAATTAATAAACACTGATACGCTTAGCACTTCCCAAATGGAATGGTTATATATGAATTACACTGGGCAAAGATATAGCCACTTCATAGAAATATTAATAAGTGAATCTCTAAATAGCACTGTAGTAATGTAGTATTAGAGTGAATCTTGGGTAGTATTTGATTGGTCTGGTCCTGGTTATCTTGCGTCCGTGATGTTGGGGGCTAACGACTGGTTCCGTGGCCGTTAAAAAAACCAGGTTGTCCATATGTAGGAAGTTCTCAAGTACGTGGACAGGTCCTTCTATCCAAAATCCTGCCACGGAGTCCTGCCAGCTCTGGAAACTCACTTCTCTCATCAACCAACAAGGATAGAGCTCGAGGTTAGCTCTGGTGACCAACCTGGGTTGGTGTCTATCTTTCAATGATTTTACTGGGGGCTGGAGCTGGGTTTAAGGCTCGGTTTTGGACCCTGTAGGCCATAGGGATCTCGAGTTTTGAATGGACTATTTGAGCTCTCATTTGATACCGGGAACTAGGTAAGGTGGTGATTACTGTTGTGGCACATGGCTATATGGAGCCTTCATAATGTGATATAACTGAGCCTTAGTAAGAGGTACTATTTTGGCTATACTGGAAGTACTTAGGGGAGAGAGACTGGATCTACTTTGCGAAGAGGATTGGGACAGCTGTGATAGGAGCGTCTCTCTTAGATTGTTCAATCTTCATTCTATGGTATAGCTGCGGTGGTAATTTAGGTATCAGAGTATGCAAGAACAGGTAATGGTTTATGTGAGTTAATAGAGGTTAGTAAAGGTGTTAGTCATGCATGGTCGTAGTTCATTGATAGGAAGAATTCCTGTGCTACCTGTGGCAATGACCGGAAGTCAAAACAAGGGGTCAGGTATACCTCCGCAGGGGGTGGGGGTCTCCTCCTCGGGTGGGTAAAAAGGGGTAGTTGCACGCCCTCTCTCTGTGATGGTCGTCCGGCGGCTGTGGCTAGGGGCTTGCCATATCACACGTGTTTGTAATAACCCTCTGTTTATGAGACAGATGTGGGTGTTCGTAATATCAAAACCGAAGGTGCCTTGACTAGCTGGTTTAATCGGTTGGGTTGTTAATTGCATGGTTTTCTGGATGTGGTGGAGACTGGGTTGCTAACTCTGCCACATTTATCTGGAAGTATGGCAATAGAAGTTAGTTACTGGCGAGGCGGCTAGCCTCGCACCGACGATCATTGAGTGCAGGGTTGTGAATGGGTTGTAAGGGAATAGATGGCATGCAAGGGGTTAGTAAAGTTCTAATGTTGTTCCGGCCCACTAAGGGAGGGTAGGCTGGATAGGAGTATATATATAAAAGGTTGGAGAGAGTTAGCAATGGAAAAATCAAGGATCTTCAAGAGGTATGAGGGAGAGGCTAGGTCGGACAAGAGTCAAGGAGCGCGGGGGTGTTAATGAGGAGGGAGAGAGTTCAGGGGGGCTACGTGGAAATTTGACCCTAAGGTCTCCGGGCGTGGGGGTGGCATTAGGCTATAGTTGATATTGGAGTTTGAAAGGACAGTGAAAGTACGTTAGCGAAATGCTACCGGGGGATGCAACTATGGGGTGGTATATGAGTCTGGAAAAGATAGAATCATGTGGACTGTGGGGCTGTGGGGAAGAAGGAGGTTAACTGTAGGTGTGTGCTTGACTGTGGATAAAGTAGGGAAAAACATGGTGTATTATTACTCGTCAATGCGAGGGGTTATGGACACTATTATTTGACACAATTTTTTGTACGTCTAGTTGTCCCTGGGAACTGCGTTTTCTATGAAATATAGACCAAGGAAAAGCGGCAGTTCGTACGGGTACTTCGTTATTGTTTCATGTTACTATTATAGACAATGGAAAAGAAAGGTTATCTATACAATCTCTGGTTGGGGTAAGCATTAAGTTATAGCATGGTGGCTAACATCTTTAGTCATAGCTGTCTGGCGGGTTGGCATTGGCTCAACCTAGGGACAGGGCATGGGTGTTTTAATATGAATGTGTATTCTTGTTCATCATCATGTAGGGAGAGTCTGGTGGGTAAGAGGTGTAGGACACAAAGCAAAAATGGAGTAGTTTGGACTGTGGATACGAAGGAGGTGATTGGAAGACGTATAACAATTGTGGAAAAGTAAATGGAAAAGATGAACACAATGGCGGATAAAGATAACTAACCTAAGGATTGAATACATAGATTTATGGGGGCGATTGGTCTTCAGAAACTTAGTCTGACAAGAAAAGGTATTTTAGGGTATGTTGATATTAATAACTAACCTAAGGATTGAATACATAGATTTATGGGGGCGATTGGTCTTCAGAAACTTAGTCTGGCAAGACAAGGTATTTTAGGGTATGTTGTGTTACGACTGGGGTTCAAATATATCAGGGCTCTTATTCATTGGACTAGTAATGGCATAAATGTTACAACGGAAAGTGCTAGCTCCAACCTCTGATGTATATTCCCAATGAACAAAGAACACAAATACTCTACAGAGTTCTATATGCAATAATAGGCTATCAAACTCTCAATAAATGTGGCGTCTACTCTAGGCTTAATGTATGTGAAAACAGCCTATTACTACCTATAACCGAAGGTGCTTGGTTATGGTATGCAAAGTAAGGTGGTAAGAGAAGTTACAGCTTACGTTACTTTAATCAATAAATGGTCAGGCACTCCTGCATGAAAGAAAGTGCACTAACAGTCCTTCAACACTAACAAGGAATCTTCTTTAAATGTTAGATGCTATAAAAGATGCTCGTATCGGAAATGGAACCGAAAAAGGCAGGCAGCGGAACAATGCTCGTTGCAGGCTATGCACACAAAAAGGCAGAATATATATAATGCCGTCGGAGCCAAGAATATCCTAAACACAACAACAATAATAATAATCGCCACGACAATGCAGTATTCCTCTCAACAAAAAGAGCCTAAGTCGTTTGTGTCTCAATACATCAAACTAGGCTGCGAAAATCTTGTGTAATCATAAATGGGTATGCATAAAAAGAGTAATTAGGTTAATATACTTAATGTCTACTGTGACTGATAAAGTCTCGCTAGAGTCAATGATACGAGATACTGATGCCCATTGCATGCTGCATAGCCTAGTGGCAAATCTCAAGTCTGTGCGTCAAATATTACGTTATAATGAAGGGTAGCTCTCTTGAGAAACCTTAATACCGAAGTATTAAGCGTTCTCCTGGCGTACCTCAAGGACAACAATCGAGACTAGAACAGTGCAGAATGGTATAGGCAAAAAACCCTCATTCGTGCATGCTCTACTCTCAATGGCACACAGACTAGAATTTACTCAATCAACTCCAGTTCTCAGGTATGTCGTGCCGCTTTTAACTGAAGCCAGCACTCATAGGAAACAATACCTATAATATCAGACTCCTAGTCTAGCATTATCTAATCCAGCAGAACACTAATAACTAAAGGAAGCAGTACTAAACAATATAAATGCCAACCAATGCTTCGTGATCCACTTATCTTAACAACTAACATACATAGGCTATATGAGACCTTAACACACAATACAACTGGCTAGCATGAAGCTGATTTTGCAGAGTTAACCAGAGAGGGTATAATATTAATAAAAGGTGGTGAAGGATATGGAAATGAGAGAGATAGGCAGAGGAAAAGATTCTCAGGTACGGAGCGGGGACAGATAGCAAGGGAAAAAAGATGGGTGTGTTCTAGAAACCAGATCTGAGGGAGAGAGTGGCAAGGAACTGTATATATACTCGCACTAGCTCGAGCCGCGTGGGAAAACGAGCGGTTACAAGTCATCTAACCACTAGCAAAGCTTACAGCATGGTAAGGGCCTCTCTCCACCAACCCCCGCGAGGCAGCCAGCCGTGACGTCATCGAGCGGGACAAAAAACACTGCGCACCCCCTCTCACTCTGTTCTACTCCCTCTCTCTCTCCCAGATCCTATCATTACTAGTTAATGATAAAATATATACTTTACAATTAAATATATAAAGCCTTGACATGGGCGAAAACAAAGAGCCTTTCTGGACTGCCCATGACACGAGCTTTCATATGAAATAAAGCACACTCTAATACTCTAATCAGTTGCCCTCTGACCCGTGACTAGTGTGGACGTCCCCAGTGACCGCTAGTGTACCGGTTTACCCTTAGTGAGGTCCTAGTGAACTTTCATAGTGATGGCTGTTGTTGATGAGTCTGCTGTCTCCTCCCATACTCTCCAGCTTTGTCTTGCTTTGCAAGAAAGACTGGAGAGTGTGGAGCAGGAGATTCAGTGTCTCAAAGATGAAAATTTGGCCTTGAGACTAGCTACCCCTTGGAAAGTGTGTACTAGTGCAAAACCTCCGCAGGCTGTGAAGGCAGCCAGTCCAGCCCCACATAGACTTCAGCACCTTGGCTGACATGAGATTGATGATGGCGATGAGTGGCGATCATCGAGCCAGTGAGAGGATGGGGGGGAGGAAAGTCTGCTGCTGTTGCTGCAACAACTGCTGCTACACGGCGACAAAAGGAAAAGCTAAGGACGTTTTTCATTGTCGGGATCATTGGTTACCTTTGGCAGGGCAAACAAACAGAAATACATATGGGCCAACATTAAGGAGAGGAGTTGCTCTCCAAGTATCCCCTTTGGAGAGGATCAGGAAAAAGGTGGAGTCTAAACAGTATCCTGCCTAGAAGAGGGGTAAGGAAGGAATGGTCCTCCAGGGGGGGGGTGGTGTTAGCCGGCTTGACTATAGTTTCGACCTTTGCCAGCTCACTCGACAAGATTGTTGCGGGGTTTCGTTAAAAAAACCTGGGTGTGTAAGTAAAATACTGTCCTCCATATGGAGCAGGTACTTATCATGTGCCCCCTGAGTAAAGAATAGAAAATAATCAAGATAGTGCGGATATAGTGATGTGTAATAGTAGTATCGATAACACACACATATATTCTGAATAGAGTAGAATTTCCGTCTAGAGCTAGTAGTTCAACAGGAAATAATAAGTTAGCTAAACACAATAGAAAATTAGTTGCAAATAAAAGTAATAGGTTGAGGGTATATTATACAAATTGTAGGAGTTTATGTAACAAAATGAACGAACTTAGAGCACTCGTTAGCACAGAAAATATAGACATAATAGCGCTAACTGAAACGTGGATTCGTACCGAAACAAGGCATTTTTTAGCAGATGTAGAGTTTCCAGGTTATAGTTTGTTTAAATATGACCGAACAAGTAGGAGGGGCGGGGTATAAGCAGGTTTGTCAGGAGTACATTAAAAAGCTGTATTAAATCAGGTATTAGACTAAATAATGATAATGAAAGTGTTTGGGTAGAGGTTAACGAAGGTAGTGAGGCCATACGTTTATGGAGGAATTAAAACTAGCATCAAGGTTTAGCAATGTGTGCATTATGGGGGATTTTAATTTTCCGAACATTGATTGGCAGCACCAAATAGGCGACTCCGATTCAGTAGAGTTTATTGAGGTAGTACAAGATAGTTTTTTATTTCAATTCATAGATACGCCGACTAGAGGTATTAATATTCTTGTTTTAGTTTTCAGTAACAATGCACATATGATAAATAATGTAGAGATTGGTGACCACCTAGGAAATAGCGATCATAAATCTATTTATTTTAATATACAATGGACAGGGAATGCTAAAGAGAATACGACACTTATCCCAGATTTCAGAAAAGCCGATTATGGGGGGCTAAGAAGAGACTTAAGGGTGGACCCTATTGTTAAGCAATTAAGTCAGGATATGCCAGAGTTAAACTTGCCACCTACATATAACCAGTTTATTGCTTCTCTCCACAATGCTCAAAGACCCTCCCTAAAAAGAAGATTTAGATCGACGCAGAACCAACCAAAATGGATGACTAATAGCTAATAGATCTTATAGGAAAAAGAAAGGAATATATCGAAAAATAAAGGGAAGGTGAAAACCAATTTACATAATACTATCAGACTCTATCAAGACAGGTCCAAAAGGAAAAATTATGAAAATAAGGATAGCCAGCGACTCAAAAAATAACCCTAAAGCTTTTTACCAACTATATAAATCTAAAGTTAGAGATGTAATAGGCCCCCTAAAAACTTCAATAGGAGAAATAACAGAAAATGATTTAGAAATGTGCAGTACATTAAATAGTCAGTTTCTTTCCGTTTTTCACTAATGAAAATTTGGCACAGATTCAATATGGTAATAGTTGATAGTAAAGAAAGTGGTATAAGTAGAAATGATGTGCTTAAGGAAATTGACAGACTGAAACCTCAAAAATCGCCTGGTCCTGACGAGGTATATGCTAGAGTATTAAAAGAATGCAGAGATGAGTTAAGTAGTCCATTAGCAGTTATTAACAAGTCATTAGAAACAGGTTTAGTTCCAGAAGCTTGGAAGCTTGCAAATGTAGTTCCGATCTTCAAAAAAGGTGATAAATCGATAGCATCCAATTACCGTCCCATTAGTCTCACATCAATTATAGGAAAGTTGCTAGAGTCCATTATTGCTAGGAAAATTAGAAGCCACTTAGTAAAATTTAACTTAATAAATTCTTCTCAGCATGGATTCACTCAGGGACGTTCTTGCCTTACTAATTTGCTTAGCTTTTTCTCAGAGGTATATGAAGCAGTAGATAGTGACAAGTCATATGATATTATATATTAGATTTCAGTAAAGCTTTCGACAGAGTCCCTCATGAGAGATTGATGAGAAAGGTTGAGGCACATGGAATAGGAGGGTCGTTTGTTGGGATGGATTAGGTCATGGCTAATTGGTAGGAAACAGAGAGTCAGCATAAATGGTACCAAGTCAGAGTGGGGAGCAGTCAAAAGTGGTGTCCCCCAGGGATCGGTATTAGGTCCCCTGTTGTTTCTTATATACATAACTGACCTAGATTTAGGTATAACTAGTAGGATAAGTAATTCCCCAGACGATACTAAAACAATGGGAGATCAATTGATTCAGATAGCGATATAGAGTGCCTCCAAAGGGATCTAGATACCTTACATGAATGGTCAGTAAATTGGCAGATGAAGTTTAACATTGACAAATGCAAGGTATTAAAGATAGGGAAGATGCAAACCAATGTTAAATATAAACTAGCTAATTTAGAATTAGAAAATTCAGACTGCGAGAAAGATCTAGGTGTGTTTGTTAGCAATGATTTGAAGCCTAGAAAACAGTGTATAAGCGTTCGTAATAAGGCAAACAGGATTCTCGGGTTCATCTCTAGGAGTGTGAGTAACAGAACTGCTGATGTTATCTTAAAACTTTACTTGTCATTAGTGAGACCCCATATGGATTATGCTGTCCAATTTTGGTGTCCTTATTACAGAATGGACATAGATTCATTGGAGAGAATTCAGCGTAGAATGACAAAAATGATCCATAATATTAGAAATTTTCCGTATGAAGAAAGGTGAAGAAATTAGGTTTACATTCGTTAGAGAGACGCAGAGTTAGAGGGGATATGATAGAGGTGTTCAAGTGGGTTTAGTGGCTTAACAAAGGGGACATGACAAATGTCCTAAAGCTCAGTGATAGCGAAAGAACTCGTACCAATGGTTTCAAATTAGATAAATTTCGTTTCAGAAAAGATATAGGCAAATATTGGTTTGGTAACAGAGTTGTAGATGGGTGGAATGGGCTACCAAGTGATATAGTGGGATCAAGAACGATAGGGAGCTTTAAGAAAAAATTGGATAAGCATATGGACGAGAAGGGTTGGGTGTGAAGGGGGATCAGCCGGGTTGGGCCAATCAGCGCTCTGCAGACCCCTTATCAGGGATCTATTTTTAGGCCATTTTAATCCCTTTCTGCATCATTTAACTGGACCTAGAACAAATTGCAATAGAAGGTTTTTTGGCTTTAACTTGTTTATTAGGTCCCTCTGATGAACATATAAAAAGTCTCCAACTTTTGGACACTGGGAAAGTGGTTAATTTGCATAAATTCAAGATGGCCGCCGTCCAAAGCTTCAATTTACAGATAACTTTTTTCTGGTTGCTCCTAGACCCTATAAATGTATTACAAACAACGTTTTTTGGCTTTAACTTGTTTATTAGGTCCCTCTGATGAACATATAAAAAGTCTCCAACTTTTGGACACCTGGAAAGTGGTTAATTTACAGCCGAAAAACCTTACAGACAGGCTGAACTGTCTCTTTCACAAGGGGTGACACAGGCACTTTGTGCTTGTATGGGTTTTTTGACCTGTTGTCCCTCTTTTTTATAAAAAAAAAAAAAAAACCCATGACGTAGTATGACGTCATTCAGAGCCAATTATGTAATTCATGATAGGAGTTCGTATTCACTTGGATCATCGGTGCTTGCATCAAAGTTGCTATTTTGACAGAGTCCTTTACATTGACCACATGCACTGGAACATTCAAGCTCATTCCGTTTGCAACTACAGCGTTGAGTGTCACAGTTGCCCTTACACTGACATCTGACCAATTTCAGTAGTGAATCAGGAGCCACTGGCGAATCCATCGTCTTCGGTTCAAGCTGTCCCTTCCGCAGACACCAGCCCCACATTTCTCCACACAGTTCCCCATCCATTCCTGGACCTGACAATAAACTCAGAACGAGTGGTATTTGGCTGCATCGGTTGTTGGGGGAAGGCTGTGAACTTCAACGGTAGTTGAACTTTTTGCCACCTTGTTGCAAAACTTTGTCTTTCGCAGTCCGTCAAGGGTGTCATTTCCTTTTCCCCCGTACAAATAAACCAAGGCCTTTTCACCAGCTGATGATATCGCGTCTTTACTTCCACTTTGGCAACAGAATGCTTCTATACATTTCAAGAAACCGTTGTCTTCCCTCACTTTCCTCAAGGCAGCCCCTTTACCAATACCATACAGTCGTGAGGTTGTGTCACATCCACAGAGTGCATGGACAACTGGCAGGACACGACAGATGCTTTCACCGAGAGCTTCTGCTACTGAGTTAATATGCCAACATTTCCCACCTTCCTTGCTCGACTTGAAGTACAAATCATTCATCCCTCGTTCCGCATAATGACACAACAGCACCAACAAGTCTGTGTCCTCACCTATCACATATGTCACGGTTTCCCTTGCATGCTCAATTCCCTTCTTCGCAATCATGACATCTGCATCTGCTGGCGCATTGACACAGTCAATTCCATTTGCCTTGAATGTTTCACACAATAAGTCAATGAAGTTTTGCTTATTGTCCGAGTTTGACAAGAAGTTTTCCTTTTTTGACCGAAGGGGCATGGTTGGAGTGAACATCATCACCTTTGACCAAAGACTCCTTTTGATCGTCGATTGTGTGTCATGTCCTTGGTAGTAGGTCCTGATTTATAACCGTCGAATACAACCACCGGTTTGAGAAAGTTTTTGGAAACATGCTTCATGTACATGCTTGCAATGTCCTCAAATGTGTCACCCTTCTTCCATGGAATCCTTTGCAATAAGGAACCACCATCCAGAACATGGGTCACAGTCCTTTCTTCCTCAAATGATTCCAATGACGACTTGGGAACAACAGCAGCTATCTCATCTCCTAGCTGTGGTTTATTGGCTTCCCTGAGCCTCCCCCACTTATCGAACAGAGCAGTAGGGTAGCTAGACAACTCATACGCAAAGACCTCTTCAACACCTAAGTCCCTGTTATTAGCAAAGATGAGGAGCCTCTGGAAATGGAGCTGTGGGTCGATTGGTACTTTTTCAGCACTGATTGTAACCTTTGCACCCAACGACTCAACTTGATCTTTCTTCCTAAATGAAAAGTCAAAAGCATTGCTACCTTCCATCTTCTGCACAATGTTCATACCAACCTCATACAGTAAATGAGGATTGGCCGAGGCTGGTCCTGTCACACCGTTGGCAATATTCCTGAGTTCATTTGATTCTTGAAATGGATCATAATCCTTGAAGAATGCGAGAACCTTCTCTGTGTCCTTCCTATCTCGTTCACGCCTTGCTTCAGTCATTTCTTTGTGCTGCTCAGAGGTGTGGAAATGCTTCCCTGTCAGTTCTTGCATAACTTCACTCACCTCAGCGCAGGCTGGCATAGCAAGTAACCAGCGCAGGCGTTGCGTTTCCTCCATGCCCCTACCACGTGTCAATCCACCATTCGTTTTCAAAGAGCGCATCAAAACCTGCTCTATAACCAAGTCGCTTGGCAGTCCTGCCCACAGCCGATCACTTCGGCGGATCACAAATAGACCGGAGTTCAATTGACAGAACATGTCTGGGTTGAGCTGCTCAAGTTCAATCATGTCTTGAATGTACACATGGGCTGACTTGGCATAATTGTTATGACCACACGCTGCAAAGTACGGCAACATCTCCTGGAGTGTTCCGAGATACAGTAGGAAATCGCCCATTCTCAGTGCCCTCAGGAAGCGACGCAGCAGGTCAATCATGTCCATGTATTGAATCCATAGCTTTCCCATCTTATGCTCTGCTAAGGAGCTCTTCTCAGCTTTAAGTTTTTCAGAAATTCTGTTGAAAACGTCTTTACTGCAGACTTCATCCGGTGAAACGTCTTCACGCAACAGCTTATCCAAAAGATCTGCAGCCTCCTGGAAGTCCTTGCATGCGTCACTTTCCTCATCTACCATTGAAAGGTTGACACCGTATGCCCTGCCTAACACAATCGAACTCAAGGCTGTGTCAACCAAAAAAGTGGCCTCTGATTGCTCGTGCATAGGTTTTCCCACTCAGCATTTGGGTCACAGCATTTTCAGCGTATATAAGTTCCAAAACCTCCTTAAGCCCAGATGCTTCCATAACATGGCCCATGCATCCCAAAAAGCTCATCACAGAGTGAAAGCCACCAAGGTTCAAAACAATGGGTTTCAGTTCGCTTCCTTCCTTCTCATGAACAATGATCGTCTTCGCTTTCCAATAAAGCGGTTGGTCGAATGTCAGCATTGGCGTCGTTCCCTGGCGATGGCTTTCCGCAGCAACGAAGTGAAGTGTTGAGTAATACAACTCATGTCCGTAGGGTCCATGTCAATCATGGGCAAGAAATGGACGGATGATTTCCCTGGGTGTGGTCCATGGCACACACTCTGCATTAAGCCGGACCAGCCTGGTCGTTTTGGTCGAAGCAACCATGACGTTTTCCACAGTATGTCCAGATTTTCAAGCTTGTCAGATGCTGAAATTGGGTCAAGCTTTCTAAATTCGAGAGGCCCACCCTTCTTGCGAACACTGCGGTAGTATTTGATTTCAATTTGAGCTGCCGTGAAGTAGTTTTCAGGTGACTGCAATCTTGGTATTGATGTTGTGTCTCTTACTTCAGGGGTGACAGCAACAATTATACCCATACCATGGTATGTTCCTCGCCCATCAAGCGTACGCAAGTTGTGATCAACATTGTCTGCAACGAACTGTCCATACCTGCCTGCAGTGGATATGTTGGTGCCCCTGAAATTGGCAGCACACTTCGAAAACCTCAAAACTTCTGCGTAAGGCAGACAGAAGCCGTGGCTGTGTAAACTGTCCACAAGAAAGCGGGAACCAAAGTGCTGGTGCATTTGAACCGCCAATCCATACTGAATGGGTGCTACAATGGCCCTTGGTCTGGTAAGTTGCACGATACTTTGTCCAATTGATGCAACTTCAAGATCACATGACTTGCCACTGAACGTCTCTTGCAGCAATATACGAAGGGACTGCGGAACGTACGCCACATTCTTTTCCAGCGACCGGAGTTCAGAAGGATCTGGATAGAAATCTCTACAAGTATCAATGTTCTTTATATCTGCTTTGATCAACCGTGCCGCAGCCCTGACTATCTTTCTTTGTTCTGCTTCCTCATCATCAGTCTGTGGTGAGTCTTTGAATTGTTGCAAAATCTTTGCAGCACTTTCTTTGACAGTTACAACATCGCTGCGTCCATTCACGTTACTAATAACCAGTTCATCCCCAAAATATGAAATAAGTTTCTGTGGCATGTATTTTACACTATACGCTTCAACATCAGGGCACAACTGGGACATTCTATCAACGAGATCAACCACTGTAGTCTGTTCATCATCATTGCCACTGACTAGGTCCTCGATTGCGAGTAGAAATGCTTCCTCTCGTGAGGCATCTACTTTGCGACCCTTGCGAGGAGGTTCACTGTCTGCGGAATCACGATATTTGGAGGGGATCTGCCTATGTGTCTGGAAATTTGAGCTGCACTGCTGGTGATATATTGCGTCAGCTGCTGGAAGATCGCGTGCAAAGTTAATTCGGCCTCTAACAGTGTCAGCCCACTCATCAGCCCTGGCATCACATGCAGAAAGTATTGTCCTTTGAAAGTTGAAGGTGCGTACTGGATACACTTCTTCTGAATCATGCTTTGTGTCCAAATAGATTTTTGTACCACAAAAAAAGCAGTTCTCTGTAAAACAAAAGTCTGGTGTCTGAGAACGAAGAGCAGGTTTTTCAGGACGTTTCTTCTGCTTCCCAGGAATTCTATTTGGCTTCGTATTGACATGCTTCTTTCGGCAATCAATGTGCACCGTTTGGCCCTCGGACACGGTAATTGATGGCGTTCCACGTTCAGTACTGGCCTTGTTGATAGTATCTGCTCCCTTCGCCCTCAGCTTGACTGTTTCTCCTTCGTCTAACGTGTTTGAGCAAATGCCGCAGGGATTATGCACCACCTCTTCTTCCATGGCTTCGGTAGATGTCGCACCAATCTGTTGAAACAAGAAACAAGATGATGGGATTAGTATAGGCCTAGGCAAAATGTAATAGACAATAATGTGCAGTAAAGGTAGGGCTTGACCTAGAACAAATTGCAATAGAAGGTTTTTTGGCTGTAAGGTTTTTTGGCTGTAAATTAACCACTTTCCGGTGTCCAAAAGTTGGAGACTTTTTATATGTTCATCAGAGGGACCTAATAAACAAGTTAAAGCCAAAAAAACGTTGTTTGTAATACATTTATAGGGTCTAGGAGCAACCAGAAAAAAGTTATCTGTAAATTGAAGCTTTGGACGGCGGCCATCTTGAATTTATGCAAATTAACCACTTTCCCGGTGTCCAAAAGTTGGAGACTTTTTATATGTTCATCAGAGGGACCTAATAAACAAGTTAAAGCCAAAAAACCTTCTATTGCAATTTGTTCTAAGTCCAGCCCTACTTTGACTGGTCTAGTAGGCAGGTGTGGTTTGGAGCTGCTTAGCCCTGTGGGCTTGGGCCTGTCTGAACTGGTTGGCTCGGTCAGCTGGTCCTTTCGTTCTGTAGACCTTTCTTTCGGGTGTTTCTGTGTGGTGTTCGCTCGTGGCTTCTGTGGTGGGCTTCTCGTTCTGGGGCATTTTACACTTAGTTACTAGAAGAACAAGGCAAGGGGGGGCGACTGAGCACGGGGGTACATATATCTATACTCATCATGGAAAGGGAGATACGAGGTAGCTTTCCTGCATCTCTCCTGATAATCGTCTGCAGATTGATCATAGTGAGTTTATCCGAATTAACAGGCCTAAATCAATTCAATAACTGGCATAGGGTTATCGGGTGTATAGAGTCGTGGTTAAAGGTTGGGAATATATAGTTAGTAGATAAAACCACGGGAGGTTAGAGACATAGAATTGTTAGAATTGGGGGGGCTATGATTGTTATAACTAAATACAGGGCTGATGTAATCACGATCTGATTTGGTGTGAAATGGAAGTTAAGGTGTCTTAGATCGCCTCGAACCTACACAATGAAAGTATTATAGTCTGTATGGTGGTTACCTAATTAAATACATACTTAGGTGGTACATCAAGAATATCAGTGAGTAAAGTATTGTGGTTTGTATATTAGAAGACTGTGATTGAGAGACGTATAATATGTGGAATGAATTGAGAGAGAGAGGGAGAGAGACCAAATCGGAAAAGGAAAAGGGGCCTGGGATCTCGTTGGGGATGGTAGTTTCGCTCTCAGGATTTTCGTTCCTGTGGCTCGTTAGGGTTGGAGGTTTCGCTCTCAGGATTTTCGTACCACAGCGTTCCTGTGGTATTTTAATTTGTTTTTTGAGTATCGGAACCATCAGCTGAGGTGGCTACTGCAGGCGTTGAATTGTTGGCAGTTGACATTGGGGCGTTGGTGGCTGCTGGAGTTGCGGTGACAATTGAAGTTTTTGGTATTCCAACGTTGAGTGTTACAAACTCTTGGAGTGATTCCAGCTTCATGGTGAGGACGTTGATCTTGTTGTAGGCTTCATCTAATTTCACTGTAAAATTCTCTCATTGCTGGCAGAGCCGGCAGACTTGAAGATCGACAGTAGCAAACATGGACTCACCAAACCTACCGGCGCAGTTCGTACAAGCGCGAGGCATGGTGACAGTCACTTTCATCAGATCACTTCACTCACTTAAAAAAACACTTCACTCACTTTAACCCTCATCTAGCGGTGGGTTTTGGGCTATTTTGGGCATATTCAGGCCCTCCTGAATGATCAATCAAGTATCTGCATGAAAAGAAATGTATTCAGCAAAAAACTAGGCGCTACAAGCTTCAAAATGAGACCAGAACGAGCTACGTAGTACTCGTCGTTTTCATGCAGTGCTACCACTAACATGGGAGTTTAGCGTATAGCGGCATATTTTTTCCAGCTACGCTCACTACTGGCTACACTGCCGGCCTCTCGAGAACAGAGGGAGCGTGAGTCAGTGGGCGGCGGTAAGCCCTGGGTGTCGGCCGTGTAGCCTGCTGCGCTCCCAGCCATTTTCACTCGATTTTAACCCTTTAAAAGCCTTAATAATGCTCCTAACTTGCTGCTTTTTAGACGCAGACTTAAGTCGGGCCCCGCTCTTTAAGTGTTAAAACACTTAACTCACTTTAAAACACTTCACTCACTTTAAAAACACTTCAATCACTTCAACCGAAAACAAATATGTTGAAATACGCAGAATAGGTTATCAGGGGTGATAGCCTAACCGGAAAACAAAATTGAGATACGCAGAATTAGGTTTCCAGGGGCGATAGCCTAACCAAAAAACAAATTTTTAAATTGAAATACGCAACAATAGGCTACCAGCGTTGAATAGCCTAAACGAAAATAATAAAATTGAAATACGCAGAAATAGGTTACCAGGTGTGATAACCTAACCTTAAACAAATATATATATAACAGAGTATATAACTAAATATACAATTCACCAAATAGAGATTATATAAAAATAAAGTGTGACTGCACACAAAGGGTTAATATACTGTGTCAACAGATGGCCCTGGTGTCGCTGTAGCCTAGTAAAGCAGTAGCCTACTCTTTTTAGATAAAAAAAAGAGTATCAGTCAAAGGTTGCTACAAGATCCTGCAAGCAACAACTAAAATTACAGATATATATAGCTACAGTAGGATACTAAATACAATAGCTACAAGAGTTAAAAATAAAACAGATTGGCTGGCCATAGGCTAGTCTAGGTTTGGGTTAGGTTAAAAGCTTGGCAGGTTGGGTTAGGCTAGGTTAGTTTGTACAAATACCACCCTTAGCTTAAAGTAAAATCAGTCTGAGGAGAAAAAGTCAAGAATATATCTAGGGGGAACAAATAAATGAATGCACTTAAATTTGGTACAAAATTGGCTGGAATTTAACCCTTATTTAGCGGCGAGCAACATAAGTCGAGTTAAATAAAGCTGGACTATGTGGCGGCGCTCGACATAACTCGAGTGGCAATTTCAGCACGTAATGTGGCTGAGAGAGAGAGACAAGTGGTGGCAGGAGACTAGCGAGCGTATGACTGCTCCAGACCACCGCGGCGAACCTACTGACACAAATCTCAGCTCCCTCCTCCCTCTCTCACTCGCTACATACTCAATTATGTACTGAAAGTACCGAATTACCTGCTTTTTGCACTCGCGTTGCACGGTTATTGCAAGAAAACTATCCATCATACAAGGATCGTTATGGTGTCATTCGAAAGCTCTGTTTATGCCCTTTCAGGAATAGGTACTTGTTTTACGTTCTGGGTCTTATTTAGGCATGAAAATGATCACGTAAACAGCCCTATTTTGGCTAAAAACACCCCGCTGTGCGGTACACATAAATAAACCGCATAGGCCGCTCGTAAGGTGTTAATATGCATAATCCCCAAAAAAGTTTGTTTACAAAATGGCGTTGGCGTTAGTCCCTGTAGGCAGGTTAGTTAGTAAACAATATTGTTTATTAGCAAATTAATATGCAATGTTTTACTTACATACAAGGCAGTTAAATAGATACTTACTACAGTAGGTAATGGGTAAAATTAGGGGCTACGATTTTATATAAAATAGTAAGAGAGCGTTTGTTTACAAAACAAAACAAAACAATAGATGGCGCTAGTGGCGCCCTGTCCGAGCTAGAGTCTTGTGATAAACACAAAGTTTATCAGTCAATACACAGCGAAATATCGTGCAGTGTTACTTACTAAGCTACAGGATGGTTAACCCGGAAACTGCTGGGAGATTCTTAAGAGTTCCCCCGGCGGACTGCGGGAAGACTCTTAAGAGTAAGGGAGAAAAAAATCCATTTAACCCTTAAAGAGCGGCGCTCGACTTAAGTCGTGCACCAATTTGCAGCAAGTTAGGAGCATTATTAAGGCTTTTAAAGGGTTAAAATCGAGTGCAAATGGCCGGGAGCGCAGCGGGCCAGACAGCCGACTCCCAGGGCTTACCGCCGCCCATTAACTCATGTTCCCTGTGTTCTCGAGAGGCCGGCAGTGTAGCCAGTAGTGAGCATAGCTGGGAAAAATATACCGATATATGCTAAACTTCCATGTTCGTGGCACCACTGCAAGAGTGCTACGTAGCTCGTTCTGGTCTCATTCTGAAGCTTTTAGTGCCTAGGTTTTTGCTAAATATTTTTTTGTTCATGCAGATGCTTGATTTATCATGCAGGAGGGCCTGAATATGCCCAAATGAGCCCAAAACACCCCGGGTTATACCCCCCCCCCCCAAAAAAAAAACAAAAAACAAAAACAAAATTATTGTATTTTTTATTTTTTTTGCCCCTGGGCCATGCCAAATATCACTCCTCCACCTCCCCTCCTTCTCCACTTTCCTCCCCTCCTTCAGTTATCACCTATTTTCCCTGTTATTCCCTTATTCTGTGGTCTATTTTCGTGCTAACATTAGCGAGTTGGTAGCAGGGCGTTGTCATCACTGTTACCAAGCGTGGGAAAGAGCGAGAGAGAGACTATTGCGTAACAGTGTCTCTCCAGACAAGGGGAGGGGAGGAGGGCAGGGAGGTTGCCTCAGCCATACATTATGTAACTCCCGGCCTGTATCGCCGATTTTGACCATCCAAACACTGTTTCCACTTGTTTTATTGTTGTAACAGGTTAATACCTTTATAATCAACCTAAAATAGGTGCATATGGATAAGTATTAATGCAATTTATGGTAAAATAACGATGTTAGTGATGGGAACAGCTCAAATACGTGCGAACAGGAGTATGGTGTCTCATACCCCCCATGCCCACGTCTTAGGTTAAACGTGCTCTTAACCACCTTTCATGCACAAGAATGAAAAGGATGAGTAGTTAATACTCAAATTATGATCGATATCGTGAGAGCGTTGACAGAGCGTCTGCAGCGTCTGGCGGTAGCGAGAGAGAGGAGAGGGCAAAGGGGGGGGGGGGATTTACAAGGGAAGAGGTGGAGAAACTTAGAGTGAGAGGCTAAAGGGAGTGTGAAATCAGTCGAGGGATGGGAGAAAGAAAGACTGAGGTAAAGAGGGGCCATGGTGACAATACAACAACTATGGAGAGGCACCTAAGGTTCCTAATGGGCCCCCCCCTACCTTCAGTGATTACATTATATCAAAAGTTTCAGTTATATCTAGAGCTACAGGTATATCAAACAATAATATTGCAGCACTGTATGTTACACATTATAAAACCAAATGACTGGACTTGTACGTACATATACTGGATAGATTATAATTCTGACACTACTGCGCACCGCACCCCTCTAAACAGGGCAGACAGAACCCCGTCACTTTGCAGGAGATAAAACAGCCTCCAACACAAGTCCTACCCACAGAGGACTCAGAACACTGCACACTCTAGTACGGAAATTATAGGTCAGCCAATCCTCCAACTAGAATACTCCACCAATGTATCACATTTACGTTACTGCTACCCAATAACAGCCGAGGTGAGACATATGCAAACTTAATATCCCCAGAACACATGATTCATCAAAAGTTCTGGTACCAGAGTTAATTATAAGCAGGCACTGAATAACTTTTATAAGAAAACCAACCAGTCTAGAATGCCAAACTGAATAATCCGAAACAATCTACCCATATAACTGAAGGCTAAGGAAGACCTCCACCCTTTACTTCGGAAAGGACACTCATACAAACTGGACCCTTATTAATTAATCAAATGCAATATAACACTTAAGAATATTATGTCCCCACAGTCAAGCAAACATGGCAGTTACTGGGCAAATACAGTAGGTAATAGTAATTGATCCTTGAAGACACAGTCGTGAAGCGGCTGTGTCGAGTACAGCTACAACAAAGATAAGTGCAAAAAGTAAATGCAGTTAACCAAGACATGTTAAATGAATGCTATGTACAATGGCTGGCCGCCAAAGGCTCATCATCTCACTAGGTGCAAACAAAAAAAGTGCAATAAATATATGAAGTTAATCAGGACAAGTTAAATAAATGTTTTGTACAACGGCCCATCACAAGGTGTCCAAAAGATAAGTGCAATACATCAGGACTAGTGAAAGGAATGCTATGTACAATGGCTGGCCACTAAAGGCCCGTCACCAGGTGTACAAAAGTTAAGTGCAATACATAAACAAAATACAAGGGCATATGTCCTGTGCCTGGTTGTAATTAAAAATAATTTACTTTATTAACTCCCATAGTCTCTCGGAGCCGGGGATAGAATCTGTTACAGTAATTCATCAATAATGCAACCAAGTAGGGAACATATTCCAACAGTTCGTCCCACTAGGCACACACACACCGACTACTGACCATCTGGAATCCAGGCTCCAGCTGGGCTGCAGACAGTTGCCAACTGGTACAATTAGCATACATCATCCTCAATTAGCTATGAACAATGTAAGGCTAAGCAGGAACACGTAGGCAAAGTCTACGAAAAATGATAAGTGCTAACGTATCACAAAGTAAGCACCACAGGCTCATATTCACAGGAGTAAACAGTGTTTAAATCTTCCTTTGGCACCCGAGCTACCCTCCCTCGTGCCGCTACCAATCAGAAGAAGACAGAGCGCAGGTATCAGACAGAGCAGCAATATTTTTCCAAGAACTCGCAAGCACAGCTACACTGCATGATAATGCGAAGCTTAAACACCAAGTGTCCTATACCCACTGATAAGTACAATAATGCACCCAGGTGCTCCAAACAAAAGGACCACGAAATTATGCTTGGTTATTGAGGAATAAATAAAAAGGAAGTTACGATGGACTGGGGCAACACAAAACTTCAGAGATATGCGCACGTCTATAATAGCTCGTGAAATATCTAATGGCTATAACAGGATATCGCAACAAACGACAATTAACTACCAAAAAGGTTGGGTCGTATGACAAATCATACTCACTAAACCCAAGGCGATAGAAACGAACGGACAAGTCAACCTACCGGAAATCCCTAAACAGCTAAATTCTAGCCAATCCAACACATTATATGAATTATTGTGGGAATACCGAGATGTGTTCGCCCAAAACGAAAAAGATCATGACCTGGCTCAAACCCAACATCAACACAAGATATATACTCAGGGACCACTAATTAGACAACCTTACCACCGACAAAACCCCATAACCAGACAAATGGAAGAAATACCAAAGCAAGGAATAGTGGTAGAATTGCATAGTCCGTGGTAATTGCCTGTAATACTGGTGGAAAAAAAATGGGTGCACCAGCTTCTGTGTAGACTACCAAAGATTTAACAATGTCTCAATTAAAGATACCCAACCCTTGCATAGACAACTCGCTAGAATCATTAAATGGGTCCACTTGGTTCTCTACCCTAGATTTACAAAGCAGATATTGGCAAGTACTCGTAAAACCAGATGATCAAGAGAAAACGGCATTTGCCACGAGTGATGGGAAACTTTACCAATTCACGGTGCTACCATTTGGAGTTTGCAATGGACCTGCCAGCTTTACCAGAGTTATGGATGAAATATTAAGGGGATTACCCTGGCGGACCTCTTTGGCTTACCTGAATGATGTCATCATATTTTCCAGCACTTGGGTAGAACACATTGATCGACTTTGAGAAGTGTTGGATAGGATTCGAAGAGCCGGGCTGAAGCTTAAACCATCCAAATGCCAACTGGAAGCCCGTGAGGTAGCCTACTTGGGCCAAGTGGTGTCAAATAGAGGAATCCAACCTGACCCACACAAAGTGAAGGCTATCTCAGAAGTCCCCCCCCCCCCCCGCCCCACGGTTAGAGAGGTAAGAGTTTTTTTTTAGAATGGCTTCGTATTATCGAAGGTTCATTCCGAACTTCTCCAAGATTGCAAATGCAAAGCCCATTGAAACTCGACTAGAGAAGGGAAGGAAATATGAATGGGACCAGAGCTGTCAAGCTGCTTTCGAAAACCTGAAAGAAAAATTTATCTCGGGAGTCGGAACTAATAGTATGCCATCTTGAATTTATCATACCCATCCAGTTATATACTGACTCTTCCGATGATGGGTTAGGCGCTGTATTAGCACAAAAAGTAAAAGGAAAAAAAGGCATTGTGGCCTGTGCTAGTCGAACCTTACATAAGGGCTAGAATAACTACAGTGCCACCAAGAAAGAATGTTTGGCACGGATGTGGCCAGTGCAACATTTTAGACCCTACTGAGCCGGAGTACACTTCGCAGTCATTATGGACCACCTAGTTTGCATTGGCTGAGGAAAATGAAAACTGAAGATGGCCTGTTTGTGAGATGGAAAGGGATGTTAGACGAATTTTCGTTAGACATCAGACACAGACCAGGCAAACTACACACCAATGCTGATGGACTATCGAAATTACTCATTGCTAACCTACAAATACCTGCAACACCGAATGAAAAGGATATCCCAGCCTCATTAAAGGAAAAAGGGCTCAAATCCGTTATGACGAAGGAGCATGGAGGATTTTCGAGATCGGGTTGTTTTGGATTATGATAAAGCCAAACACATGATTGGAATTATGTATGGGAGAGAAGGGAAGGGTGCTAATCTAGGCCAATCCAGAATACTCAAACAGTTTAACGAAAGATACTGGACACCCCGTGTTGACAAGATAGTCAAAGAAGCAATCCTAAGTTGCCCAGAGAATCAAATAGGGAAGGATATCCGAGGCCCCAAACAAAGAACAGGTCACATTACTGCTGAAAAGTCTTGGGAAATGTCATCCGTGGACATTTTGGGATCTCTACCTCGTAAGCAAAGTACGAGATATATCCTGATGTGTGCAGATGTGTTCTCAAAATATACTATCGCATGTGTTATCCCAGACAAAAAATCTGAAACAGTAGCCATCTGTATTCTGGATAAAGTCATCTATATACATGGCATTCCAGAGGGACAAGTATATTGAGCAACCGAGGTAGAGAATTCGACCATGAAATCTGGTATCACATATTTCGGGCTACCGATTAAGACATACCTCTCCATATTGGCCACAGGGAAATGTTGTTTGTGAGCGGGATCACCGACTATTGTAAAACTGCATCAGAGCAAACCTGAGTTCCCAGCAGGAGATATAAGCCGAGAGTGGCCAGAAATATAACCAGCAATCATTTTGGGAGTAAACATCACAGTATGTCGAACCACCGGTTACTCCCCTTGTGGAATCATATTTGGTACAACTCCAAAACCTCCGCAGGAACATCTGTTACCTTACGCTATGAAAGATAAATCCTATGCACGGCCTGAAACCTACCGCCAAGATAAGGGGAAGAGAAGGAATGAAATTGAGACTCGTATACACCACAGCCAACCTAAAACTCTAGATCTCAAAAATCCATATTCCTGATTAAAGGGCATGATCCAACTCAGGCTGGCATATTAGAAGAAATGTATGAAAGAACCTTCCAAATCATAGAAATTAATGGACCTTATGAAGTCTGGTACCATAACTAACGGAGATATTGTATCGGCAACTCACATTCGGCATACACAAAAATATGAAGGCTCCATACCTAACTAACCAAATCAATGGGAAGAGGAAGGGACGAGTGAAGAGGAAGCAGGAACCCAGATTGATGGTAGTGATGGAGAAGCCTATCTAGAAGAAATGAAACATGAGCTGTCGAACAAAATAAAACACCCAGTCGTCTACCCCTTATTATATATCTTGTCGTAGAGGGGAAACAAGCTCAGAACCGGCATCAGAATCAAAACTCTCGGTCGACGATGAGGTAGAGAGATAAACTGAGTGGAACCGTGAACGATACGGGGGGGAGGGGGGGGGCCTACTGTTCTACTAGTTTGTAGAGATCTTTTTGTAGAGCAAAGAATAGCTCAGCCAAGATCAGTACCCTCAGTTAATGAAACAGAAATATATAACGGCCAAAATTAAGAAGTACAGACTACCGGCGAAAACATTCAGATGAAACAAACAACCTCAAAAATACATGAAATAGCCTAAATGTCACAGAAGATTAAGCTTCCAAATCCGGTCAAACCGACTCCTCTTGTTGACCGAAAACAAAAGAATACCGTAGCCAACAAAAAGGCGAATCCAGAGGTTTAAAAGAACTCTACAGAAAATGAAAGACTTGAAATTACTACCCGACGTATCAGCCGCCCACCAATTATATTCTTGGAACCTGATATAAAAAGGGCACCGAAAATTGACCCGAGTCAGTCTGAAGGTAACATGCCTCTCCCTAGTAACCCTGAATATCCACTCTGTCGATTAATAGCGATACAGAGTTAAAAATGGCAGAGGGTGGAATCCGCTTGGACATTACAAGGATTACTCCAGTGCCAAGACGTGACATTACTTATTAAGCCGGTATCGCACGAGCGCTTTTTCACCTAACATTTATCCTTAACACTGGTCTGGCAGCTTATGAGGTCAACATTTACACTATTTCTGTCACCTAAATTCATCTACCATCAGTCTAGTTTCCGATACCAGTGCAAAATATTCCAGATATGTTGCCAGAAAAATGTTGATCATCGAATGTTGACTATAAAAGTTCTCGTGTGATACCGGCTTTTACTTGCACAGCCCTCTAACACCAAACCCAGGCGAAACAACCTCCACGCTTACCTGGTGAAGCATGGAGACCAAATTAGCTGGGAACCAGAAGAGAGAGGCGATATTGGGCAGATATTGTAGCGATTAGGAGCTTGCCTGAGGAGAGAGGGGGATGGTGAGGTAAAAATGGTGGGAGCCAATCACCAGCCACCATTTGGGCAAGAAAATGCTGGAGGAGATTGCCCAGATTATTACCAAAGCACACCATGAACACCTGCTAATTAGCCGCATATCTAGTTAAGCAACACAGTGATTGGCTATCTCAGTATAACTCGCCATTACATCCATCCCGTACAACATATCCCGGCAAAAAACATTCTATTACCACAGTGCCAGCCCAATACTCCTGTAAGCCCCATAAAAATGTGGGTGATAGCTTTTCCGGATATTATTTTTGTGAAATAAAGAGAGAAGGGAAGGGAAAAACTTATCAAAGCTGCCGCCCACACACCTGCTCCCTCTCTCACCCGTCTCGTCTAATCAGCGAGCCAGTGAGCATGACACATGGGTATAAAAGGAAGGAGGCTTGGCCGTGGGACTTGGTACAGCTAAGGTCTCTCCCAACAGGCCTCTAGCACCCCCCAGCTCTTCAAGACCTTCAAGCAGGAAGAACCAGCTCTACCTTCAAGCAGCAAGAAGAAAGAAGACAGAAGACAGAAGATGGACGTCTGGAGGACCGGCCATTCCCTGCCCTTCTAGCCGACCAATCAGCTCTCTGATCCCGCCCTTCTCCACCAATCAGCTTCTTCGATCCAGCCTTCACATCTCATCCTTCATTCCATCTCTCTCCATACCATCACTTTCTATATTCTTGTCTTTCCTCAATAAAACTCCATTCCTTACCTCTTTTATATTAAATGTGCGTACCCGTTCCCGCCCAGTAGAAGCCCACTTGTAGTACGACGCCGAACCCTGAAGGCATTGCCATGAAGGGTGGGGGGGGGGTGTTAGCCTCTGGTTATAGGAGGCAAGTGGGTAGGGTTTTAAGCTCCAAGTAGGTTTAGGGCCCTGTGACAGACTTAGTCCAAGGGCATAGGTAGGAATTAGTTTTTTTTCTGGGGACACTCCATAGGGATGCCCCCTGGGTACAGATTAGCTTTTAAATTTCAATTATCTCCCTCCCCCATCTCCCTATTTTGAAATTTCCTCTTATCAAATTAGTTCAGTAATGCTTCAGTATGGCACTGTACATAAAATTTAAATGTAACTCTCCTCCCCCTGATGATCCCGGCTCACATATATTCAGTATAGCCCAGACCCAAATTGTTAAAGTTTTCCAAAACCCCAACAATAGGCCTACCCTCAAAATTCGCCTTGCCTCTCAAAAAGACCTTGATGCTTACCTAGCCCCTGATAATGTAACCAAACTTAACAATGCAGGGTATGAATTAGTAGTCTCTCCCGAGTTAAAAGCTGCTTGCACTGTCAACATCACTCACCCTGATAAAAGTATCTTCAACAGGGATGAAGAAGAAATTGCCACCGAAATATCACAAAAGAACAAAATCAAAGTGTGTGAGGTCACAAAAACACCCCCAAAAAAACTCACAATTCGCTGTGCCTCCCCTCAGGAAGCCAGCAGACTCCTCAAGTCAGGTCTCAAAGCCTTTCATGTGATCATGCCACCTGAGTTCCTCTCTCCTGAGTCATGGGTAAATCTACAACAATGTTTTAAGTGCTACCAGTATGGACACATTACATCTTCCTGCAAAAATGAGCAAGTATGCTCACGCTGTGGTGACACTGACCACTCCTTCACAACTTGCTCCTCAAGCTCCCTCAAACAACTGTAGCGGCCCCCATATTGCCATAAGTTCAGAATGCCCCTTCCGCCTCAACGTTCTCAAACACTCGTAAAAACTCCAAGACCTCTCCAACATCCTCCAATAACCCTCGCCCTCTCTTCTCATCCCATCCAGTCACCATCAGATCATATGCCTCAGCTGCTACCCCATCACTAGCTCATCAATCCCCACCCATGCCTTCCTCCTTCTCCACCAGCTCCAACCCCCTGTCATCCTCCTCCTCCACCAGCTCTAAACCCCCAAGCCCTTTCTTCAATCGTGAAATATTTGCCAAAACATCAGTGCTGGTAAATGTAGCTCTCCACTTAACAGACCATCAAGTTAACCCAGCATTTAATAAACTTCTTAATGACGGCCTCACTGCTCACAATCTCCCTGCCATCTCTATTCCTGAATCCTGGTACCAATTCAGCAAAGCAAAATCCTCCAAAACTACCACCCCTACAGCCATCTCCTCCCCCAATACCTCCTCATCCTCTACCTCCCCCACCTTAATCACCCCCTCTACCGGCACCTCCACACTCTCCACATCCACCCCCAACTCCAAGACTCCTACTCCTCCTAACACACAAGAAACCACAACCCAAGAGACTCCTGCCCAGAACCCCTCCCTCCCCAATGACGACATTCCCATCCACACTCCTGACCCCTCCCCTATCCCACCACCATCCATGCCTCCCCCAAATACCCCCTCTACCTCTACCCCTATCCCCAAAGATCTTCCTGACCTCAATACCCCAACATCTTTCATGCCTCCCCCACCCCCTCCTACACCCAAAACACCCACCATTCCTCATCAATCTCCCAATCCCATTCCTCCCGAATCTCCTCTTAAAAGAAAACCTAGCAGCCCAGCTTAATTACCTTCCCCTGACTCAGACCGTTTTCGACCAAAATGCCGTAAAACACTAAATCCAATGAAGAATGCTAACTCTACCTCCAAATCCCTAGCATTTGGAGGAGGCCGCTCCTTTTCATCCTCTCCCGCTCGCCCACGATCAAATTACGCGTGCAGCAGATTACTCCCTCCCCCACCATCAAAATTTTCATAATTTTTTACTCACCCAGCCAAATTTTCTTAAAGAATTAAAAAACTACTCAATGTATTAAGCCATTCATAACAGTGCAACCACCTCCAAACTCGGCAGTTGACAGCTATGCCTTTGCTGCCCACCTTTAGACCCTTACCATCCAAAATTATCAGGCAACTTTTGTTATACCATTTCCATCCCTTGCTGCCCCACTTTAAACCCTTACCATCCAAAACTGCCAGACCATCCTTAAAACCTTCTCCATTACCACATTTTGTTATGCTAAACATTTTATATTCAAGAATTGAAAACAAAATGTTATATTCAAATTCACCCAGACTCATCTGATTCGTCCAGACTGGTAGAGGCGGTGGGGCATGCTGGCTCGTCCACAGTCCAACCTCTATACCACTCTTGACCGATCAGAGCCTCTGAATCTCACTTCACCACAAATTTACTTTTACCACCCAAAATTAATTCTCTTTTGCCTTTACCACCCAACATTTCATCTCCATCCCTTCTTTGCATGCCATACTGAAGCTCTCAAAAATATGTCTCAATAATACCAACAGTCACAGCCCTCCTCTAAACCCCCAAATTAAAATCAATACAACTCACGCACGTTGGATCAAGCCCCGACACTCTTTATCCTCCTACTTTGACACTTTCTCTCTTACTACACCAATAAAAGATTCCCTTTTTTCACCCTCACCCACCTTTTCTATATTCTTATTCATTCATTCCTGTAGAGTCAATACATTATTTTTCTGCCATTCTCTTGTTACATAGTCCATAATTTGTAACCCTTGTTTAGGGTGTGTAAATATAACTCGGATGAAATTGTTTGTAACAAATATTAACCATTATACGATTCCCATGCATCACTCGCCATCTTGGAGAGGTTTGGCTTCTAATAGGGTAATAGCAAAAACTCATGCAAAAACCAAGTATGGGAGAATAGAATTAATTAAATTTGGTGTCAGTATGATAAACTCCCCCCAACCAGCACCACCTTCGTTCATGTACTTCCTCACTCCACCACACTGTCATGCAAGGACTTCTTCACTTCCATACTGACCACCCTATTTCTTGTTACTGCTTTTAGCGTTCCTACAACCCTCTTCCCCTGTTGTACCCTCTCCCGCACCTCTTCATCCATAGTCCCATCTTTACTCAACACACTGCCCAGATACTTAAAAGAGTTGACGATCTCCATAGCCTGACCGTTCAGCTTCACCTCACACTCTGTGACTTCACCCCTTTCGAAGACCATAACCTTGCTCTTCCCCGTATTTACCTTCAAATTCCGTTTTTCGCACACTGTTCCAAACTCATTTACCAGACCCTGCAACTCCCATTCATTATCACTCATCAGAACTGTATCATCCGCAAACAGCAGTATAGGTAGCTTCCATTCCTTTCATTTAGCAACTCACTGAAGTACTCCCTCCATATATCCCCAATCAGAAATATTCTGTATTCCTACTTTCATTCTCACCCACACAATCCTTGAACCCACAGACCCATACTCTCTTACACATTCCTTCCATTTGCTACTTACAAACAAACATGCACCTTCTCTCGCTGTTCCTTCACTCACTCCAGCACACACACCCATTCCACACTCCCACTCTCTCACATCTGAACCTTTCCATTTGGTCTCTGTCATTCCACATACATCCAGCCTGGCATTCACTAACACTTCCAGAACCTCTCTCTCTTTTGTGCCATCATTCATGCCACTAACATTCCACGTAGCCATTCTCAGAATGTCCGAAGGCATGTCCTTAGTCGGTCGTGGTTCGTCAACGTTGGTTCCGTCCGCATCCGAGGCTGTTCGTTCGTTTTTCCTTGCTTCGATATTTTTTCCGGGTGGGGGTCGCAAGCCCACCGACCCAACCTCTTTAGTCGCCTCTTACGACACGCAGAAGGCACGTGGGGCATATTCTATTCCCTAACCCCCAGGGGGGATAAACATAATTATGATAAACATAATTGTGTTTAAGTAGTGTAGCCTACTTTGCCTGTAATATTCTCCCGGTGAAAATACGTCGTCAATTACATTAACTGCATATGATATAATGACTAACTCCATAAATGACACTCAACAATCGTTTTACACATTAACGACTCTGACATACTATAGGTTTGAGTCCTGAAGGGAAGAAGGAAAACCTTATATTTAGTAGTGGCCCCGGAATCATTGACGATGCGCCTTAATATTGTTTATGGCCAATCTTTGAACTCAAGCTTGTTTTTCAAACTTCCCGCCCGGGAGAGATCAAAATACGATTGCCACACATCGTGAGCGAAACGCTCTTAGAAACCACTCACAGACTCGTCCTATATGATGTGGGTACCACTACTAGAAAAAACTAGCAAAAAATAATGAAATAGAAATGTTTAAACTTTATCTTAGCATTATGCTTCCCATGCGTCTGCTGTTCCGCACGCTTCGCCTCCCTCATCGAAGCGATCTCTCGTCCTTAATCTGATATATCAAGACTCTCAAAAAATAGCAGATGAATGGGAAGGGGATGGAAGGGAGGGCCACTACTAAATATTAGGTTTTCCTTCTTCCCTTCGGGACTCAAACCTATAATTTATTAGTGGCCCCTTCATCATTGACGATGCGCCGATATCTCAAAGACTGGAGGGGGACATTCATCAGGAACATCATAACCACTAATAAATTACTAAAGTTAAAAGAGAAACTCGTACGAAAAATATCATAGTTTATTAAAAAATAATAAAAGGTTTTACAGGCGGCGTCTCTTAACATCTTAAGAGCGGGTGGTGGAGTATATTTGACCGTACCGCCCAGCGTTTTTTTTTTTACCATAAATGGCGTTGTTTCCGTGCTCTTTTTCATGCATAAACAAGAGCCAGAGCATAATACAAGTATGTATCCGTGAAAGGGCGATAATTGAGCTTTCCAATGACACCAGAACCATCCTTCTACGATCACTGGTTATCTTGCAACGATCGTGCAACCGAAGGGTAAAATCGCTAAAATACGGTAATTTTGTTATATAATTACGTGTGTAGCGAGGGAGTGAGGGTGGATGTATGGGGAGTACATCTCAGTCGGTCCACGGCGGCCGTGGCGAGCGGTCATGAGGTAACCCATGCTTCTCCCGTCGCTCGTCTCTCTCTCAGAGCCAATATTGCGCCAAAATTGCACATGGACTAAAGTCCGCCCTGCCACATAGTCCAAGTTTTTCGATACGGACTTAAGTCCGCCCCCGATGGTTAGCGGTTAAAGGTTGCCTGTTGTGTAGCACCGTTACGTTTGACAGAACAGTTGGTGTGACACACATAAACTATACATTTTAGCTTATGAATATATACAGTAAATAAATCAATATCGCATCTCTTACAAAATACTGATAATACGGTGGCCTATATACATATGGCCTACATGTACTGTATTACAAACATATTTGTACTCTTGCCCTTAAGATTAATGAGCATAATGGAAACTTTATTGCCATACATAAAGTAAACATAACTTGTTTTCCTGACTAGACTTATCTTAGTCTAAGGAACGGGTTATCACATGTCGACCTTCATTCTCGTCATCATGTTGTATCACATAGGAGGCAGGTTAGAGGCCCTAGCTAGGATACCCCCCCCCCCTTTTTCTTTACAAAAATAGCTTAAAACTAGACTCTCTGCCTTAATGCTATACATGTACGAGACGGTTTCATGAGATTCACTGACAGGTAACATGTTAAGAAAGTGTGATTAGATGACCATAGCTTGGTCTGTTGAATATCATCGAGTGAGTAATTATGTCGGAATCTGAGTGATGCAGCCCATTTCCGGATATCGTGTGATCTAGCAAGAACGCCCGGATTACTCTCTCTAATTACTTCTACCAATAACGCAGCCAACTGTCGCTTTTGAAGACGTTTACCTGTCCGCGAAACCCAGAGGGACCCTGCCTGAGCTGGCTGAGACTCCTGCATAAATAAAATGAGTGATTGCACCGGGCAAAGTAAATGGTGCTTATTGCAGGAACTTCAAACTCTGTAAATACATGATTACTGTGTTCATTTTTAGCAATGAAATTGGGAGCAGGAGCAATATGTACACTCATGTTGCGCCTCGAAAACCTTAAGAAAGATGGCTCCGAACTCATCGCCGCCAACTCAGACACCCTATCACCCGTGGCCAATGCCATTAGAAAAATGGCTTTCTTAAGTCTTAACTCGAAAGGAGGAGTATGACAATATTTACGGGAATGAAGCATTTCAAGGGTCAAATCAAAAGACCAGGTGGGTGTGAGTTGATGTGGAGGAGGGCAAAGCCGGAAGCAAGACCGCATGAACCCCTTTTCCTCCGCCTCTGGCACGGACAGCCCAGTTAAATCGAAAAAAGGTGTCCGAATTGCTGTGAGGTGATTCCTTAATGTGACAACTGACAACTTTTGCATTTCAAAAAGGTGATTTCAATAATTAAACACCAGAGCCACCGAGGACTGTTGTTGATCAGTTTCTACGATCCAGGTAGTGAATGACTTCCAATGAGATTGATATTGTCTTTGAGTTGATAGAGCATACTGATTAATCAACTTGTGAGTCACGGCTTCCCCAAACTGGCCTAGCCACTTGGCCTTCTGAATATCCATAAGGCAAAAGTCAGCGAGGTCTTGAGGTTTCCAATTGTGTCTAAGTGGAAGTACGAGATCGGGAGCGACACCGGGTTCTCGCACAATGTCTTCAATTGATTGTACCAAACTTGAGCCGGCCACAATGGCGCGATCATCAAGACCATGCCTCGATAACCCCGTAGTTTGTGAACTACTTTGCACATCAAGGATGCGTCTGGAGGCGGAAACAGATAAATGGAGTTCCATTTGTTCCAGTCTACCAGAAATGTGTCTGGACCCCCCGCCGGAGTCTGACTCCGACGTGTGAGGTACTGAGGCAGCCTTTCATGTAGTTTGCCTCTGACGCGAACAAGTCCACTTGTGGATGGTAGGGTTCGGCAATCATCTCTTGAAAGATGTTTTGCTTGAGAGCCCATTCTACTTGAGTGCTCTGTCTCTGAGACAGAGCGTCTGCCCACACGTTCGCCATGCCGGGTAGATATGTTGCATGAAGATAAATATCTAGCCTTGCAGCTAGTCGAAAGATCTTTTCCGACAACCCTTGTAACACTCGAGATCTCGCTGACCATAGTTTCTGAATGCATGTCACTGCAGTCAGATTGTCCATTCTGAAGGCAAGGGACTTTCCCGCCTGGCTCATGCCGTGCTCCTGTAAAAAGAATAAGGGGACTAACAACTCCTTGGAATTGATATGAAAGTGATTTGACCTGGACCATAGACCCTGACCCTGATGTCCTAGGTTTGACTGGTAACCCCATCCCAGGGTACCTGACGCGTCTGTATCTATCCAGACCGTCGGAGGAGGAGCTGTCCATGTCAAGGAGGAGTGCATTACTTCTGGCTTCGCCCAAGCCGCCAGGAGGTTGTGGATTAAATTTGGAATTTTCCGCAATGTTTCCGCTGGCAACAGCGGAAAGCACCTGTTTCCTTCCAAAATCATTTGTTTGACCTTCAGACGACCTAATGGGACCGTCTGCTGTATCCAATTGAGTGAGCCTACCAGAGATTCCCAGATCCTCCTCGTTGTTGTCAGAGAATGAAGAAACCGAAAGAGTTTCCTCCGAAATCTCTGACGGTAGTCTTCGCTCTGACTCAGAGTGAGTAACTCGGTATCCCAGATAAAACTCACCCACTGGATTTTCCTGGTGGGGATCAAGGAGGACTTTGCTAAGTTCACCTTGAACCCCATGGCAGCTACATGATTTAACACCTGTTGTACATGTTGAAGGCAAATTATTTTGGTTTGAGCTACTATTAACCAGTCGTCGAGGTACCATTACACCATGATCCCCTGATTCACTAATGGTAGCAAAGCCTGTCGGACTAATTTTGTGAAAACTCAGGGTGCCAGATTTAGACCAAACGTTTGAAAGACAAACGTTTGATCCCCGTTGCGCAAAGCTAGATATTTTTGAAAACGTTTGTTGATGGGGACATGCCAATAGGCTTCTGTTAGATCGATGGAACACATCCAACCCTGTGGCGGGAGTGTCAATCTTATCTGATTCACAGTCAGCATCCTGAACGACTGATTGTGAATATGAGCGTTGAGATAAGAGAGGTCGATCACTGGCCTCATCTGAACACTGTCCATTTTTGGCACTAGGAACAACCTTGATGTGAATACGGGTTGTGACAAAGGACTGGGGATAATGATCTGTTTTTGGGCCATCTCATTGACGAATGATCCCACCTCCAATGAAACATGATTGAATTCTATGGGGATACGTAAACGGGGTCGCCGGGACCACCGCCATGAGAGGCCTTTCTTGACCACTGTCCTTGCCCATGTTCGCCGGGGCTATGCCCGATGACAATCCCGGAAGTTGCCAGTCGCATGAGTGGTGTTGTCCGGCAGTACTACTCTCGGATCCGCCTCGCCTTGCCTTGGCATTGGGAGTGAGAGAGCCTAGTTGTGGTGTCTCAATTTTTTTGGATTAGAGGGTTGTGACTCTGATTTTGGAATGGGGGGATGAGAGGCCTTGCTACCATCACTACCGGGTTTACTCCTAGACTGACCCCTGAACCAACGCCCTCTACCCCTGGATTGACCTCGTCCTCGAGACGTCCTGTTACTCCCATCGGTTGTGTAAGTCTTGGACAGTGTGCCAAAATAGGTCGTTTTATATCTGACTACCGACGAAGGAAAATTTTCTTAATTACTATTTTGAGATCGTTCGGAGCCTGGAGGAGCGGAGCAGCCCAGCAGTGGACAACACACACGCGTTCTTGGTACAATTTATAGCTAAATAGATCTATGAACATTAACTAATAAGTATATTTACTAACCTACCTACAAATAGTTAAGCTTGGAGTCGTGAAAAGCTTTTAATCACACACATTAGCTCCGGACCTCCCTGTCTGTGGCTCTTTATGCGATCTTATTGTTTTGATATGTGATTGAAGCATTCGCTCCTTACGACATCTCGACATATACTGCACTAAAATATAATTTTGTTGTATAGACAACAACTGTAACTAAAGGATGATTACAAAATTATAGAATTGCTTATTATATGTTGTTTTCAACAAATAAACAATCCAAGTACAACTTCATTAGCTACATTATCATAGTTCGTAAATGGCAACAAGCGCCGAAGTAACCATACCAAATAATAGACGAACGAATTTACTATAAGTGACAATTTATAATATCAGAGACAAGTTTCAGATGTTACCAGATCCGAAAATTATAGTACTGAATCCTAAGGTGCCCAATACTATACATGATCCCTTATTGTCTTCCCGCCCAACAACTGAACTAGTTGGATCTTACCTAGAACTCTAATCTGTTCTTGTTAATTACTGTGAAGTCTGAAAAACCCATTAAAATTATAAGCTGACGGCCCAAAATTGGTTACAGGTTAGGTAGGAATGTACAGATAAGAATGCGCACGTTGGATTTGGGTGTCAACGCCCTTTTAAGTGTTTTCTAGAGTGTTAAATATGAGGAGGTACAGGCCTGGTGACACAAGCTGTTAATTACTGTTTTTTTTATAGTAATTAAGAGCGAGATTTTTTGAGAAATCTTTCTAGTCGCCATTTTTTCTGCACTGTGACTGGATTCTAATGTGTATTAGTGTGACATTACAGTTGGAGATATCTCAATATATAGAAAATTGTACCTCTTAAAAGCTGAAACAATCTGTCAAGTCACTTGTGTCACTCAAAAGTAGTGTCTTATTGTTATATATGTATGTCAAATGTGAGATATGTGATCTGGGCAATCAGCTGCTCAGCCACAGGTGCCTGGCTTGTAATTAAGTCACATAAATGACAGTGAGAAGTAACAGTACTAGTCAATCACCATATTTGTATAGGCTACTCTTAGTAGTGAGTAGATCATCTAAGGTCAAGGACTAGGCTAAGTGTTAAAGTGTAGCTGCAGCACAGTGCACATATTTACACTGCCAGTGTGGCACTCGGTGTCTGAACATTGAAACCTTGGACTTTCATCCTGCAGACAATCAGATTCCTGCTTGAAACTGCTGCCAGGATGTCATGAAAAGTGTAAGTAGGCTATCCTATTCTTAGGCCTAAAAGCTAAACCTAGTCTAATTTAGGCTACTTTACTCTTGGATTATGTGACCTAGACAGCTAGGCCTAGGCAATTTTGGAATTTTTAAAGCTATTATGTTACGGTTAGCTACAGTGTTTGGACTAATGTATCAGTTTGGTCGTCTAGTTAGGGCCTAGCCTAGTCTAGGGCCCTAGGTCTACTTGCAAATTATATTTTGTATAGGCTAGGCCTAAGGCCTAGAATGGAATTATAGTAGTTAGACTGTTAGGTTTAGGCTAGCCTATAGCCTACTATACTAATTCGTCTTTCATGACTCAATTTATTAATTAATTTACATTGTCGTTACCTAGTACTGTACAGTCATTTTACAGGGTTCCATGTCATCTCAACCAGTAGACCATTTCAACCAGTAGCTCTCAACCAGTGCCAAATTAACCCAAATCAACCAAACCAGTGTCAAAATATAGTACTAACCTAACCTAAGCTAACCGTATTGGTTGATTTGGTACTGGTTGAGAGCTACTGGTTGAAATGGTCTACTGGTTGAGTTGACCGGTCACCATTTTACAGTGTTAGCCTGTTAGGCTATTAGCATACAGTACTTACGTAACTTACTAGTAGCCAGGTAATAGCCTAGCCTAGCCTAGCCTTTTGCCCTCCAATGCAGGCAGCTCGGTGATATTATCATAGGCCTAGCCGCCTAGGCCTATAGGTTTTGTAATGTTTGCTGTAGCCTAATATATGTTAGGCCTATTACCGTCGGAAATTATGTTTTCTATAAGACTCAGTGCCGTGGGTTAGGCTACTGGCTACGTAAGGGTGGAACCGAGGAAACAAGAAAGGCAGCCATCTTGAATCAATAGATCCAATTCTTTGTTTTCTCGTTTCCGAATCCACACAATTCTGTCATCTATATCAATACCAACTACCAATTCCAGTGGGGGTCTGGGTAAAATTGCCCTTTCAACTGTTATGGGTGTAGATTTCATGTTTAGTATTTTCCATTGACTTTTGGTGTGATTTGCAGTACCGGTAGGCCTACAGTATGATTTTGACAATTGATTTGCTGGGAATTGATTCTTGCATCCTTCCCAAACTTAGACCCACCTTGATAGTGGGCTAAGTGGGGAATTTAAATTACACATTTGGGGTAATGTGGTTGTACCAACCAGATTAGGTTACCTTACCAACGTTACCGTACCTCTTGACAACAGATGGCAAAACAGCATGCTACACCGTAATGCTACTGATAAAAGCTTCCCAGGATATTAGAACTCCAACCTGTATTTGTAGGGAGGCTGGGAGGATAATAATACTAATAATTTGTAATTTTGTAGTTCATAGATATAGCCTACAGTATATTAAACTAGAATATACATTAAGGCGGCATGTAGTTTTCTACTGCTGGACTGGTCGCTAGCGTTGGTGGCTGCTGTCCTCAACAACATATTAATATAAAAAAAAAAAAAAAAAAAAAAAAATCAGTTCTTCAATTATATTTCCCAACTCCCAAGTACCGGTACAATAACATCAGCAACGGAATGTAGGAAAAGCATACTATAACGACCTAGGATTAGAATAGGCCTAGGCCTATTAGTTTTTTTTTTTTTTTTTTTTTTTTTTTTAGCCTATCCTATTATATTTTTTTCAAAATTTGTCTAAAAAATAACCTTATTTTTTAACAGTATCTGTGCCATTTTGTAGCCTTGAAAAGTTGCTAAATGCCCTCTCTGACACCCTAAGATGTCAAAAAAATCACGGGGGGTTCCTCCTGGATCCCCGATAGAGCCCCCCCCCCCCCCCCATACCCATACTCCCCACCAAGCCCTCTACATCCCATCATCTCCTGATATCACCTTTTGCTCCTCTGAACTCACCCCCACAACATCCTGGAGGGTGGTCAGAACCTTGGGCTCAGACCACCTCCCGATCATTATCACCACCAAAACAAGACTCACCCCAGCTAGCCACAGACACACTTACACTAACTATAAAAGAGCTAACTGGGAAGCTTTCACAAATGAGACAGAACAACACTTTGAAACCTTAAACAGTACACCCATCACTAACATCAACAATGCTGTACACACATTCAACACGACTATCCAAAACGCCGACAAGAAACACATTCCAAGAGGTAACATAAAAAAACGCAACCCCAACTTCTCACCAGAAATTCAAAACCTCATCATACAACGCGACACACTGAAACACTCCCCAGCACCCCACACACAAGACATCAATCAACAAATTCAAGCACTCAACATCCAGATTAACAACAAAATACAAGAACAACAAACACTAAATTGGAATAACTTCCTACAAACACTCGATCACAAAACAAACCCCCAAAAACTCTACAAAACACTAAACAGCATCACACTTTCCAACAGCAACACAACACAATCACATGCTGCAATCACAACAACTGACTCTACTCCTTCACGTAAACAACAAGCAAACACTCTCCTCAATCACTTCTCTCCTGTCAGTCACCTAAAACCCCACAAAGACGACCGACGTGTCATCCGACGAAAAAGACAATTCCCCACAGACCCTGACTATACACCCTTCACCAACAACCAGACAAAGCATATCATCAACAATCTCAAGCTCTCACCCGCCTGTGGCCTAGACAACATAAGCAACATTCACCTCAGACACCTGGGACCACAAGGCATACAAGCACTCACTAACATATCAAACTACAGCTATTCACACAACACAATACCAAACATCTGGAAGCATGGTATCATCATCACATTCCCCAAACCTAACAAAGACCCCACGCTACCCTCCTCACACCGCCCTATCACACTCCTTTGCACCCCCTCCAAAGTCATAGAGCGCCTTGTACTACAACTGATGACACCTGACTTACCCCTTTCTCCAACACAACACAGTTTCAGGCCATTGCACTCCACAAACACTCTTCTTACAGACCTTACACAAAGAGCTGTTGATGGCATCAACTCAGCTAGACCACCACACAGATCAGTACTTGCCACACTCGACATTAGTAAAGCCTTCGATGCCATCCCCCGCCACAACCTAACAAACAAAATCTACAACACAAACATACACAACAACACAAAAAGATGGCTGGCCAACTTCTTAGCAGGCAGATGTGCACACGTATCTTTTGCCGGTCAGTCATCTAGCATTAGAAATTTCCCAAACGAAGTCCCACAAGGATCCGTCCTGTCGCCCGCACTCTTCAATCTGTACATGCATGATATAAATACACCAAATTCACCCCAAATAACCATAGCCTCCTAAGCAGACGACATAACACTCACAAGCACGCACCAAAACCCAGACACAGCAACAAGACTCCTTCAAGACTATCTCGACACATTACATGAATGGTGCACTACAAACAGACTCAATTTAGCCCCAGCTAAATCCACTGCAACCCTCCTCACAAGCTGGACAGGAGAGCACGATTACGTCCCAGGACTCAACATAAACAACACACCCCTAACACACACACACACACACAAAATCCTAGGAGTAACATACGACACCCAAATGACATTCAAACAGCACACCACAAACACGAAAAAGAAACTGACACCCAGACTTAACGCCCTCAGATCACTTGCCCACACGAAATTTGGACACAACAAAGAAACCACCACCACAGTCTACAAACAATACATAAGATTAGTTATGGAATACGCAAGCCCGGCCTGGGCTTCTAACCTAGCTGAAACACATCATAAGACCTTACAGACTATTCAAAATAAAGCCCCGAAAATCATCACAGGATGCACAGCTACGACACCCACAGATCACCTACATCAAGAAACCAAAGTCCTCAAAGTCAAAGATCATCTAGACATGAGAGGCACACAATTCCTGGCAGCAGCCTCCACGAATCAACAGCACCCACTACTCTACATGGCAACACACCCACAGACACCAAGAAATATCAAAACAACACCCAGCACACGCTATCACACACAAATACTGTCTTCTCTCCCTCCCTGCCCACCCCAAACCAACTTCCGGAAGCACATCCATACTCATATCACTCGCCGTTCCATCCACTCACTCATAGACAACACGCAGCTGCAAGCACGACCTCTCGAAATCCATCCTTCTGAATCCTCCCTTCCTCGCGAGGACAGAGTCGACCTGGCCAGGCTGAGATGCGGACAACATCCAGCTCTTCTGAGCCATCAGAAGAGACTGGATGACTCCATCGTCGACACCTGCCCGGGTTGTAACACAGCACCCCATACCATTAAACACATAATAGAAGACTGCATTTCACACAACCACTTACGCCAACAACACAATTTACACTCTTTGAGAGCTCTGTGGGAAAGCCCGACCGTGGCCATGGCCTTCCTTAAGGACTCGGGGCTGTTCGGCCAGGCAGTTTAGGGAACAACAACAAGAACAACAACAACTCTATTTTCCTATAATCCTTAAATACTATCGACATAACTTTTTTCCCTTTTGGCACCCTGGTCTTGGATGACTGAAAGGACTGGGACTGACCACGAAATGAACTCTTAGCATTAAATTTAGATTTAAATGACTGCTCACTCTTTGGCTTAGAAGTAGTGGCAGGTTGAGAGTCTAATAGGAAATTGACAGTGCGCCAGGCATCGTCAGAGGCTAGGGTTTTGGTGAAAACATTTGATAATATTAGTCTCCTACCGATCTCTACAGGGAGTCTCCTTACCAAGTACACCCTCAGGTCTTGACGAACCCGTACCGCCTTAAAGAGAGCCGTCCGGATGTTACCAAGAGACTGAATGGAGCTTTGGAGAAGAAGGCGTCTAGTCAGAGAAAGAGCCTTCTGGGTGCCAGCGTCCGTTACCGACTCAGTTGTCCTGGCCAGAGAGGCCGCAAGCTGGCGGCTGAGCAGGTATTGGGACGCTAGTCTCAAGGCTTTCTGCCTCATTTTATAATCTTTATCAATCTGGACCTGTGTGGGAGAACAAAAATGTTCAGGTAATTGGCATAAAGAAAGTTTAAAGGCCCCCAAAAAGTCAAAAATATGTTGAGGGATCCCTTCCGCCTTGCCTACCAGCCTAGAGAACCAATGATTGTCCTCCTGCGGGAGCTGATGACTGTTTTTATCAGTTATAGTGCTGGCAAACAGCTGGGCCTCATGTGCCCATGCCACCCACGGCCCTGACTCCCCCCCTTGAATCTGAACTACTGAAGACCCCGCAGAGTCCCTGAAGGGTATTGAATTTAACTCTGGGGTCAAACCCTGCAAAAGTTTTAAATCATTAAACCCATCTGACTTAGTCCAATCGGAAAATAGTTTTCCGGCGGAAGCGGGAGGCAAGGCAGGGGATGGCATGTACACAAAATAGTCAGGATTGTAAATAGTGGGAATGGCTTTTATAACAACATCAAGTACCTCCCCAGATCCTTGGCCCTTAGTTTCTTAGCCTCACTTGCCTCAATAACCCAATGTTCCATGACAGGAGACTCACCTGTAACTGTGGGCTGTGCGACCTCGGGCCATAAAGGCTTAATGACAGACCAAGATGTATCCGGTCCATATAAAAGGGCCATAGGGCCCCTCTTACAAGGAATAGATTTATCAAGTGGGGGAGGAAGCAAATCAGAGAACAACTTCAGATTAGATGGCAAAATAGCCGTGGCTCCCGAAGTGGAAGCCGTAGGAGTGACAGTGGGGGGAAGTAAGTTTACGTTAACCTGAGGTTGAACAAGTACTTGCACTAGAAGTCGCACCACCGGGGCTACTGGTACTGAAACTGTTACCTGTCGCTCTCTCTTAACCTGTCTCATAAAATCAAACCACTACTGTAATTGTTCATTCGTATTATAAACTCCACTTCCTTGGTCTGACTGTGACGCGGACTGTGACATCTCTGAGTTCTGCGTTCCCGAGTGCCGAGAAGAAGGGCGTTGGCCAGACATCTGCTCCTCGGCGTTTACTCCATGTTGGTGTAAAGTAGATCCCGGTGACCGAGTCAGGGGGGCCGGTAAAGCCTCCAACCGAGACTCGCCGACCCGGGCAGCGGAATTGTGTGTTTCTGTTTGTGAGTTGTCGAGAACGTTGAACTCAGAGAGGTCCTGCATGTTCAGATCCGGTATCTCATACTCTGTAGGGTCTTGAACTGAGGCGGGTTGGTTAGAAGAGCATTCATCTTCCTGCCGGCGAGAAAACACACTGCTGCTGTGAGAATTCGATAGTAAACAAAGTGGAATTTACCTATAAACTCACAAGAGTTAACTTACTTTTTTTGGTTGATAGGGATAGATAGCTCAATGATAGTGGTAGGAATAGATGGAAGATATAGTGGCCACTAAGAAATAAGAATTCGGATGACTTAGCAGGAAACAGGTGGTTGTATTGGAGCGGATAGAAGGAGATGTTCTTGAGGTCGTAGCGAAAGCGATTCTGAGGTTTGTGGCGATGATCCCGCCAGTTCCGAGAATGACGCATGCGCAGTTATATTCCACCAATGCATCATTTAACTAACTAAAAGGATATACCGGATTGATTATAATGATAACCCGATATATTTATGGATAATAAACCCATATAGACTTAACCCTTATTTAGCGGGGTCGGACTTAAGTCCGATACGAAAAAATTGGACTAAATGGCGGGGTCGGACTTAAGTCCGTGGGCGTATTCCCGCCCTAATTTAGGTGGAAAGCGAAACTTGGTGGTCAGGCGGTGTACTACAAGGGCCCACCCACACATCCCCACTGCGTGACCGTGACTAAGTGACCCTCAAGCAGCCATAATGGAAGGTCAAGATTTGCCCGTGTTCGATTCGGTGGCCGCCATCCCTAGTGCGTCGCGCCACCCTACTAACCACGCCCGGCTTACCACCCAGGAACTAGATATCATGCTAAACTCTTCAGAACTTTCTAATAAGCTGTTGGATGAAACCGTCGAAGGTCTGGGTGAGAGTTTTGGTAGTGTGGATGACTCGGAAGACGAAAATAACCCGATCATAGGCTTTCACCCCAAGCATAATTTGCGTGGGGTGGATGTTGTGGTTGATATTGGACAGACCCTTGAGCAAATTGGAGACGTTCCTGACGAAGAACATACTGGTGTGGGTGTTGGTAAGTACAATTTATATTTTATAATTGCTTGAAAATGTGATTGCAAGCATTTTATCACCTTACGAGCGGCTGGTGGAGTATATTTCACTGTGCCGCCCAGCGGGTTTTTTTTTTTACCCTAAATGGGGTTGTTCCGTGCTCTTTTTCATGCATAAACAAGACCCAGAGCGTAATACAAGTATGTATCCTGAAAGTGCGTAAATTGAGCTTTCCAATGACACCCGAACCATCCTTTTACGATCACTGGTTGTCTTTCAACGATCGTAAAACACGAGTGAAAAACCCTAAAATACGGTAATTTCCTTATATAATTCCCTGTGTGGCGAGCGGTCTTGAGGTAATTTATGAGATCTAGAGACCTTTACTTCGATCTAGCAGCAATGACTTACACTAGCGGTTTTGTTTTGAAATTTCAGAACAATTTCGAAGTGATATTATATGGATTTTGCCAATTCATATTTCTAGTGGTATTTATCATGTCTTACATCTAACAATATATGCTAGCGGATTTAACTTCAATTGGTAACCCTCCCGCTCGAGTCGGCTCCAAGAAAATCGATAATGGTGGCACTTTAGTAAACAGGTGATAAACAAAAACGCATGCGGATCGGTTTGGTGTATCGGTATTATGGTAAGTTGGCTACCTACTATTGTTTATACGATATAGTAAGTAATGATAAGTAAATTAGTATATATTATATATAAAACAAAAACAAAATTCCTGCAAAGCAAGCGAAACAGAGAGAGAGAGAGAGATGGAATGCAGAAATTTAACTGAAGAAAGAGTGAAAAAGATATAATAATACAGAAATATTACAAGCAAATAAATGAAATAGAGGGATTAGTTAGAGAAAATAATAATGAGAAATACATATACGGATGAGGAAGAGGGAAAGCGAGCGAGCCAGAGAGAGAGAGAGAGAGAGAGAGAGAGAGATACAGGAGTGAGAGAGATTAGAGAAAATAGAGAGATTGCAAGCATTTTATAGCGTATTATTTGCAGGCGTTCAGTACATTTCTTACGGTAATACAAACAATGAAAGATCGAATATTTGTGCTTGGCATTATATGATTGTGGGGAACAGATGTAGGCCTACCGTATATATTATTTTTTCATATATATATGATACATATGTAACATTGTTATATTATCACGACACTCTCTCTCTCTTGTCTCTTCCTCTCTGGGTCTACCTATAGCCTACATTTATAATTGCATGTGACCTTGAAATTGCTTGAGAGTTTGATTGCAAGCATTTTATAGCGTATTATTTGCAGGGGTTCAGTAAATTTCTTACGGTAATACAAACAACCAAACAACGAAAGATTGAATATTTGTGCTGCACATCCCTCATACGAAATACCATTCCCACCGTATAGAGAGAATACAGAAACTGAACTGAAGAAAGAGTGAAAAAGATATAATAATACAGAAATATTACATGCAAATAAATGAAATAGAGGGATTAGTTAGAGAAAATAATAATGAGAAATACATAATTATACGGATGAGGAAGAGAGAAAGGGATCACAAGAGAGGGAAAGCGAGCGAGCCAGAGAGACAGAATGACAGACAGGAGGAGTGAGAGAGATTAGAGAAAATAATAATGAGAATTACATATACGGATGAGGAAGAGAGAGAGAGACAGAGCGCGCGAGAGAGGGAAAGCGAGCAAGCCAGAGAGAGAGAGAGAGAGACAGACAGACAGACAGGAGTGAGAGAGAGAGAAAGAAAGAGAGAGAGAGAGAGAGAGAATACAGAAATAAGGAGAAATAAGAGAAAAATAAGACCGATTACCAAAGGAATAGTAGACGCGCGAGAGGCCGAAGTCAGGCCAAAGCGAACGCAACCGAACGCGCCCGGGAAATAGACCAAAAAGTACCTCCTCTTCCTCACCTCTTTCCACCCTCCACACTCATTCATAACATCCATTCATAGACTTATATGGGGAGACGAAGAGTTGCTCTTTCCAAAAATGATAGTTTCGTTCGCATTGGAGCCATAGTAACGGCGCTAGGGCGAGTGAAATTGAGCGAATATTTCGGGATTATGCCCGCTGAGCGGTACAGTGTAAAATACCTTACCACCCGCTAAATAAGGGTTAATACGAAATAGTATATATCTTTTATATAGATATACAACTTAGCCTAATACTGGCGCCTAATTTGAACTTCCAGTATGTTTACTTAACCTAAACTGTCGAGTTACTTACGAGTCTCGACACATTCCCACCACCAATATATACATTATCTACAATAATCCCGCAGCGATGTTAGATCTCCATAGCTGTGAAGAGCTGACAGCGGGTCGGGAAAGAGGTAATCTTCCAACAGGATCATTACTGGCATATGGTCCAGCGACCGCTGGTGACATAGGGGTGGAGTCGTGAGAGCTAACACCATCACCAGTGACCGCCGGTTGAGGGATCGAAATGCTTTCGATTTCCTGTTCCAATGGATACAACTTGACGATGGGTTGAGTGGTCAGGCCAGTCTTTGTTCTAATCTGGACCACTCTAACCAGATCATCTCGTCCGTGATAGAGTCTAACTACCCTACCAAGCTTTCAAAGGACACGAGGTCCCTCGTCATGTATAAGCACGATGTCTGTGGGAGACGTACCTTTAATTTTTGCCTTCAAATTATTCTTGTATCGAATAGTCCATGCAACTATCCAAATTAATTTATCATAACTGCCATATTTTTCCCAGTTCCATAACCGTGTGTCCTGTTCATCATTAGTCCCAATGACTTGGCTAGTTACTTTTGGTGTTGGGTCATCTGGTAATATGTCTTATGGCCACTCGTCTTTGTTTTGGAGCCACATGGGCCCCTCCTACCAAAACGCAGAAGATTTCAGATGTTTTGCCGAAACACCTCTAGACAGTAAGTCACTAGGGTTTTCTTTAGAGGACACGAACCGGAATTCTACAGCCGGAAGAAGGGATTTGATTTCGTCAACACAGTTTGCGACATACACTGGAAGCTTCTTCATACTACGCAACCAATGCAATGTAACCTGACTGTCGCACCATAATAACATTTTGTTGACTTTTACAATTTTATGATAGGCTTCCTCCACAAATTTGATTAATCTGGCGGCTAGTAAAGCAGCAGTTAGCTCTAGTCTTGGTATTGTTATGGATCTTATGGGAGCGACCTTTGCTTTAGCGATGACCAGACAGCTATGTTCCGGGCTCACAAAATATATTGCAGTGCCATAAGCGACACCACTTGCATCGCTAAACGCATGAAGTTCCACCGAATCAGCATATACCGTCCTCCGAGGATAAGTAAAGTCACAGCAGAAGTGCAGGCCCTTGGTAACTGTAGACCATTCAGTAGCGCATCATCCCAATCTAGTTTCAGTCTCCATAATTGCTGTAAGAAAATTCTGGACCTTATTGTAACGGGCAGTAGTACACCGAGTGGATCGAACAGTTGTGCCGCCACTCTTAAGCACTCTCTCTTTGTTGCCTTATTGGTCTCTGGGAGAATAGCGTTGAACATCAACAGATCAGAGTCAGGTAACCATAAGAGTCCTAATGTCTTCACTCGTTCTTGATTCTTGGCAGCAACACCATCCAATTGCAGGAGGTCACGTAGTTGAGGACTATTGGTAGCCCATTCTCTGAGATATAAATGTGCTTGAGACATTATTCTTTGGGCATCCCAGTAACGCTTAACGACAGTCTCTTCATCACTGCCTGTACCCTGGAGGTTGTCAATGTACAAACCTTCCTTAATAGCCTCCACAACTTTGGGATCCTCTTTAATAATGGAAAGATGTTTTAAGATCGTGGCATTAAGAAGAAACTGTGAGCAAGTCACCCCGAACTACACTACCTTAAACCGGTAGCAAAGTAAGGGTGAAGATAAGTCCAAGGGATCCTTTGGCCACAGAAATCGGGTGTAGTCACGATCTTCTTCATGAAGTCTCAACATGAGAAAGGCCTTCTCGATGTCACTTATCCAGGCATATTTGTGTACCCTGAATAGCAACAATATTTTTGCTAGATCTGGCACTAGTGATGGCCCTGTGTAAAGGCAGTCATTAAGACTTGGTCTACCCTTGCCAATACTAGCGGAACAGTCGTACACAATACGAACGGGCGTCGTTGTGCTATTCTTGGTGACCCCGTAATGTGCCAAATAATGACTGTTTTCAGTAACACCGAAAGGAACCTCTTCAATAAAATCACGATGAAGTTGATCTTGGATAACGTTGGTGTAGTGACTACAATAGACAGGTTCTTGCTTGAAACGCTTCTGCAGACCCCTTAGGCGACCCGCTGCTAAACCATAATTAGAAGGCAGCTTCTCTTTATGTTGGTTCCATGGCAGTCTGACTTCATATTGCTGATTCCGTGCAGAATATGTTACTGTCTCCTTGTATATGTCCAACGCAGTCATGTTTTCCTTTGAATCTTCATTTGGAGAAATACCTAGATGATCCAGTTCCCACATACATTTTAATTCATTATGACATGGATTACTTGATTCCGTGGATATAATTATATTGATCCATCGGGGTGACCGCAACTTTCAAAATTGTAACTACCTCTACTTGGGCGCTAGACTTGTCGTTATGGCAGGAGCCACTTAGTGCATAACCAAATTTAGTGGGCAAGAAAATTATGTCACCCTCTTTCTTGTACCCTGGCCGCACTAAGTCATAATAATAATCGGCACCAACCAACAAGTCCAGCCGAGATGTCTGTGTCATTAGAGGATCAGCTAATTTGTAACCTTTGTTTTGCAAAACTCTCATGTCTGCTTCAAGGCATTCTGATCCTTTGTGATCCGGGAGAGTTTCTACCACAACTGCTTGTAGAGGATCGTTTCTGCCCCGGAACTTGTATTTGAAGGACACTACTGGATACTTTCTGCTCTCACATGCTCCGGTATACCCTCGCAACTCTAGCTCTTCATCACCCACATTTATATAATGGATCGATTCTAGAGTGGAATTTAAGATGAAGGTGCGCTGTGAGCACTGATCCAGCAGTGTTCTCATCTTGACTGTTCCTCTTGATTCCTTAACTGTTGGCAGCATTACAGTTGGGAGGATAATACTAGTCTTCTTTGACGACATAGACATCGTGGTAGTTTGCGTCTTGGTCTTTGTTACCTGTTGAGGTTTTTGCTCCTTCTTTGCACCGTCCCATTGAGATCTGGACTGACAGAGGATATGGTAGTGTCTGTTTTGACAGAACTTGCAGCTGCGGATGTCAGGGTTCACACAACCATTGCTCCCGTGGGTTTAAGATAAGCACCCGGTGCAAAGGTTGAGTTGCTTTGCGCGTTTTACTTTCAGAACACTGGTTTTGTATTTGATACACTTAAACCATGCATGTGCCCCTTCGCACAACTTGCAACCCTTCCTTTGCACTGAGGCCTCCTGCACCGCAAAGGATGCTGAAGTAACTGGTATGTGTGGCGTAGTCCGTTCTGCTACACTTTCCATGTTAAACACTTCTGTCTGTTAAGCCTGGACAAACCTTTCTAGGTCCAGACCTTCTTCACCTAAAGTTCTCTTTAATGTTTCCTTTAGTGGGGATGGCAATTTATTCATGAGAATTACAACACTAGCTTCATGAAGGGTAATTTGTAGGGTCTCTATAGACCTCAGTGTACTTTCAAAACTAGCATAGCATCCCTTTAGTTCCTCGACATTGTAAGAGGGAGGATTCATAGTAGTAAGGTTAGTTATATGTGCCACCTTAATTCTATCCCTGTGCCCATAGGTTTTCTTTAGAAGGGCAACCGCTGTTTGGTAGCTGGCTCCCTCAATTGCAAAACCTTCAATGAGTTGTTTTGCCTCGCCATTCAGTTGACCTCTTAAGTAGGTGAATTTTTGGATGTCACTGAGCTCTGCATTGCTGTGGACACTACAGTGGAACATATCCCAGAATCCCAGCCATAGAGTGGGATCACTGTCAAACACAGGAAGGGTTATTTTCGGCAATCTTATACCGGCATTTTTGTTAACTGCAGCACGAATTGGCTCCTTGTGTTTTAGCTTACCTTTGAGGAGGAGGATAACTTTATCAAGACAGTCTATATAATCCACGTCTGTTTCTATGTCCGCGAAATACTCGGCGTCATCTTCATAGAGCGTTTCCATTTCGCGGCGACATAAATTTAAATAAGAACATAAGAACATAAGAAAATGGGAGTCTTCAAAAAGCCGATCGGCCCATACAAGGCAGATCCCTGTCACACCCAACCCCAATTACAAGGCCCAATTATAGGCCCAACTCACTAATACCTTGAGTACTGACCCCACCAAAACGGTCAGAGATTAACACAAGATAACGGGGGTCTGCTGAGCGCCGATTGGCCCACACCTGGTAGATCCCCCTCACACCCAACCCATCTCGTCCATATGCCTATCTAATTTTATCTTAAAGCTCCCTATCGTTCTTGATCCCACTATATCACTTGGTAGCCTATTCCACCCATCTACAACTCTGTTACCAAACCAATATTTGCCTATATCTTTTCTGAAACGAAATTTATCTAATTTATAACCATTTGTTCGAGTTCTTTCGCTATCACTGAGCTTCAGTACATTTTTCATGTCTCCTTTATTTACCCCACTGAACCACTTGAACACTTCTATCATATCCCCTCTAACTCTGCGTCTTTCTAACGAATGTAAGCCTAATTTGTTCAACCTTTCTTCATATGGTAGATTTCTAATATTATGAATCATTTGTGGCGTTCTTCGCTGTACTCTCTCCAAGGAATCTATATCCATTCTGTAATAAGGACACCAAAATTGGACAGCATAATCCATATGAGGTCTCACTAATGACAAGTAAAGTTTCAAGATAACATCGGCAGTTCTGTTACTCACACTCCTTGAGATGAACCCCAGAATCCTGTTTGCCTTGTTACGTACGCTTATACACTGCTTTCTAGGTTTCAAATCGTTGCTAACAAACACACCCAAATCTTTCTCGCAGTCTGAGTTTTCTAATTCAGCATTAGCTAGTTTATATTTTGCATTAGTATTCGTCTTCCCTATCTTTAATACCTTGCATTTGTCAATGTTAAAATTCATCTGCCACTTTACTGACCATTCGTGTAAGGTATCTAGATCCCTTTGGAGGCACTCTATGTCGCTATCTGAATCTATTGGTCTCCCTATTTTGGTATCGTCTGCGAATTTACTTATCCTACTAGTTATACCTAAATCAAGGTCATTTATGTATATGATAAATAACAGAGGACCCAATACAGATCCCTGGGGGACACCACTCTTGACTGATCCCCACTCTGACTTAGTACCATTTATGCTGACTCTCTGCTTCCTACCAATTAGCCATAACCTAATCCATCCTAACAACGCCCCACCTATTCCATGCGCCTCAACCTTTCTCATCAATCTCTCATGAGGGACTCTGTCGAAAGCTTTACTGAAATCTAAATATATATCATATGATTTGTCATTATCTACTGCTTCATATACCTGTGAGAAAAAGCTAAGCAAATTAGTAAGGCAAGCACGTCCCTGAGTGAATCCATGCTGAGAAGAATTGATTAAGTTAAATGTTTCTAAGTGGTTTCTCATTTTCCTAGCAATAATTGACTCTAGTAGCTTTTCTATGATTGAAGTGAGACTAATGGGACGATAATTTGTTGCTATGGAATTATCACCTTTTTTGAAGATCGGAACTACATTTGCAAGCTTCCAAGCTTCTGGAACTATACCTGTTTCTAATGACTTGTTAAAAAGAAATGTTAAGCGGCTCGCTTGGTGTAGTGACTAGCGTCTCGGACTTCCACCCAGAAGGCCCGGGTTCGCGCCCACGCTCGGCGCATTAAAGATTTTTCACAAGCACTGAGTCGTTACCATCCCTCATGAGCAAAGGGATGGGGTAGTAGTACAGGACCCCAATGGAAATACGCCTAATCGGCCTTATTGAGCTATCCTTAGCTAGCTTAGCATGCGCTAGCTTTAAGAACTATTATTATTATTATTATTAACCCGGCAAGCGCGATAGGCCTCACGGAAGGCTTCCTATAGGGAACGCGATAGGCCTCACGGAAGCAAGACCATAAAAAAAGCCTTCCATAAAAAAAAAGGGCCTATCAAAACAAAGGAATTTGTCTCTAGGTGAGATAATTCCCCTCCAGTACTCATCCATGTAAATCTCACCCCCCCCCCCCCCCCCCTCCTTCCCCACCTTATTCCCCCCTCCCTCCCCTCCTCAATTATCACCTATTTTTCCTCTTATTATCATCATTTATCGGTTATTTTTCTCTCCCGCGATAATGTAGCACAAGTGGGTTGCAGAAAAGATCGTTATGCAACACCCAGACACCGCCCCACACCGCCCCGCTCGTCTCAGTTACCTCACAGACAGCGAGAGAGGAGGGTTGCCTGTGGCTCTCTCTCGCCTGAGATTATGACCGGGTGGCCAATATCTTCGTTTTTCACCACCCAAATGCTTTTCCCACTTATTTTAGCACTCTTGAAGGTTCATATATACATCATATATGTAAAATAAAAGCATACCGAAAACAAATAATGCTCTATATTGTAAATATAACGAATTCTGTCAGAATCCAGGGCTAGAAATGCACAAATAACTACCCTACCCCTAGGTCTATTTCGTGCTTGTCAGGTTAATGGGTAACTTAACTCATCTCTGCATTCTTTTAATACTCTAGCATATACCTCATCAGGACCAGGTGATTTCTGAGGCTTCAGTCTGTCAATTTCCTTAAGCACATCATTTCTACTTATAGTAACCGTACTTAACCTATTTTCTATACTATCGCTATAAACCTTACTGACTTCTGGAATCTGCGCCAAATTTTCATTAGTGAAAACGGATAGAAACTGACTATTTAATGTACTGCACATTTCTAAATCATTTTTTGTCATTTCTCCTATCGAAGTTTTAAGGGGGGCCTATTACATTTCTAACTTTAGATTTATATAGTTGGTAAAAAGCTTTTGGGTTATTTTTTGAGTCGTTGGCTATCCTTATTTCATAATTTCTTTTTGCTGTCCTAATTTCCTTTTTGACCTGTCTTGATAGAGTCTGATAGTAAATAAGTAGGTGAGTTTCGCCTTTCTTAATTTTTCTATATATTCCTTTCCTTTTTCCTATAAGATATATTAGTTTATTATTCATCCATTTTGGTTGGTTCTGTATTGATCTAAATCTGTTTTGGGGGATATATTTATTTTGCGCATTGTGAAGTGAAGAAATAAACTGTACATATGTAGCTGTCAAGCTTAACTCTGGATTATCCTGACTTAATTGTTTAACAATAGGGTCCACCCTTTAAGGCTCTTCTTATCCCACCATAATCGGCTTTTCTGAAATCTGGGATAAGTGACGGATTCTGTTTATCATTTCCTGTCCATTGTATATTAAAATAAATAGACTTGTGATCACTATTTCCTAGTTGGTCCCCTATCTCAACATTATTTATCATATGTTCATTATTACTGAGAACTAAATCAAGGATATTATTACCTCTAGTCGGCGAGTCAATGAATTGAAATAAAAAAACTATCTTGTACCGCCTCAATAAACTCCTTAGAATCTGAGTCGCCGATCTGATGCTGCCAATCTATCTTCGGAAAATAAAAATCCCCCATAATGCACACATTGCTAAACCTTGATGCTATTTTCACTTCCTGCCATAAAGATTTACCTTCATTTCTACTCATATTTGGTGGTCTATAAATTACTCCAATAACTATGGTCTCGCTACCTTCGCTAACCTCTACCCAAACACTTTCGTTATCATTATTTAGCCTAATACCTGATTTAGTACAGCATTTTAATGAACTCCTGACAAACACTGCTATACCGCCGCCCCTCCTACTTGTTCGGTCATATTTAAACAAACTATATCCTGGTATATCAAATTCTGCTAAAAAATGTTTGAATTCTGTATTAATCCATGTTTCAGTAAGCGCTATTATGTCTATATTTTCATTGCCAACAAGTGCTCTAAGTTCGTCCATTTTATTACATAAACTCCTACAGTTTGTGTAATATAATCTCAATGTATTTCTTTTACTCGTGTCTGGTGGACCTTCTTTTCTTCTATTAGTATCTATTTGACTCTTGTTATTATCTTGTACTAATATTATTTTTATTAATCTCACCACCACACACCCAATGAAATTAATTAAAGTATGTATGATCCACCGGGATTCGAACCCGGGTTATCACACACATATTTTTGCCACCTTAACCATTACACCACCAGGACGGTTAAAGGTTTATGCACACGCCTACGACTTATTATCCATTCTCGAATACTGGATATTAATCTAATCATGTTCATATTCCCAACCGCACTATGGTAGCCTACTGTTTAAGTGAGAGGAAAGAATATTCATGGGGCACAGATCTTATAGACCGGCCTCTCGAAGAAATATCCCTAAACCTACTAATAATATTATTTTTATTAATCTCACCACCACACACCCAATGAAATTAATTAAAGTATGTATGATCCACCGGGATTCGAACCCGGGTTATCACACACATATTTTTGCCACCTTAACCATTACACCACCAGGACGGTTAAAGGTTTATGCACACGCCTACGACTTATTATCCATTCTCGAATACTGGATATTAATCTAATCATGTTCATATTCCCAACCGCACTATGGTAGCCTACTGTTTAAGTGAGAGGAAAGAATATTCATGGGGCACAGATCTTATAGACCGGCCTCTCGAAGAAATATCCCTAAACCTACTAATACTATTATTTTTATTAATCTCACCACCACACACCCAATGAAGGTAGATATTGTACCACTATTTATATGACTAACTTCTATTACTGCATTGTCACCTATTGTTTCACTGTTATTAAAAACATCTAATTTCCTCTCCTGACTATCTTTTCTATCACCTAATTTATTTATTTTTCGTTTGATGGGGCATTTCCAATTTAAAACTCCACCTCAACTGCTCATATCTTCAAGCTGTCTTAATACCGAAGCCAATTTAGCCTCAATCGCGTCATTATATGCATCAACTACAAATGTAGTAATATCTTTGGTGATCCTAGTCAAACCACTCTTGATACCCCCCCTTGCGTCGCTTGTACTGGGACAGTGTCAACGACATGATGGCAATGCACAGGAAATAGAATAGAATAATACTATCTTACCTATATGGACGTAAAGTGCACTCAGAAAGTTAGCTGACGCCAATAAAGGCAAGATATAGGGAACCCTGACTTAAACGTAATAATTAATTAATCGTATGATGCTGGGGTAGGGCAATAAGCGGGAAATATGACGCGGAACGCAATAATAAAAGTAAACGAACGCATAAATATCTCCACACTTAAATTTAAAAGGTAAACCTTATATTAAATGCGTCAATTTAGTTGTTGGAGTACACTAAGGAAGGGTAGGCTAAAAGGTGTATAACAAGCCAATTTAAATTTTAAGCATATAATAAACTAGGCTAGCCCAAAATGTTTGTGGTATTTACCCCCTTTAAATTTAGTTAAGACCAAACAAATTCAATTTAACCCTTATAATACTTTACATTAATTTAAGTGTTGCAATTATACCTAGCCTATAGCCTACCACCTAATTATTGATGACGTGGCTCTCCCAGGCCGCAGAGGACTTGAAAGTTTCCACCCTAGCACCCCCCTGGGCAAAAGTGTCCACATGGAAAAATGGGTGGTACACCGGCATGCCCACATAAATATCCCTAACATAGCGATTGCCCAAAGGTGAAACTTACCTAATATGCTTGGGGCAAAAAGTGATCACACGCCCATAGTCCAAAGGCGCCGGTCGGAAACACATGGCGGCGGCCCATATGGTCGGGCAAAATAAGCGGGACCCGGCCGATAATAGGCCAAAGATAACAAACCCCAGCCCACAAACCTACAGGGAACACCAGGGAAGCGGAAATAGGGAACAGAAAGAATGAATAGCTAGGAAATAGTAGACAATAGGAAAGCAGAAGAAAGAAAAGACCAAGAAGAAAAGATAGCATAAAGCAAAATTCAGAAGTTACGAAGGACCATATTGTGAGAATTCGATAGTAAACAAAGCGGAATTTACCTATAAACTCACAAGAGTTAACTTACTTTTATTGGTTGATAGGGATAGATAGCTCAATGATAGTGGTAGGAAGGAATAGATGGAAGATATAGTGGCCACTAAGAAATTAGAATTAGGATGACTTAGCAGGAAACAGGTGGTTGTATTGGAGCGGCTAGAAGGAGATGTTCTTGAGGTCGTAGCGAAAGCGATTCTGAGGTTTGTGGCACTGAACCCGCCAGTTCCGAGAATGACGCATGCGCAGTTATATTCCACCAATGCATCATTTAACTAACTAAAAGGATATACCGGATTGATTATAATGATAACCCGATATATTTATGGATAATAAACCCATATAGACTTAATACGAAATAGTATATATCTTTTATATAGATATATAACTTAGCCTAATACTGGCGCCTAATTTGAACTTCCAGTATGTTTACTTAACCTAAACTGTCGAGTTACTTACGAGTCTCGACAGCTGCCCCTATCCGATCCCAATACTGGTATAACTGTAGGTTCAGGTTAAACACGGTGGCGGATGGTAAACCGGTGCGATTGGCCAGAGACATTGCTGAATGTGTCTCTAGGTGCCTCCTTGCGTGACGAAGAATGTTTGTCCGGTTTAGTTGGAGGCTGCGCTGCCTTCTTCGACGAGGACTTCCTAGACTGCCTCTTCTTGGTTTGGTCATCACCAGCTGAGAGAGCGGCGTCAAAATCAGAGCGTGACCTCTTAGGCGCTTGTTCAACAGAAGGCGACTTGGGTCTAGGTCTAGGAGAGCGGGACCTATCACGCCGGCTAGACAAAGGAGGTGCGTCCGGTGGATCTGAGGTCCTAGGTCGCTTGGGTTGGCGGGAGAGAGTTTCACAAGTATTACCCCCAGGGGGTGAAGTAACTGACGGCACTTTAAGCAAATCCTCTAATATTTGGTCATACAATTGTAATGATTTGTGAGCCACTGTCTAAACAGTATGTTACATAAACTGACTGAATATGGAGCAAAATTGTCTTGCACTGTCCATCGGTATGGTTTAAGTATGCATTGCGAAAGGCTGAACACTTGGGGCATAATTGGGAAAGCCAACGACCACGAGATCGATCTATACAGGGGACACACTTAACACACAGAATGTGCCCAATAACTGTTAAATTTTTACAACCCAAAGCAGAACAAAAAGAGAAAGCACTCTTATCCATGGTTAACCCCCTCCCGCTAGGGAGATGCAGATCCTCCTAAGTGTCCCACATGCGAACCTGCGGGTGAGAAAATTCCAAGAATCAATGCTCATAAGGACACGCTAGGCTGGAAAAGCTAATATTCAAATATATATCTCCAACGATAAAGAGAAAATAAGAGTTGAATAACACTAAACAGTCTTAGTTCCCCTTACGTTAAGTACATTCCCCAGAAATGTAAGTGAGTAGTTAGTAGCCTACCATGTGCTACCTGTGTATATAACTTCTTACCTAAGTGATCAACACTGACCTTATCCCGTCTTGTTATGAAAGAACTAAACCCGGCGAACAACGCTACTTATGGATCTAAACTCTTTACCCGCGGCGGACCAACGCCTTAACCCTTTCATTGTGGGTGACGTTCTGGAACGGCCTGGCAAGTTACAGCAATTTCCAGGCTTTAAAAGCCTGTAAAAACCGTAAAAATAGAGTGTCAGTGGGCGGGAGCATGAGGGGCTCACCTCCGACCCTCAGAGCAGCGAGCGGCTCACTGAGGTACACTGTGTCTCGTGCGGGTCTCTCTCTGTGTCTCACAGCAGTGTATCCAAGCGAGCGTGTGCTACCAAATAGCAGGTTTCCCGCGTTTCACTGGCACCACTGCGGGTGAACCAGATCACGTACGGGGCCCGTTCTGGTCTCATTTTGAAGCTATTTTCGTCTAGTTTTCGGCAGAATACACTTCATTTAATGCAGATGCTTAATTTATCATTCAGGAGTGCCTGCATATGCCATAAATAGCCCAAACATAGCTGCAGCAAAAGGGTTAAATATAAGCTATACCGATAACTGAAAGCTACAAGATAGGAATGGTTGAGTTCGTTTCTCGGCTCAACCGTTATTGTCCCGGTGGTAGTGGCTTCCCACTTCCAACCACCAGGATAAACGTTCGGACAGTACCAAGCAACGAACGTTTTGCTGTTAAGTTTATGCGGCAGAATAAGTTGTTGTAATGGAGGCAGGGTTAGCCGAACACTCTCAACAATTTTTTTTAGTAAAATGCCCGTCAAGCCAAAATCATTCTAGACGCCGTAAAGAAAACAGACAAAATCCACTTCTATCCTGCACCAAACGAGGATAGTCTGATTTTTTGTTAACATAACTCTAGATGTTTCCTGGCGGAAAAACCACGTGAAACAACTAGAGGCACGTTGACTAAGTCTCACTTTCATAAATCCTGCCGAAAGGGCCAACCCTCCAAAATGGAATAACCAACGTGCACATATATGGCATAGTTATAGGCCTACATAAATAATATATAAAATCAATAATAACACTCCCTAGCCATACATAAGCAACCTACATGAGGCCAACTAGATGGGGGCAGATGGCGATGATATCAGTCATAATAGCACAAACCTGCAATCCAGCGTCGACCAGAATGAACACATAGTAATCACGAAGCGTAGGTTGAAGAGCAGCATGGCTCCGTGCAGGACCCCTCAACTAAGTGAGACTTTCCACGAGCACTAGCCCACATGGCATACTGTTGAACACCCAAAACGGACCGATCAACAGGCCCCGGTTCACCCTATAAGAAGCCTCATGACTAAACAGTGAACTAATAATGTGCTAGGATAATAAAACAAGCACGTGGGAGCCTCGCTTTATCACAACGAGGACTCCGCCTAACACACTCGCCTTAGCATATTGAACCCTCAAAAACAGTCTCCAGGGCCCGCTAAAGGACGCTCACAGCCTACTCCTAGTCTATAAGCTACCTAACCTCAACACTTAGCATGTACATATGAGTAAAGACTCACCATGACCGAGGGGAGGTGAAGAATGAAGGAGGGCTGGAGCGCCAACTACACACGTCCGACACAAGCGGGCCCGGGAGGAATAAGGACGAGAGATCGCTTCGATGAAGGAGGAGAAGCGTGCGGAACAGCAGACGCATGGGAAGCGCAATGCTAAGATCAAGTTTAAACATTTTGATTTCATTATTTTTTGCTAGTTTTTTCTAGTAGTGGTACCCACATCATATAGGACGAGTCCGTTAGTGGTTTTTAAGAGCGTTTCGCTCACGATGTGTGGCAATTGTATTTTGATCTCTCCCGGGCGGGAAGTTTGAAAGACAAGCTTGAGTTCAAAGATTGGCCATAAACAATGTTAAGGCACATCGTCAATGATGAAGGGGCCACTAATAAATAGAATAATTTCTTTCTTACTTTGAAAAAAATTCACCAACATACATACACGAAGTATATTTTATAGTGAAGTTTATTTCAGGGGTATTACGCTATGTATTACATTTTAACGAAAACAAAGTATAGTTGGCCACATAAGTTCTGTTCCTAGCGGTGATCTAATGTATGAAAGTAAAATTAGTATGAATGAATTGCGAGTGTAGTTTCTATTAATTAATTATCACTTGACTAATCAGATGATTTAACCACTGCATAAGAAACATGTACACTCGTAATTCAATCATACACATAATATTTCCATGTATAAGATCATGGAGAAGAAACACAGAACATATGTGGCCAACTATAGATTCAAAGTTGTTTTAGTTTTTTTACAACTGGTGATTCAGTCAGAACCTGACAGGAAATTGTCAGCCAGAATTTCATAAATATTTCACAAATATTTATACATGAACAAATTTATTTTCGTTTCTACTAAAATATTGAATACTAAAAAGTAATCGCGTTCATTTGCACATTATTTGAAAATGCTGAATGAGATAAATGGCTGGGAAAAAAATGTTAGTGCAAATGTAAATGCGGTTAGAAAAAATAACTAAGCTGAAATATATATAAAATTATGTAGTGAGCAAGGGAAAACACCGAGAAAGAATTATATAGAGAACTAAATAGAAGATGGAATGATTATATATATTAAAGTGTGGTAGAACATATTATCAGGAAATATTATCAGTAAAATGTGAAGGATGTAGAAAGGCGATAATAAAACTGAGAATTAAACGGACTGATATTTCACACCCATTCGTATATAATTATAGAAATGCTAAAGCCCGGCCAAGAATCTAACCTAGAAGTTTGGAATTGACTACCATTACACGATCAGGTCTTAAAACTTAAACATATACAATTTTACAGAGTAAACGTTATCTGCCCTGAGAATATCAATCCATCTCGCGCTTGTAGACTCATATTGCACAATATTTACAAAGATATTTTTCATTTAGGCCCACCCAACTCGACAGAGCTATCAAATAATTTTACTAAAGTGCCACAAGTCTGCTCACAATATACACTGCCCACAAGCAAAATAAAAATAATTATTTCCCAACGTTTTGAACAATTTCAATAGCAGTCAACCTACCCTCTATATTCTTATTAACCCATACTGTACGAGAGGGTATTCCTATATAATTATGTACCCTCAAGTAACAGGAAGTGTGGCCAAAATGGCTTCAGAGGCAAGATAGAACACCCTCCCACCTCAAAAGTTGGAGAAGCACTGATCTAGCCAGCCTGTGGAAGATTGCAACCATGATGAACATGATGAATAAATGCAAACAAATCCATAGATGAATTAATCAACTCCAAAGTTTCAATCTTACGTGAAGTGATTGTGGGAATTGGAAAATTACTAGAAATATTTACATCATAAGGAATATCTGCAAATAGAATATCATAATCAGTGATTGAAAGCATGTGCGTGAAAGAAGGGTATAGAGTAAGATGAAGAGATACCAACACACTCGAGTCCCTTGCATAAACCTGGCCAATACATGATTTATGAAAGCGTTTTCTGTCCAGGCAAGTAATAAGTGAATCACTAGCATTGACAAAATACAGTAAATGAGTAATATATATTTAAGCATGGAAAAATGGTTGATGTGGAACCGGAGTGAAATTAAAAAAATCCAGGACATTGGAATTACTCTTAACCTGAGAAGCGCGATAAATCTCATGGAAGTATCTGTATAGCATAATTATGCGATAGGCCTCACGGAACCAAGACCATGACAAAACACTTCCAAAACACCCCAGGGGCTCTCAAAACTAAAGAATATGTCATTAGGTGAGATAATTCCCCTCTAGTACTTTCTACCATTCATCCACATGTGTCTCAACCCCCCCCCCCCCCCCCTTTTCCCCCCTCCTCAATTGTCGGTTATTTTTCCTCTTATTTCCCTCATTTAATGGTTATTCTCCACGTCAATTATTGTCTGTCGGGCTCGGAAGCAGGGTTGAGTAATTTAGAGACCCTCTAGAAGTGTGACATCTCTCCCGGGGCTCAGTACATTGCGAAACGTTGCAGAGGAAGGATGTACGTCTCTCAGCCGGTCGACCCAGAATACGAACGGGCGGCAAATACAAAAGTTTTCTCCCACCCCATTGCTGTTCCCACTTCTTTTATCACTCTTCAATGTTCATATGTTCATTATATGTGTAAAATAAACGCACATGGAGAAGAAATAATGCTTTATATGGTAAATATAACGAATTCTGTCAGAATCAAAGTTAATTAATTCTCATACAACAACATTTGTCAACACCCCATGCTTGCTCTCCTCGAGTTAATGACTTTAATGGTAATATCCCATTAAGCAAAGAAACAGCCATAATTGTTTGACGTTATTGGGCGTCGGGAAACTAGTAATAAAAAGCGTACGATAGGGTGAATAAAGAGCTATTGTGGAAAATCATGGAAACAAGTGGAATAACAGAAAGCACTGCAGGATTATAGAATCAATGTATCAAAATACAAGAGCAAAGTTTGCCCTGGGGGATATAGAAACGGGATTGGTGGAAAACAAGAGGGAGGTGAGACAAGAGTGTGTACTGTCGCCACTATTATTTGCGCTACACATGGAGGAGGGTACAAATAATAAAAAAAGGGATCAGGATTAATGGGTCGGTACTGGGGATTATTCTGTTTAGGGACGACGTGGCCCTAATGTCAGAAACGGAAAGGGGACTACAGAGAATGCTGGATGAGGGAACAAGGTTTGGGGCAGAGATGGAGGTAAAATTAATGCGGGAAAAAAGCCAAGTAATGATGATTAAAAGGCAATTTGTATAACTACTTGGGGCTGACGGTCACAGATAAGGGTTTGAGAAGGCAAAAATATAAATAATAGGGCAAATGCAGCAATGGCACAGAAGATTGTCGAGTGCGACAAGGATCAGAGCGAACAGATATGCGATAGTAAGAGGAATATGGAATGGGATGGGAGTACCAGTGGTGAAGTATGAACTCGAGGCAGTGGGATGCACAGTAGCAGAGACAAGAAATTAGAAGCAATACAGAACAACAATGGGAGGGCAGTACGTAGCGTAAGAAGCTATCCGGGGGGAAATGGGGTGGAGTACATTCGATGAGAGGATTGGGAAAGCAAAGAGTAAGTACAAGGTAAGGCAGGAAGAAATGGAAGAAAATAGATGGCCAAACATAGGTATATAGATGGGTAAATGGTGAAAGTAAGTGGAGCAAGGAGTGTCGAAAAAGATTGGAAGGGGTAAATAAAATGCAAAACCAAGTGGGAGGGGAAATCAGAGCAAGAAAAGGGATGGGGAGGTGGGCAAGATTAGAGAACGGAAGGCAATGTATCAGAGAAATCGAAAAACGGATGAAAGAGGAAGGGAAAATAAAGTTGAGGGAAGAAGTACAAAATAAGCCATCGCTAAAATATTATTAAGAAAAGGAGAAACCTGCAAGAAAAATATGCTAAGATGGGGGATGGGGATCAAAACTGCTGTTTAAAATAAAAAGGAAAAGATGGAATGGAGTGAGACCGTACTGCACCAGATGTGAACAAGGAGGGGGGGGGGGAACCCAAAAATAGGTGACAGAACACATCATAACGGAATGTAAGCCTACACATTACGATGAAGAAAGAAACGATCTGAAGGGGTTCATGAGGAACAGGATGGGGGTAGCAAGATGGGAAGACATAAAGGTCTACAAGCGCGAGATGGATTGATATTCTCAGGGCAGATAACGTTTACTCTGTAAAATTGTATATGTTTAAGTTTTAAGACCTGATCGTGTAATGGTAGTCAATTCCAAACTTCTAGGTTAGATTCTTGGCCGGGCTTTAGCATTTCTATAATTATATACGAATGGGTGTGAAATATCAGTCCGTTTAATTCTCAGTTTTATTATCGCCTTTCTACATCCTTCACATTTTACTGATAATATTTCCTGATAATATGTTCTACCACACTTTAATATATATAATCATTCCATCTTCTATTTAGTTCTCTATATAATTCTTTCTCGGTGTTTTCCCTTGCTCACTACATAATTTTATATATATTTCAGCTTAGTTATTTTTTCTAACCGCATTTACATTTGCACTAACATTTTTTTCCCAGCCATTTATCTCATTCAGCATTTTCAAATAATGTGCAAATGAACGCGATTACTTTTTAGTATTCAATATTTTAGTAGAAACGAAAATAAATTTGTTCATGTATAAATATTTGTGAAATATTTATGAAATTCTGGCTGACAATTTCCTGTCAGGTTCTGACTGAATCACCAGTTGTAAAAAACTAAAACAACTTTGAATCTATAGTTGGCCACATATGTTCTGTGTTTCTTCTCCATGATCTTATACATGGAAATATTATGTGTATGATTGAATTACGAGTGTACATGTTTCTTATGCAGTGGTTAAATCATCTGATTAGTCAAGTGATAATTAATTAATAGAAACTACACTCGCAATTCATTCATACTAATTTTACTTTCATACATTAGATCACCGCTAGGAACAGAACTTATGTGGCCAACTATACTTTGTTTTCGTTAAAATGTAATACATAGCGTAATACCCCTGAAATAAACTTCACTATAAAATATACTTCGTGTATGTATGTTGGTGAATTTTTTTCAAAGTAAGAAAGAAATTATTCTATTTATTAGTGGCCCCTTCATCATTGACGATGTGCCTTAACATTGTTTATGGCCAATCTTTGAACTCAAGCTTGTCTTTCAAACTTCCCGCCCGGGAGAGATCAAAATACAATTGCCACACATCGTGAGCGAAACGCTCTTAAAAACCACTAACGGACTCGTCCTATATGATGTGGGTACCACTACTAGAAAAAACTAGCAAAAAATAATGAAATCAAAATGTTTAAACTTGATCTTAGCATTGCGCTTCCCATGCGTCTGCTGTTCCGCACGCTTCTCCTCCTTCATTGAAGCGATATCTCGTCCTTATTCCTCCCGGGCCCGCTTGTGTCGGACGTGTGTAGTTGGCGCTCCAGCCCTCCTTCATTCTTCACCTCCCCTCGGTCATGGTGAGTCTTTACTCATATGTACATGCTAAGTGTTGAGGTTAGGTAGCTTATAGACTAGGAGTAGGCTGTGAGCGTCCTTTAGCGGGCCCTGGAGACTGTTTTTGAGGGTTCAATATGCTAAGGCGAGTGTGTTAGGCGGAGTCCTCGTTGTGATAAAGCGAGGCTCCCACGTGCTTGTTTTATTATCCTAGCACATTATTAGTTCACTGTTTAGTCATGAGGCTTCTTATAGGGTGAACCGGGGCTGTTGATCGGTCCGTTTTGGGTGTTCAACAGTATGCCATGTGGGCTAGTGCTCGTGGAAAGTCTCACTTAGTTGAGGGGTCCTGCACGGAGCCATGCTGCTCTTCAACCTACGCTTCGTGATTACTATGTGTTCATTCTGGTCGACGCTGGATTGCAGGTTTGTGCTATTATGACTGATATCATCGCCATCTGCCCCCATCTAGTTGGCCTCATGTAGGTTGCTTATGTATGGCTAGGGAGTGTTATTATTGATTTTATATATTATTTATGTAGGCCTATAACTATGCCATATATGTGCACGTTGGTTATTCCATTTTGGAGGGTTGGCCCTTTCGGCAGGATTTATGAAAGTGAGACTTAGTCAACGTGCCTCTAGTTGTTTCACGTGGTTTTTCCGCCAGGAAACATCTAGAGTTATGTTAAAAACAAATCAGACTATCCTCGTTTGGTGCAGGATAGAAGTGGATTTTGTCTGTTTTCTTTACGGCGTCTAGCATGATTTTGGCTTGACGGGCATTTTACTAAAAAAAATTGTTGAGAGTGTTCGGCTAACCCGCCTCCATTACAACAACTTATTCTGCCGCATAAACTTAACAGCAAAACGTTCGTTGCTTGGTACTGTCCGAACGTTTATCCTGGTGGTTGGAAGTGGGAAGCCACTACCACCGGGACAATAACGGTTGAGCCGAGAAACGAACTCAACCATTCCTATCTTGTAGCTTTCAGTTATCGGTATAGCTTATATTTAACCCTTTTGCTGCAGCTATGTTTGGGCTATTTATGGCATATGCAGGCACTCCTGAATGATAAATTAAGCATCTGCATTAAATGAAGTGTATTCTGCCGAAAACTAGACGAAAATAGCTTCAAAATGAGACCAGAACGGGCCCCGTACGTGATCTGGTTCACCCGCAGTGGTGCCAGTGAAACGCGGGAAACCTGCTATTTGGTAGCACACGCTCGCTTGGATACACTGCTGTGAGACACAGAGAGAGACCCGCACGAGACACAGTGTACCTCAGTGAGCCGCTCGCTGCTCTGAGGGTCGGAGGTGAGCCCCTCATGCTCCCGCCCACTGACACTCTATTTTTACGGTTTTTACAGGCTTTTAAAGCCTGGAAATTGCTGTAACTTGCCAGGCCGTTCCAGAACGTCACCCACAATGAAAGGGTTAAGGCGTTGGTCCGCCGCGGGTAAAGAGTTTAGATCCATAAGTAGCGTTGTTCGCCGGGTTTAGTTCTTTCATAACAAGACGGGATAAGGTCAGTGTTGATCACTTAGGTAAGAAGTTATATACACAGGTAGCACATGGTAGGCTACTAACTACTCACTTACATTTCTGGGGAATGTACTTAACGTAAGGGGAACTAAGACTGTTTAGTGTTATTCAACTCTTATTTTCTCTTTATCGTTGGAGATATATTTGAATATTAGCTTTTCCAGCCTAGCGTGTCCTTATGAGCATTGATTCTTGGAATTTTCTCACCCGCAGGTTCGCATGTGGGACACTTAGGAGGATCTGCATCTCCCTAGCGGGAGGGGGTTAACCATGGATAAGAGTGCTTTCTCTTTTTGTTCTGCTTTGGGTTGTAAAAATTTAACAGTTATTGGGCACATTCTGTGTGTTAAGTGTGTCCCCTGTATAGATCGATCTCGTGGTCGTTGGCTTTCCCAATTATGCCCCAAGTGTTCAGCCTTTCGCAATGCATACTTAAACCATACCGATGGACAGTGCAAGACAATTTTGCTCCATATTCAGTCAGTTTATGTAACATACTGTTTAGACAGTGGCTCACAAATCATTACAATTGTATGACCAAATATTAGAGGATTTGCTTAAAGTGCCGTCAGTTACTTCACCCCCTGGGGGTAATACTTGTGAAACTCTCTCCCGCCAACCCAAGCGACCTAGGACCTCAGATCCACCGGACGATCCACCTCAGATCCAGGGACAGAGGGGGAGAGGTAGACCGAATATGAGGTGGAAGGATGGAGTGAGGAACTACATGAACGAAGGCGGTGCTGGTTGGGGGGAGGGGCGTCGACTGACTGGGGACAGAGGTGCATGGGGGCGGTTCGTTCGTGGCCACCCCTTCGGGGATCGCGGCGTCAGGCAATAGATAGATAGATAGATCCACCGGACGCACCTCCTTTGTCTAGCCGGCGTGATAGGTCCCGCTCTCCTAGACCTAGACCCAAGTCGCCTTCTGTTGAACAAGCGCCTAAGAGGTCACGCTCTGATTTTGACGCCGCTCTCTCAGCTGGTGATGACCAAACCAAGAAGAGGCAGTCTAGGAAGTCCTCCTCGTCGAAGAAGGCAGCGCAGCCTCCAACTAAACCGGACAAACATTCTTCGTCACGCAAGGAGGCACCTAGAGACACATTCAGCAATGTCTCTGGCCAATCGCACCGGTTTACCATCCGCCACCGTGTTTAACCTGAACCTACAGTTATACCAGTATTGGGATCGGATAGGGGCAGCTGTCGAGACTCGTAAGTAACTCGACAGTTTAGGTTAAGTAAACATACTGGAAGTTCAAATTAGGCGCCAGTATTAGGCTAAGTTATATATCTATATAAAAGATATATACTATTTCGTATTAAGTCTATATGGGTTTATTATCCATAAATATATCGGGTTATCATTATAATCAATCCGGTATATCCTTTTAGTTAGTTAAATGATGCATTGGTGGAATATAACTGCGCATGCGTCATTCTCGGAACTGGCGGGTTTCAGTGCCACAAACTCAGAATCGCTTTCGCTACGACCTCAAGAACATCTCCTTCTAGCCGCTCCAATACAACCACCTGTTTCCTGCTAAGTCATCCTAATTCTAATTTCTTAGTGGCCACTATATCTTCCATCTATTCCTTCCTACCACTATCATTGAGCTATCTATCCCTATCAACCAATAAAAGTAAGTTAACTCTTGTGAGTTTATAGGTAAATTCCGCTTTGTTTACTATCGAATTCTCACAATATGGTCCTTCGTAACTTCTGAATTTTGCTTTATGCTATCTTTTCTTCTTGGTCTTTTCTTTCTTCTGCTTTCCTATTGTCTACTATTTCCTAGCTATTCATTCTTTCTGTTCCCTATTTCCGCTTCCCTGGTGTTCCCTGTAGGTTTGTGGGCTGGGGTTTGTTATCTTTGGCCTATTATCGGCCGGGTCCCGCTTATTTTGCCCGACCATATGGGCCGCCGCCATGTGTTTCCGACCGGCGCCTTTGGACTATGGGCGTGTGATCACTTTTTGCCCCAAGCATATTAGGTAAGTTTCACCTTTGGGCAATCGCTATGTTAGGGATATTTATGTGGGCATGCCGGTGTACCACCCATTTTTCCATGTGGACACTTTTGCCCAGGGGGGTGCTAGGGTGGAAACTTTCAAGTCCTCTGCGGCCTGGGAGAGCCACGTCATCAATAATTAGGTGGTAGGCTATAGGCTAGGTATAATTGCAACACTTAAATTAATGTAAAGTAGTATTATAAGGGTTAAATTGAATTTGTTTGGTCTTAACTAAATTTAAAGGGGGTAAATACCACAAACATTTTGGGCTAGCCTAGTTTATTATATGCTTAAAATTTAAATTGGCTTGTTATACACCTTTTAGCCTACCCTTCCTTAGTGTACTCCAACAACTAAATTGACGCATTTAATATAAGGTTTACCTTTTAAATTTAAGTGTGGAGATATTTATGCGTTCGTTTACTTTTATTATTGCGTTCCGCGTCATATTTCCCGCTTATTGCCCTACCCCAGCATCATACGATTAATTAATTATTACGTTTAAGTCAGGGTTCCCTATATCTTGCCTTTATTGGCGTCAGCTAACTTTCTGAGTGCACTTTACGTCCATATAGGTAAGATATAGTATTATTCTATTCTATTTCCTGTGCATTGCCATCATGTCGTTGACACTGTCCCAGTACAAGCGACGCAAGGGGGGGTATCAAGAGTGGTTTGACTAGGATCACCAAAGATATTACTACATTTGTAGTTGATGCATATAATGACGCGATTGAGGCTAAATTGGCTTCGGTATTAAGACAGCTTGAAGATATGAGCAGTTGAGGTGGAGTTTTAAATTGGAAATGCCCCATCAAACGAAAAATAAATAAATTAGGTGATAGAAAAGATAGTCAGGAGAGGAAATTAGATGTTTTTAATAACAGTGAGACAATAGGTGACAATGCAGTAATAGAAGTTAGTCATATAAATAGTGGTACAATATCTACCTTCATTGGGTGTGTGGTGGTGAGATTAATAAAATAATAGTATTAGTAGGTTTAGGGATATTTCTTCGAGAGGCCGGTCTATAAGATCTGTGCCCCATGAATATTCTTTCCTCTCACTTAAACAGTAGCTACCATAGTGCGGTTGGGAATATGAACATGATTAGATTAATATCCAGTATTCGAGAATGGATAATAAGTCGTAGGCGTGTGCATAAACCTTTAACCGTCCTGGTGGTGTAATGGTTAAGGTGGCAAAAATATGTGTGTGATAACCCGGGTTCGAATCCCGGTGGATCATACATACTTTAATTAATTTCATTGGGTGTGTGGTGGTGAGATTAATAAAAATAATATTAGTACAAGATAATAACAAGAGTCAAATAGATACTAATAGAAGAAAAGAAGGTCCACCAGACACCAGTAAAAGAAATACATTGAGATTATATTACACAAACTGTAGGAGTTTATGTAATAAAATGGACGAACTTAGAGCACTTGTTGGCAATGAACATATAGACATAATAGCGCTTACTGAAACATGGATTAATACAGAATTCAAACATTTTTTAGCAGAATTTGATATACCAGGATATAGTTTGTTTAAATATGACCGAACAAGTAGGAGGGGCGGCGGTATAGCAGTGTTTGTCAGGAGTTCATTAAAATGCTGTACTAAATCAGGTATTAGGCTAAATAATGATAACGAAAGTGTTTGGGTAGAGGTTAGCGAAGGTAGCGAGACCATAGTTATTGGAGTAATTTATAGACCACCAAATATGAGTAGAAATGAAGGTAAATCTTTATGGCAGGAAGTGAAAATAGCATCAAGGTTTAGCAATGTGTGCATTATGGGGGATTTTTATTTTCCGAAGATAGATTGGCAGCATCAGATCGGCGACTCAGATTCTAAGGAGTTTATTGAGGCGGTACAAGATAGTTTTTTTATTTCAATTCATTGACTCGCCGACTAGAGGTAATAATATCCTTGATTTAGTTCTCAGTAATAATGAACATATGATAAATAATGTTGAGATAGGGGACCAACTAGGAAATAGTGATCACAAGTCTATTTATTTTAATATACAATGGACAGGAAATGATAAACAGAATCCGTCACTTATCCCAGATTTCAGAAAAAGCCGATTATGGTGGGATAAGAAGAGCCTTAAAGGGTGGACCCTATTGTTAAACAATTAAGTCAGGATAATCCAGAGTTAAGCTTGACAGCTACATATGTACAGTTTATTTCTTCACTTCACAATGCGCAAAATAAATATATCCCCCAAAACAGATTTAGATCAATACAGAACCAACCAAAATGGATGAATAATAAACTAATAGATCTTATAGGAAAAAGGAAAGGAATATATAGAAAAATTAAGAAAGGCGAAACTCACCTACTTATTTACTATCAGACTCTATCAAGACAGGTCAAAAAGGAAATTAGGACAGCAAAAAGAAATTATGAAATAAGGATAGCCAACGACTCAAAAAATAACCCAAAAGCTTTTTACCAACTATATAAATCTAAAGTTAGAAATGTAATAGGCCCCCTTAAAACTTCGATAGGAGAAATGACAAAAAAATTATATAGAAATGTGCAGTACATTAAATAGTCAGTTTCTATCCGTTTTCACTAATGAAAATTTGGCGCAGATTCCAGAAGTCAGTAAGGTTTATAGGGATAGTATAGAAAATAGGTTAAGTACGGTTACTATAAGTAGAAATGATGTGCTTAAGGAAATTGACAGACTGAAGCCTCAGAAATCACGTGGTCCTGATGAGGTATATGCTAGAGTATTAAAAGAATGCAGAGATGAGTTAAGTTACCCATTAACCTGACAAGCGCGAAATAGACCTAGGGGTAGGGTAGTTATTTGTGCATTTCTAGCCCTGGATTCTGACAGAATTCGTTATATTTACAATATAGAGCATTATTTGTTTTCGGTATGCTTTTATTTTACATATATGATGTATATATGAACCTTCAAGAGTGCTAAAATAAGTGGGAAAAGCATTTGGGTGGTGAAAAACGAAGATATTGGCCACCCGGTCATAATCTCAGGCGAGAGAGAGCCACAGGCAACCCTCCTCTCTCGCTGTCTGTGAGGTAACTGAGACGAGCGG